>JBAMNC010000245.1:0-591284 GCA_037902135.1 Cetoscarus ocellatus | reverse complement strand
TTGTTTTGGCCAAGGAATCGTGGCTCAAAAGTAAAAAAGGCAAGCCTCTTATTCTGGAGATTTTCGTCGCCTGAGACGTGCCTGAGAACAGCTCGTGCTTCCAGTCTGAAAGCTCTGACTTGATAACATGGATGCCGAAATGAAAACAGACATGCACTGCTGCTGTCAGTGTGAAAAGACCCTCATTCTGCTTTTATTCTACTTTTTATGTCCTACAGTAGATGGTGGCATTTATGAAGATTTGGTATTTAAACAGGTGGTCAAGGAGTGGAGCAGACTGGTATACAGTCAAAGGTAACAACAGATGATAGATGGCACTAAACAAGTCCCCTAATACAAAGTACTACAAGAAAGGTTCATAAAACCTACTCTTTTTGAACAGCATGTATTCATAATAAAAATGTCTGGGTTGTTTTATGTCTTGGGCTACACCTCTTGATAATTTTAGCTATTGATTCATCCAGCTTTTTTTTTTGATTCATTAATTAATCCATCCTGTTTTTGGCTTGCTGATATCTCATCTCCGCCAAAGTACAACAGCTGGTGATCTCCAGGTATTTTGGTAATCATCATATTGATTAGATCCACTGCTCCCTTCTTGTAAAAGATAAAAATTCATTTAAATGTAGCCCAGACAAACAACTCCAGCTGACTGAGTGCTGTTCTAGACTGCTGAATGGTCTGTTACTGACATTAACACCTCCACGCGACGGCAAGTGAAGTAATAATTTAGTGACTCAACAAATCCTTAACCAAATTTGTTTTAAATATCAACAATAATCAATTTTATTGATTCATAGCTGCAGCTCTGTTTATGTGTATTTGTTTTTTTTCTCTGAAAAAATGCCGATCCTTTCTGTTTTCCAAAAAGACAGCATTTTCAAGTGCTTAACTTAAGCTTAATAGTTTTACTTTTGCTGTTTTATCATCTTAGATTGTATTATTGTTGATATAAGTACTGTTGATGTATTGTTTGTAACCTGCTGAGGGATGTATTTTAGTAGCTAGGCTAACTCGGCATGTTTATGTTTGTATTATATAGTGATGCTCATTAATGTAAAATGTCCCTTCCAAATAAAAGTTAAATAAATAAATACTTGACATGAACTGTGACATAATAAACAAACATGCATTAAAGATTGTATTTTAATCACCCATCCATTGAAGAAAGGTAATTATATCAGTATCAAATGAATGAAACATTAAAATAGATTTTATTCCTTACCGGAGAGCCTGGTTGGTTTGCTGGTCCAAGAGCTACTGCGACTTGATGATCGTCATCCAGCAAGCTCTCCTGTGAAGAGACACACATGCAAACACACACACATCAACATATAGTGTACACATTTGGCTTACACATCATACTAAAAAAACAAATATCACCTTCACATCCTTTGTATTTAAGAGAATTCATTCAGATAGTTCACCTGGAAGCGTGCACTCGTAGGTAATCTACTGAATATACGCATGTGACATGAACATGTGAATAACATCTAGAATCTGACTGCATGTAATTACAGCGAGTGACAGTTCAGAGATGGATAACCTCTCCATTCACAAATCAAACATGCTTTTACGGAAGAATCCAAACACAACACAGCGTTCACTTCAGCGAATGCTTAAATCCACTGTCAATCATCTGTCTTTGTCTTGAAGCTTGATGCTACAGATCAGACCTGCATCATAATATTGTCTTTTAGGGTTCATATCTATTTTTCTCTGTTGCCTTAGCAGATTTTTTTGGCTGCTTTATCACATTAAAGTCTTACAGTGTTGCATCCTTTAGTCTTGTTTGGGTCACTTTCATGTTGGCAGCTGTTGGACCCATTGTCAGTTAAAGTTAGGAATATTAATTCAAAAGTATTCATTCTTATAATTAAACACTTGTCAGTTAAACGTCATTTCTTCTTTATCTTTGTTTAGTTTTTCTTATCTTTAAACTTAAGAGGCTATTCAATTTGTCTGAGAGAGCACTGAAAATAACATGCCGTATATTTTTTAAGGGAAAACTCTATAAAAAGTAATAAAGTGATTTTAAAGTGCATTTTTTTCCTTTGAAATTTAATATAGGTATTAAATTTGTGAGCTCTTTGATAAGAGTTGACTTTAAAATTAAAATATCTTTTATCAAAAGCAATGCTGGAGATTAGCAAAAACTACCCGCTAAATTGCTTGTTTTGCTCTGAATTTATGCCACACTATCACTGATTACAGGGCTTTGCCTCTTTCTCGTGTTGTTGTTTTCTCCATGTTTTTAAGTGGAACAGCTGTGTGTGTTATAACTGATGAATCACTTTTCTCAAGTCCGAGACAGTTAAAAAACAATAGGCTGGGACTGTTTCTCCCTTCATAGTAACAGAAAGCCACTGCTAATTGATCCGCACTACAGCCCAGATAATATAATGATAGAAACTCTGGATTTCAGGATAAGAAACAAGAAATTTTCAATGTGTTAAGCTCCAAATTTGTATGTTGTTGTAATTTCCTCTGCCAAGGAGGTTACGTTTTTGCCCCCGTGTGTTTGTTTGTTAGCAAGATTGCACCAAAAATACTGGACAGATTTTGTTGAAATTTTCAGGAGATGTTGGTAATGGCCCAACTTCGACATGATTAGATTTTGGCGGTGATACGTAAATTTGTCCTGATGCAAAAAATTCCCCAAATTAAAAAAAAAAAACCCTTAAGTTAACATTTGGCAGAATTTTAAAAAATCATCTCTGCCATTTTTTTTTTTAACAAATTCACTTCCAATTTCACAGGACAATATGGGGTCCATGCCTCTATCATCAAGGCAAATTTCAGCGGGATCCAATCCAGACTGACGTCACAAAAAAACATTTAGCTTTATAATAGGAAATCTCATTTACGAAGGTCAATAATTCATATAAAATCAAATTATCAAATTATCAAGTGTTGCTCCCAAAACTTGTTGTGTTCATACAGGATAACAATCTCCATGTATGTGCAGAGTTTGGATCCTGACTCTATTCTGGATCCAGAATTGTATCTCTTACAGGGGTTGTGGAAAAGCCACTGAGCTGCTTGGGGGAGGTATGCGCTGTCTGAGTTCTTTTCTAGTTTTCCTCTGTGTTGTGTTAGGAAATTTAGTGTTTTCCAACTGTAACATTACAGTGGTGTTTAAAAAACAAATACTTTGAGACATAATTATTACATTATGCGGCATTACACAGTGCTGCTGCTTTATGGTGAAGTGACTGATAAAAAAGCTGAATGGCAGGTAGATTTTTTTTAATACACATGCCACAGCGGTAGGTCATTCAGATATGTAGTCATTTCTGTCTTGTTTTTGATCGAATTATAAGATTACTTTGAAAAGTGTATTTCTAAGTATCTTTTTGATTAGTATTTGTATAAATTTATATATCACCTCTAAAATACACAATGTGATGTAAAGTTCCAACATTTAATTAACCCTTTGATGGTTCTCTGATCAGTCAGTAAGAGAGCTACTTCCAGTTACACACATTTTCACCCACGCCAAGTTTTCCTAGTGAATTTACCTTAAGTTTACTGAAGCATGGATAAAAGAAGTGCACTGGTTATCAACAAGTGTGACTTGTGGTAAGGGCTGGAAGTTAGCACAGCCACCTATCAAACGCTGGTGTTTTTGTAAAAGGTACATTTGGTCAACCTACCAGCTACAGTGGCATAAAATAAAATAATAAAACTGTGATTTGTGTACTAGTTCAGCATGGGATTATCACAATATAAAAACCACAATCTCCACTATTATTCTTAATGATTGTGATGAATTTACTAGGGGAGTCAAAAATAGTCTTTTAATCAATGCATCGTGATGCAGATGTACAGATGGAGCCACTATAATTTTCCCCACTTTCCATGACTGAATCTTGACTAGTCAATGACTGGAACAAGCTGGGACCTGCCAACTGTCATAACTGTAATGACATGATTGAAAAGTAGTGACTGGTTAACACTTAATGCTACTCCAATAAGGACAAGCCCATTGGATGTGTTCTTATGAGGTAAGCGCCATCAAATAGGCCCGTATATGGTGGAATTTGGACACTCCTGTTGGCTGGTAATTGGCTGGAACTTGGCAAGCATTTGGCTGGAGAGGGAAAATTGAAGCGGCTGCATCTGTAGATGAAGATGCATTGATGCAAATACAATCAAATATCGTTTTATCTTTCAGATATTGCTTTTAGACCAAAGTATTTTGCTTCTGAGGAACAAAAAAAACAAATGTAGGAAGATGAGACCTATGAAATGTATTTATTTTGGTTTACGATGAAAATACATTTTGCTGCAGTTGATCTCAAAATCCATTTCTCATTAATAAAAGGAGTTCATGTTTATCTGACTGCTCGTTTTCTTGTCTAAAAAGCAACCTGGTGCAATATTATGAAAAATCAAGGACATTATTCACAGCATTACGATGCATCGTGATACTGAATCGAATTGCAGTGTTGACTTAATGGTTGTCGAATTGACCAGTGAAGATGCACAGCCCTAAAATTACCGTCCATTAATTCATCTTTGAGTCAGAAGGACATCTGTGCTGAGTATGAATTAAATCCTGCAAAGCTATCTTCAGAAGTTATGTTCACAGGCCAAGGATGAACCTCAGACCCAAAGACCTTTGAATCCCCTCAAGTGTTCCAGAGGTGTTCACGAGAGGGATTGATATAAGGCCTAAAGACCTCAACTTTTGACCTTGAAACTCTCATCTCTTCATCCTTGAGTCAGAATGAACATTTGTGCAAAGTCTGAAAAATCCTCAAAAGCATTCACGAAATAACATATTCCCAAAAGTCAGCCAGATGTATGCATGCACTGACACAGACAGATGGAAGGTGCAAACATGATTTGGTACAATTTGATATGACTGTTTGAGGCATGCAACCCAGAAACATAATGACAAAATGAAATAACACCAGGAGGAAAATGAGTTTTATGTTTTGCTGTATAAAGCAGGTGATGTTACTGGTTGTGTTTCACTTTAATTGTGTGTTTTTACTTGTGCTTCTGTGCCTCTATCCTGCAGCGATGACATCACCTGAGGTCAGCAGGAAGTTATAATTCTCACTGGTGCTCTCTGATCTAACGGACCAGCATGCGGAGAGCCAGAGGGCACGCGGTCAACAGCTCCACCGGTCCTCTCATCTCTGTTCTCTGTTAACACTAGAAGCTTGGGATCTCGGAGCGTGTTTGTTGGTGTAAGACACAAATCCAAAAAAATCAATCAGGTTCAAGGTTCATTTGACTTGACTAAGGGTCACTTCAGTCATTCACTGATCACAAATAATTATGCGTTTGTGGTTGTTCAGTACATACTGTTTTACGTACATGGGTTAAAGCGAGTCTATTGATGAATAGGTATGATACTCTGAATATATGATTAAAATTAGTTGTATTTAATCACACATTCTGAGTATTTGTACTTTGTTATCTTATGGGTGAGTGCAAATCCAATAAAATACTGTTCTCAGTTTATTGATATATTCCATGTTGTGTGTTTTAAGATGTGGGTTTAATTCAAATTGATGCTCAAATGAAACAGAAATGTGATCTGAAATACTGGCTTAGAGGTATGGGACAACATCAGAGGCTGCTGTTAATTGAGAAATGTTGTGAAGTTCACGTCCAAAATGACTCAGTGATGTCCACTGATCCTCTGCTGATGTGACAGATATGAACTTTCAGGTGTTCACCTTAAAGGGATATGCCAACATTTTTATCTTTTTCATGTCTTGCCTCACTCCCAAGTCCATGACAAGCAGATAGACACCATTCTTTAGACTGTGCGTGCAGTAACAAGAAGAGAAGGGCAGAGCTCACCTATCGCTAATTAGCCTAACTCAAACACTGGGAGTCTGGGTATTGTTAGCCTGACTCTGCCTACACTCATCAGATAAACTCTTCAGCAACTCTAAATGGTCCTGTGTGCTTGTTGTGACTCATTTTTTTAACCGTGTTATGTTATCTATTTTTAGACTAAGATTAGCACTTCATGAAATTTTCGAAAGAAACACACAGAAAACTAAACCGCAGGGTGCATGCGCAAACCACCTCAGACGTGTTTGTAAGAAGATCAACAAAACAAAGCCTCTGTTTATGAGTAGAAGAAGATTGGTACTAAGCAATTATGGCTGACTTTGTAAGGTAAAGGATGATTTAACTATTTTACAATTATCTATTTAACTATTTTTTAACTCTTCTGTTCTTACTCTCCTCACAGGTTTTACATCGCTTTAGTCCTGTTTTTACCATATCTTCATGTTTTTAATATACTCCCTTTTTAATTATTATCATTGCTCTTCTATTTTGTTTTATGTTTTCATTTATCTTTACTCTTTTACTCATCCTCTATCTACCTTCTCCTTTTACATCTTCCTGATGTGATGCCGTCATCTATCATCTATCATCTGTCGTCAGTTTATGTATTTACAATCGCATTATCAACTGTCTTACTGTCGCCTTTATCACTATATATAAAACAAATACGTCAGCTGTCTCCCTCTCACCAGTTTACCATTGTCCTTCCTTTTGTTGTTTTAATTAATATGACCCTCTGTGCCTTTCCCTTTGACTCTTTCGGTCTCTGTTGACCTTATTATTGATTTTATAGTGCTCAGAGTTTTGCCTTTTCTGCTTTTATTTTGTCTGTTAAAGCACTTTGTAAACGTCTCTTTTTAAAGGTGCTATATAAATAAAGTTATTATTATTATAATTATTATTTCTTCGGGGCTGACGAAGATCCACAACCGTACCTGTTTGAACCAGAGTATACGGAGGAGGAACTACATGTTTGGAAGCTGAGTGTGCATTGAGAGAAGCTGGAAAATTTAGTTTCATATTTCTTTCACAACAAGCATACAAGACTGTTTAGAGTTGCTGAAGAGTTTATCTGATGACTGTAGGCAGAGGCAGGCTAATGCTACCCAATGACTCCCAGTGTTTGAGCTAAGCTAATTAGCGGTCTACCGTTAGCTATTGGAAGGTTCCAACCCCTCAGAGTTTTCTGTTTTTCCTTCTTTATTCATTTTTACTTAAACTCATGCAACAGCTTTTAATCTTTTGTAGCCAAACAAATGAAACACTCTGTCTGCTGTAACTTCACACAAATAAAATAAAGGACAAAAGAATCACCATCCACCTGCGATCAATACGAGCAAGCTGTTATTTTCTGGTGTGAAAACAGACACTCAAACAGCATTAAAGCTTCAGCTACCCCGAGAGGCTTAGAGAGAGCAGAAGTAACATCAGGATTTTCAAAGCAGCGGTAACCTTTTAGCAGTCACTTGTTAATCTCTCTGCCACTGGGCATGGAGGAAAGAGTGAGAGGAGGAAAAATACAAAGAGGGGAGGAGGGGACAGAAGAGAGCAGGAGCACGAAAATGAAGGAAAAAACAGGCAAAGAGAGAACTGAAAGCCAAGGAGATATGGAGAAAACATCAAAAGGGTAAAGTGGCAGGGTGGTGGGAAGAAGGTGAGGAGATATGACAACAAGGAGATGAGGAGCAAAGAAGAGGAGATGAAATGGAAAATATAAATGGAGAGGAGTGAAGGCAACAGATGAGTGTTCTGCTCTGACGCTTCACTAATCTCTTGTCAGGGTGGTAGGAGGGTTTGAGGGCCTCTTGAGAGCTCCCCCCCGTTGCAATCTCCTGTGTGTATTTCTCTGGAAGACCACCTGTGATTTACTTTGCACAGCCATTCAAGGGGGGCTGCCACTGGGGAACAGAGCACTGAGGACCCCACAGCAGAGCCTCCATGTCCTTTTAACCTCTACTTTAAAAGCTCATTGATTGCTTGAAGGCTGTTTCAGATCCTATACATGCTGCCTCTTAAAGAACATGCCACCAGAGATGAGGCTGTTGCTGCGATAAAAGTCTTTAAAATCAGGATTTAAAATGATTTTAATTTGTCTGGAATTTATTAATAATAATGCCAGGGGTTGCAACTTGAGATGCAATGCAAATGATATATTACGCTACAATGTGATGTGATAAATGTGGTGTAAACTGAAGAGTCTGCTGACAATATACACTGCCTGGCCAAAAAAAAGTTGTCACCAAAAAGAAAAAGGTCACACACTCTAATATTTCACTGGACCGCCTTTAGCTTTGATTTCAGCATGCATTTGCTGTGGCATTGGTTAAGCTTCTGCAATGTAACAAGACTTATTTCCATTCAGTGTTGCATTAATTTTTCACCAAGATCTTGTATTGATGATGGGAGAGTCTGACCACTGCGCAAAGCCTTCTCCAGCACATCCCAAAGATTCTCAATGGGGTTAAGGTCTGGACTCTGTGGTGGCCAATCCATGTGTGAAAATGATGTCTCATGCTCCCTGAACCACTCTTCCACAATTTGAGCCCGATGAATCCTGGCATTATCATCTTGGAATATGCCCGTGCCATTAGGGAAGAAAAAATCCATTGATAGAATAACATGGTCATTCAGTATATTCAGGTAGTCAGCTGACCTCATTCTTTGGGCACATAATGTTGCTGAACCTAGACCTGACCAACTGCAGCAACCCCAGATCATAGCACTGCCCCCACAGGCTTGTACAGTAGGCACTAGGCATGATGGGTGCATCACTTCACCTGCCTCTCTTCTTATCCTGATGCACCCATCACTCTGGAACAGGTTAAATCTGGACTCATCAGACCACATGACCTTCCTCCAGTCCTCCAGAGTCCAATCTTTATGCTCCCTAGCAAACTGAAGCCTTTTTTCTGGTTAGCTTTAGTGATTAGTGGTTTTCTTAAGGCTACACAGCTGTTCAGTCCCAATCCCTTGAGTTCCATTCGCACTGTGCGGGTGGAAATGCTCTTACTTTCACTATTAAACATACCCCTGAGTTCTACTGTTGTTTTTCTTCGATTTGATTTGGTCAAACGTTTAAGTGATCACCGATCATGATCATTCAAGATATTTTTTCCGACCACATTTCTTCCTCGAAGACGATGGTTCCCCACTATCCTTCCAGTTTTTAATAATGCGTTGGACAGTTCTTAACCCAATTTTAGGAGTTTCTGCAATCTCCCTAGGTGTTTCTCTGATTACTGCATACCAATGATTTGACCCTTCTTTAACAGACTAACATCTTTTCCACGACCACAGGATGTGTCTTTCGACATGGCTGTAAAAGAAATGCGTAGCTACTCATTGCATCAGCTGGGGCTAAATAACTTATTGCCAGCTGAGAGATAATTGCCCATGCAGTAATTATCCAATAGGTGGCTCGTAACTCATTTGCTTTGCTAAATCCAGGTGGAGACTTTTTTTTTGGCCAGGCAGTGTATATCACAATATAGAGGATACGACAAAAGATAATCCTCTCCCCTTTAATGATACTAAATAGTGGTGTATTTTATATCACTGGATTTGAGGAATGAGCAACACATCTAATGGTGCGTTCCAGTTGTACTCGGAAGTTGGGATTTCCGAGTTCCATGTGGGAAATTTCAACTGGAACGCCCCCTGAGGTCGGAATTTCCTACTGGGAACTCGCGGGATCCTCACCACCCTCGAGTTGACAATCGAAGATGGCTGCCCCCAGTGTAAACAGTTATTAAGCTCCTGTTATAATCTGTTTAATAGCACCTTTGACTCGTGTTTGTAGCACTAAATCAGCTGTATACATAGTAATGTTCGACTTTTATTTATGGAAATTCTGCTATAGTGTTATTTACATTCTTCATGTTGTATGTGTGAACTATAACGCAGGGTGTGCTAACAGCGGCAAACACAACGGCTAACAATAGCCTGGTAGATCGGCACGTTTTTTCCAACTTTGTAACAGGAACGCTGATAACTCGGAGATGACGTCATTCCCATTTCCCTCTTCCCAGTTCCGATGTAACTGGAACGCAGCATAAACATGCGAGTAGTGCCCCAAAAAAGTGCCAAAATCCCCAACAGATCAAGGATGAATAAGCTTTCTCTTGTTAGGATATGGCTCTTTCAAGACTTTACTGTTAACAACAATAATAACAATATAACAAGAAGTTCAGCATAGAATTATTCACAAATTCACACTTACATGTTTGCTGCCCCATAGACTATTTTTTGCCACTTTTGGAAGCACTTTCTGTCTTAGTGTCACAAAGGGCTACTTGGAACACATGCTGGGTTGGCACTTGGCCATTCATCATTCCTGACGATTCATTCCTGACCACCAGCAACATCAACCCTATTACATCTGTAGGTGTTTATGTGCAAACCCTACCTGCCAACCGCTTTGGCTGCGTTACCAACTGCTGTAACCGGCAGCAGTGCCCCAGGATGTCAGTTTGCATCGCTCTGGCTACCAAACAACCTCCAGGCATCTGGTCACATTTCCTTTTTTATTATTTTGGGATCTTAGAGATAACTACCCTGTCTCTTGTTTACTTTGTCTGCTGGGCACATCTGATTGGTCATTACACTAACACAAAGTTGTTATGTTCTTTGAGGGTCGAAATGGAGGTCTAATAACAACACTGCTATGTTGTTCATCAAGAAATTGTTTAGATTTATACTTAAGGTCCACAAATACAAAATTTCAAACAAACAAACAAACAAAAACAAATTTAAAATCTTTACACTTCATGGCTTGATTGAAGTAACACTGTAAGGGGTATTTTTGACCTGGAGCCCTCAATAGATTGATAAAAGGATGAATTTCCAAAATAATTGTCCTCATAAGGATCTGTTTTCCTGTTTCAGGGATACAAGTTCAATATTTAAATGTTGATGCTTGGGGTGCTGGCAGTCTGAGGGATCAGGAGGAAGGGCTAACTGATTTTAAGTTGTCCTCTAGTCTGTTTCTTTTATTGTTAGTTTTACAAAAAAATAGAAACAAAAGACAAAAAATACTGAAAATATCTTCCATACATTTTTTTTTAAATCTCCACCAAGGACGATATTTTTTTGCATTTGTTTTATTCTGTTTGCTTGTTGTAAACAGAATAACTCAAAAAGACATGAACTGATTTGGGAAAAAATTTTCAGGGAATGTTGGTCATGGCAGAGAAAATAAATAATTACATTTTGGTGGTGATCCAAATCCGGATGGGGATCCATGAATTAAAGATTTGATAACAGTGTGAGATAGGGCAGTTTTCCACATTTTTACTAACTGAAAAAGTTCTCAACAGATTTTGATAAGATTTTCAGGGAAAACTGGGCATGACAGAAGGAATAAGAGATTACATTTTGGTGGTGATTTGAATCTGGATTACTGTGCAGGATTTTTCTGTCATGATTGTTAACATCATGAGATAGGGCAGCTTCTTACATTTTCACTAATACTGCAACAAGTTCTTGATGGATTTTGATGATATTTTCAGGGAATGTTGGTCATGGAACAAGAATGAACTGATCAGACTTTGGTGAAAACTGAATCTGGATGTAGGTTCTGGAATTTTTTTAAGGAATTTTTAAAAGTGCGAGATGAGGCACAATGACAATAACTCGCTTGACAGTGTTGAAAAAGCCTCGGCAAAGGTTTGCGCTCTTGGGCCACAGCTAGTTTTATTCTTTAAATGATGAAAAATAGAAAAGTAAGACAACAAAGACTAAAAACAAGTTATTCTTTTTACTTTCGTACTCGGGGCGTCTTCAAACAGACTCACTTCAAATATCCAGTCCTCTTCTTCTTCGTCTAGATGCATCTTGGTCTGCCGCAGTGCTCGGTCCTGTGTGAGAGGCTCAGAGGTCAAGTGAAACTCCACCCGCTGCAGGTTGAAGCCAAGACCGGTGCCAATGGCTTTAATGTAGCTTTCTTTCAAGGCCTGGGAGGAAAAGTGGGGAAACCCAGTCATGACATGAAGAAAATGTTCCTACATGCACTGTGGAAAATAAAGACATTAGTGTGTGACAAAGCCTGAGAGGCCAGTGTGTGTTTATGTGTTTGTTTGTCTATTTTGGGCAAGTTACGGAATAACTTTAAACCACAACCAATGGGAATTTAAGCACACATGTC
The DNA here is from genome assembly GCA_037902135.1 of Cetoscarus ocellatus. Classification (NCBI taxonomy): domain Eukaryota; kingdom Metazoa; phylum Chordata; class Actinopteri; order Labriformes; family Labridae; genus Cetoscarus; species Cetoscarus ocellatus. The sequence goes on along the minus strand of JBAMNC010000245.1, from coordinate 579,322 downwards.
CAACAGTGTGTACACATAGGAGGTATTTTCTGTGTCTACGTGTGTGCTCAGCCAAAAGCCTTCTCAGCAGCCAATGAGCCACAGTAACAGTATTACAAGGCTAATCACTATGGCAACCGTCGAACTCTGCCATTAGTCAACAGTGTGATGATGATATCAGAGTTTGACGTCTTGTGCCACCCTCTCAATCTCACAACATCTTTACTTAGCATCAACGATTCTGTTGATGTCCATCTGTGTGTGCGTGTTGGCAGAGAAGAAGCACTCAAACAGAAAAAAGGACAAAAGCTGAAAAAGGGAAATAAAGACCTATTATGTCTCTTGACCAATAAAACTGAGACGGAGACAAAATGTGGACAGAAGCACAGAGACAACCCATGTGCACGTACTAATCAAAGGCCATCATCAACATTATTTTGTTCTCCACATGTCCTTCACACAGATGCTTAGAGGTTATTAAAAAACGGCTTGTGGGTTCAAGAAATGCAATGTGATGACAAGGTAGTATGTTTGCTATGGTTACCCAGTGGCGGTAGAACGTGGCGAGCTGCTGCTGCTCCAAGCCGGCTGATTGGATGATGCTCCATTCGTGCACTGTAAACTGACGAGTCATGATGCGGAAAAACTCCGGCACAGAGCTGCTACCTGGAAGGTGGGGGAAGGAGAGTGGAGAAAAGAGGAGTAAAGGCCGAAAAAAATTGAGGGATGGAGACGTAGAGTCAAGGGAGAGACAAGGAGAGGGGGAAAGGAAATGAGATAGACAGAGATGGAGAGGGCAGAGTGGAGAAAGGTGTAAGGTACGTTCTCGAATCTGTTTATGAAATATGAGACTAATATCAGAAACATCCGATTGGAAACACTGATTTGAACACACAAGTACACACACACTGACAGGTGTAAATCAAGGCAGCATCAGTGCTGACTCTTCACATACATAAGGCAACAGTGACCCCTTGTGGTCGGGATGAAGATTACAAAAGTAAAACCACTTCCACCATAACACGAGGACTTGTGAGTGCTCTTACACAGTTGGGCTGTTACAAAATTAAACTAGCTTTCTAACCGATCAGAACTATGTTGTTCATTTAAATGTTAATGTCATTATTTACAACTTGTTTTGCCTTCAATTTGGGAAAGCCCCAAGTGCATCAACAAAACAAACCCAAACTGGAAAGCACTCAGACAGAGCAAACCACCTCCAAGGTGGCTCACATATTGCTGTTACACCTATAAGCAATAGTTCCATGATAAAGTTACCACCATAATATGATCCTTTGATCCTGAAAACCCACACCTCGCACTCAGAATCATGTTAATATCGTTAATACCTCCACCAAGGAGGTTATGTTTCTGGCCCCGTATGTTTGTCTGTTTGTTTGTTAGCACGATTATGCCAAAACAACTGAACAGATTTTGCTCAGAATTTTCAGATGTTATTAATGGTCCAATATAAAAATGATTAGATTTTTTTAAATGATCCAGATAACCGCCTTTAGCAAACGATAATTTTCATTTATAGCTGTCTAACTAATAACGATATAAACATGATTCTGAGTGCTAGGCGAGGGCTTTCAGGGTCAAGGAATCATATTATGAGGGTAACTTTATCATGGAACTATTGCTTATAGCTGTAACAGCAATATGTGACCTACTTTGGGGGAGGTTTGCACTCTCCGAGTGTTTTCGAGTTTTTGACATGTTTAGCCTTTAATATAGGAAAAGCCGCCAAGTGCATCAACAAAACAACCCAAAAAGGGAATGAACAGACAACTGAAGGTTACTGACATTTAATCTGTCTCTATTGCTGTTATCTGCATTTAAACATACACATAAATATGAATGTTTTAATATTCTTAGGTCAAGCTATTTCCCAAGTAGAATTCGAAATGGATGTCTGTTTAATCAGACAGGTCAGGTCAGGTTTTGGAGCACATGCTGGGTTGACACCTCATCATTCCTGATGACTCATTTGCACCACCAGCAAAGTTAACCCTACTTCATTCGTGGGTGTTTACATGTGAAGTTAAAGGGTAAAGGGTGCAAACTCTACACCCCAAGGCTCAGTGGGCAAGGGATGTCAACCCCTTTCAGCTGCTTCACCAGCTGCCATTACCAGCAGCAGTGCAGCATAGGGCTGAACGATATGGACAAAATTTCATATCTCGATATTCATGCCAGATATCTCGATATCGATACGATACGATATGACTACGGGTTCGGTGAAAACCAAGCCTTTTTCAGAAAAATAAAAACATCATAATACAAAAGAATGTGGAAAGTGCAGTTTTAGTGCGGGGGAAATCTTTATTGTTTATATCGTTGCTTTTTGATATTAATATCTTGAATGTTCATATCATATCTCGATATCGATACGATATATTGTTCACCCCTAGTGCAGCAGGAATTCAGCAACCAAACCAGCCTGTAAGTATGTTCTGATCAGAACTGGAACTGACCACCTGGTCCCCTGCCCAAGGCCTTACAGACTAAGCTACACTGCTGCTCATAGGTCAGGTGTATATAAATAATGAGTAATGCATTTCAATTGAATATTCTTTTGTAAAGATTCAAGAATATCTTTTAAATCAAAGAGTGAACCAATAATACTAATCCACGATACAACTTGTAAGAAAGGACCTCGTTCACAATACATGTAATTTTGCCCACAGCCCAATTTTTTGTTTATTGTGTGGTATTTGTAGTACACCCAGAGACTCCCAAGAATATACCTTTAGAAAATCCAAAAGTCATCCAGGGCCTGTACTATGACCTATTTTATGATCATTGCCATAGGTGTGAGCCAGGGTGCACACTTTACCCCAAAACTTACTCAAACACAAATAATAAATCATCAAATTGGGTCAAATCACCTTCACTGAAGTCTGGTGCGTCTTTTGAAATCAAATGTAAAGCTAAGTATTACAATTGAAAGAAGTTATTGAATTTTAACTGGAAAAAAAATAGTTTTTTTTATGATTTTTTCAACAAATTCAATTCTTTGGAGATGTGTCTGACCAACTTACAGTTGCTGTACACCTAAAATACTTACAAATTATTTGGCCACATATATATTCTCAAAGTGGGAAAAAAATCATCAAATTCTGAGACCGGTAAAGTTGTTCAATTAACAGGTTGGGTTACTGTGGTAGAATGAGGATACTGTTCCATATCTTGTATATCAGGGAACCTTTAAAGATTTGTTCAGAATTCATCCTTTAAGTATGATTTCTTTTAGAATTTGAATGCTAGATTCAAAACAAACATTTCACATGAAATGTTATTCATTTTAATATTGAACAGCCACAAAGGGCCTGTATATTATGCCTTTGTGATGAGATAATAATGAGCCATTGATACAAGTAAAAACCGATGCAGTTTTGGATTGTTGTAATCAGATTGTATATATCTACAATGACAGCAATACATAAACATTACTTCTGTCAATTTCTGTTCTAGTACTTATATATACATGCAATCTGTTTTATGGCCTTCGTGTCTTTTTGCATAGCAACGGCTTGGACAATTTTAATTTGTAGACTGGAACTATAGTGAGGGAAAGGGGATCTGAGAAATCCATAAGATGTATGATTGGCTGGTTATTTCATAGAATGGAGTCTTTGAATTTGCTTGTGTATGGTTGGAGGGGTTTCTGATTTTGAAAATGTTTATAATATCCCAAATAATAGATTACAGATGCAACACATGCCAGAGGTTCTCTTTCCAGCAGGACAGAGACAATAATATGCCTTCACAGGATCATCTGATGCATTCTTGTCAAATTGAATCCAAACATTGTATGTTGTATTGTGTGTATGGTATGTACGGCATGTTATGGTCTCAAGGTATTCCAGATCCACATGAGGGAACGAGATATCAGATGCTTCAAGCTTCTGCCATTTACTACGAGCTCTAAGTGACATATTTGTTTTTTTATTTTTCAAACCTTTCATGGAATCAAATGACCATGCTTACTAATCTTTCCCAAGCTACACTGTCAAGATATTTTCATACAATCGCAGATATTTTGAAAAAAAAAAATATGATGGTATATATATATAAAATACAATGTTTGGATTCAATTTGACAAGAATGCATCAGATGATCCTGTGAAGGCATATTATTGTCTCTGTCCTGCTGGAAAGAGAACCTTTGGCATGTGTGCACATGTTGCATCTGTAATCTATTATTTGGGATATTATAAACATTTTCAAAATCAGAAACCCCTCCAACCATACACAAGCAAATTCAAAGACTCCATTCTATGAAATAACCAGCCAATCATACATCTTATGGATTTCTCAGATCCCCTTTCCCTCACTATAGTTCCAGTCTACAAATTGAAATTGTCCAAGCCGTTGCTATGCAAAAGACACGAAGGCCATAAAACAGATTACATGTATATATAAGTACTAGAAACAGAAATTGACAGAAGTAATGTTATGTATTGCTGTCACTGTAGATATATACAATCTGATTACAACAATCCAAAACTGCATCGGTTTTTACTTGTATCAATGGCTCATTATTATCTCATCACAAAGGCATAATATACAGGCCCTTTGTGGCTGTTCAATATTAAAATGAATAACATTTCATGTGAAATGTTTGTTTTGAATCTAGCATTCAAATTCTAAAAGAAATCATACTTAAAGGATGAATTCTGAACAAATCTTTAAAGGTTCCCTGATATACAAGATATGGAACAGTATCCTCATTCTACCACAGTAACCCAACCTGTTAATTGAACAACTTTACCGGTCTCAGAATTTGATGATTTTTTTCCCACTTTGAGAATATATATGTGGCCAAATAATTTGTAAGTATTTTAGGTGTACAGCAACTGTAAGTTGGTCAGACACATCTCCAAAGAATTGAATTTGTTGAAAAAATCATAAAAAAAACCCTATTTTTTTTCCAGTTAAAATTCAATAACTTCTTTCAATTGTAATACTTAGCTTTACATTTGATTTCAAAAGATGCACCAGACTTCAGTGAAGGTGATTTGACCCAATTTGATGATTTATTATTTGTGTTTGAGTAAGTTTTGGGATAAAGTGTGCACCCTGGCTCACACCTATGGCAATGATCATAAAATAGGTCATAGTACAGGCCCTGGATGACTTTTGGATTTTCTAAAGGTATATTCTTGGGAGTCTCTGGGTGTACTACAAATACCACACAATAAACAAAAAATTGGGCTGTGGGCAAAATTACATGTATTGTGAAAGAGGTCCTTTAACACAAATACAGAAAAAAACCCAAATAATTTAAACTGCAGTTAATGAAATAACTGCAGCTGTGACTGATGAGTAGTATTGGTGTTGCTCTTTACATTTACCTGGCATGACTGTCTTCATGACATCCACTCCCACCTGCATCCCCTGCTCTGCCGCGAGCACTGAGTAGTCTCCTTGATGTGACAGATTGAAACTCCATACAGGGGCTTCAGTTCCTGAATCAGTGATGGTCTGAACATATGGCAGGACAGATTTCATAATGAACATACTTAAAAGATTATTAAGTAAAAACTAAAAACTACTAAAAGTTCATTCAAATAGAGGCTTTAAGATGTTTTAAAAAAACTCTACATTTAACTTAAAAGGGACTTTCAGTCGGAGTTTGGATCTAGTCTAATTTGTACTTTCAACTAGAAAGACTTTGTCACTTTCTTTTTAAAATGACAGCTAGTAGAAAAGTTACATTAAGCTCTGTTCAAACCCACAGCACAAAGTTTATGCTCTGGTGTTTTCTGTTCTTAGATATGTTTCTAAATAAATCCACAAACTGTCTTACATAATTTCAACTCAGTACTTAAAAGTACATCAGTCAATAGTTCTAATCTATGAGATTTTAGATGGGAAAATGTAATTTCCAGTAACAGAGACAGCACTATGCAGAGATATAAGTCAATTATTAGGGACTCATTGACGTGATTTAAAAACACACCTTCAGTGGGTTTGCCAGGTAAGGTTTTCCTTTGGGTGTTCTCTCCAGTCTGATCTCTGACCAGGAGATCCCCATCCTCTCACACACAAACTTCCTCAGCAGCAACCTGCCAGCCTGACAAAGAAACACAAACAACAAATATAAAACAAACAATGAAAAGTACATGCATAAATTACAGCAATGGCTGTCCCCAAGCTTGGGCTTATAAAGAAAAAACACAGGCAATCCAGGAGCATGAGGGTCCTCTACCTACCTGTCAGCCAGTCACCAAATAACAATAACAATAATAATAATAATCTAAAATATTTTCAAATACTTAGAATAGGAAAAATATTTCAAAGTTATTTAAAAAAAGACATTACCGATCTCTTGTCTTTATTTATTTTGGTACTGATGTAGGTATGATTTCTTTTGCAAAACATATAGTTCAAATAAACCAATGTATATTTTTCAAGCTTTGTGGTGGTGCCTTGTGCTATTTTCTAAATGTCCCTGTGGGCATCTCAAAGACTCCCTGCAGGCTGCCAGGTGCCTGTGAGCGCTGTGTTGGCTACCCCAGAACTGGATGTGTTACTTTCTGGAAATGTTGGAGAACTTGCTAAATCTTTATCACTAAATGTAAGTAATATCAGGAACAGAGTGAATAAAATATAGGCACATGGGTGGTTAAAAATTTCTGGAGATTTTGGTCACAGTTTCTGATTAGGCAGGTTGAGGTGTGTCCTAATACAACGTCATTTGGGAAACACTGAATCTATTTATTTATAGTGAATACATATGAGAATTTTTTAAACTTTTTTTTTATTTTACAGTTTGGCATTACAGTTTTTCCCTGTTGATAGAACACTTAATGCTGCTCTTTGTACAATACTGCTAATGCATTTAATGGAAAAGGGAATGTAGGATACATGGAAATACAACTATGTAACTAAATGTATTAACAGGAATATCACTGAATGTACTGTGATGAACTTTACTGACAGAACATTGTTGACTCCCTCTTCCTGTTGCTGCATAAATTAACTCTTTTGTGGAGATCCTGGACCACTGTGGTTTCTTTTTGGAGTTTTAGGAGCATTTCCTGCTCATTAGTGTTTTTCCACAGCTTTGCAGTCTTTGTAGTTTATTCTTATTTATATTTTTAACTCAGAATTTTTCTTTTTTTCTTATTAAAATCATGATGAAAAACAATCAGTTTTCAAACCTGCAAATATACCACTGGCACCTGCATATCTAAGTTTCTTCAAATGTCTTTTTGTACTTACTGATGTGCCTTGTTCTGTTTTATGTCTTCGTATTGTAATTGAAAAAGACAATAAAAATATTGGTCAAAAAAAGTAGTGTTTTCCTGTTCTGACTGCAGAGAGTGTGGTGTGAGAACAGATTAGTTTGAAATTTGTGTTCACTGAAGGAGGGAAAGTTTCAAGAAATGTGACCTGGTGAAAACTGTGATTAATGTCCAAAGTGAGAGTTTCTTCACTGGCTAGAGCTGAATATTGAAGTAAATCTTGTTAGAAACTTGACAAAACTTGATTTTTTATCTTTTTTGTATTTGTTTAATCAAATGTGTGTGATGTAAGACCATCTTTTCCTTCTTGACTGTTCAAGTAGAGGGCAAATAAATAGAAGAAACGTTTACTTCTTGCTGCTTTCCAATCAGGGAGGTGTTGGTTTGAAAATGTAATGTGCACTTATGTACAGATTCTGTTGTCCACCTTCTGTAAGGAACAAATAAACTAACTTAAAGTAAAAATAAAAGCTAAAATGTCACCCAGATACAGTGCATTTCTGTCTAAAGTCTCATACTAAATCTGAAATAGATGCGACAGTTTTCAATGCAAAACAGAGACACTCTATCAATGCTCTTGCTTATCTCAAAGCACATGAGAGTTCGTTTAAATGAGGCTCACCATGGCTGATTTAGCATCCTTAGCAAACACAAACTGTCCTATCCTGTCCTTCTCCTCCCGCTGGACGCACCGAGCAGCAAACAGCCAGTCAGACCTGCTCGGTGTCCACGACCCACAGCGGAAAGCCCACCGAACAGACCCCATCATCTCCTCATCCCTGGATCTCCCCACAAAAACAGCGTGCTCACAAGTTTCCTAGTAAGCTAGTGTTAGCATCGCGTTAGCATGTTGACTTTGCTGGACAATAAAACCTCCGAGGGTTTATTATCTGGCATCATAGATTTTCAGACCGCATAATCAATTAACAGAGGTGCTTTAACTAACACAACAACACTCTACGACCCCACTTAGTTTCTGTTTGGGATTTGACAGCGATGCACTTGCTCGATGGAGCCGGCGAGATCCAGTGTCGTCATAAGTGGGCGCGGTGGGGGATTGACCAATCGGAACAATCGAAGCTGTGCGCAACCGACGACACCTTCAAATGCTCGTAAGAGTATTGTAAATACGGAAGATAGCGTTGTCGTGACCTTAGTATATCATTTCCCGACCCCCTTTCAAAGAAAAAAATTAATATATTCACTTAAGAGATACAACTGTAAAGACTGTGGTACTAAATCTCAGTGCTGTCAAAACTGCTCCCATAAAGCGGACTGTCCGATATCAGATTTAGTACTTTCTTAAAAAAAAAACAATGCAACCTACAAACCTGCTGAATCATATGAAAAGAAGTAATAAAAGTAATAATACAAATGGTAAGTTTTTGGATTAGTTTTCGAATCATATTATCACTTTTCAAGCAGTATACCCACCTTAAACGCTCAGAGTGCAATGTTTCCGGGTGATCATGAAGGCAGCACTGGAATTGTACCTCCAGGATGTTGTTTTCATTGCAGAGCATCTGTGTGTGTAAGGTGAGATATTTCAGAAATATATATTTTAGATAACATATATAAGCAGGTTTCTTTGACAGGACAGTCAGCACACAATACAGCAAGGTATTTTCCGATATGGACAGGACAAATTAGGTTGTGCTCGTGTGGTTAGAAAAATCCCGTGGCGTACTATTGCTCGAAAAATCGTTATTTCATCTAATATAAGAGGAGAGATGCACGAGGGATAACCCAGAAACACACATTTAGTTGAGGAAAGATTTAATTGGACTATCTGGAGCAACTGCGTGTTAAATGCGCAATAATCTCCTTAAAACATCCTATATTTATGTACATTTCGACTATTTTAATGTTATTATGCATGATCTGATGGCCGAATGGGTTGTTGCGGACGTTTATTTAAAGCTAGAGACATTGGCTGTATGGCAGAATTGTAATCATGCGTACATTACCTAAAAACAGACTGATGTGTGAACTGTACTTATGTGTCCCAGTAAACCAGTATTACTTGTGCATGATGTATGCATGAAATATCTGAAAGATTTTCCCCTCCTGTGACCTAAAATGATCAACTTGTTTGTTTTGTGAATGCAAGAAAATCAACCATCTTTAATATATCTTTACATCCTTGGAGGAAAAACTGAGATTAAAAGATGCAGCCTCTTCAATTTTCCCCTCCCAGCCATGTGCCTGCAGAGTTCCAGCCAATTACAAGCCAACTTCCAGCCACTGGATATCCCTCCTATCTCTCAGGTGGTGTGCCTGAATTGTAGTGACATTAGAGGAGACTTATATATATATATATATATATATATATATATAAATTGTCATCTAAAAAATGAATGTATATTTTGGACACTTTCCCACATTATTACCCTAATATCTAAAGGTGGGAGCTCAAAAGGCCATTGTGTTCTACCTATTCTGGCTCATTGCTCGCAAATACAAAATTAAAAAACAATCAACAATTGACTCATTACTGCAAAATTGTTTTGTAAAATGAAATTTTAAAATTAAGTTATACTTGAGAGTGTTTTGGTGCATTGTCTCTCGGGAGAAGAGAGAACCAACTGCTGTAACCTGAAAGACAGAAAGGAAAATGGTGGAAAGAGCTGCAGTTTTTAAGCGTAGTGATCATATCAGCCCCAGTAATCACTGCTCCTCCTGGTGGATAAACTAAAGATTGTACAAGTCTTGAAAAAGGTGATTCTGGGGCGTACCAGTCACTATGAGTTTATAACATTGCGAGGGATCTCATTACAGCCACAAGGGTGGGCAGGTTCGGGTACTATCCTGTCATGGACCAGCCAAGACTCTGTCAAGGGAAGTAGGGAAGATTTAAGTGGCTCGATCTGTACATGTTGCAGTCATAAACATTTATTATCCAGACCCGTTCAAGCTTGAACCATTTGGGTGGGTAGCTTAACTCTAAAGATCACCCCAAATATTATATTCACTGTCTTTTGATAGACATGGATCTGTAATATATACCCTAGAATTTCTTAAAGACAGGGGTAGAGGTGTGTGTTTGTGAGTGTATCCAGAAAGCTTTTCCATATATTTAGTTAATTGATGGTACTTCCTGCACAACTCTTATGTCACTGTGTTGATGAGAAAAGATCGCAGAAACACATGCCATTTCTTTTGGCTGTCATTGACCTTTTTTATGATGCTAAAAAAAATATTTTGCTGCATTTTTGTTAGGCAAGGGTGGAAAGAGAACAAACATTTTTTTTGAGAAAAAGTAGGCTTACTTTGATGAAATTTTACTCAGTTACAATTAAAAGTAGCACTAAATGAAAATAGTTAAGTAAAAGTAAATACTTTGTGTAAAATCTGAAAGTTTTGAATATTCTGAGTACAGTTTTTTCTGTCATGCAAAAGAGAACAACAGCTGTGGTTTAAGGAACCAGCTGGTTGTATGTTAAGGTATTTTGCTGTACAGTAGGCCACACAATATGATCTGACCTAAATACTATAACCACCAAGCAGCAATTTGCTGAAATGTATATCAAAGTAAATACTGATTTTATTTGTCCTTTGTACACTCTGAGTTTTGTGTAAGTACACATTTGACCAATTAAGTATCAACGGCACATAAATAAGTCATTTCTTTGCTCTTGTTTCATTCTTGTTTCTGATTAACCTGGCACACCAGATAGACTGTTCAATATATATTATACAGAATATATTTCACAAGTCCATCTGATTTGGGGAGGCCAAAACCTTTCAACTATATATCCAGCAGATAATTGGATGATTGTCATCAGTCATATTCATTACAGGCCAATCAGATTATGTAGGAGGTGGGCGCCACTGAACTACAAAATGTGCACCTCTTCTTAGAACAAACCTTGCCAAAAGAGTCAACAGTGGAGCGAACATATCCTTTTTATTAAGAAATACCTAAAGTGTTGCTGTTTGTTTTACATTTAATAAAGTAATTTGGTCCAGATCTGATAACATTGCTATTGAAGCTGTTAGCATCTATGCTAATCTACGTGCGAGCAGTCACTTCCTGCTTTTGTCATGTTCGTAGTTCCCATTTCTTCCTGCTCTAAAGGACTCTGATTGAGCTGTCCCAGTTATAATCAGTGTAGACTGGAGCTTGGCAAAATGGATCCACCTGATTACAGACATTGAATCAGACAGATCCAGCTGCTGCACAGTGATGGTTTCTGATCCATAACATACTGAATATTGAACAGTATCTTTTCAGCATGACGTGCTGTGACACTAAACTTGATATTATGATGATAACAATAATACATTTATTAATCAATCAGCACAAGGTGCCTCACTGGTAGAGAATTAAAACACAATGGGTAAATGAAATGTATAAAAACCAATAAATGCACAATAGTAAACAAAAAAAAATAGATAAAAGCAATTAAAAGTAGCACAGTGATCAAAAATGTCTCCAGATAAAAGAAAGTTTTCAGAAATAATTTATAAGTGCACAAAGAGCTGGCCAGTCTGAGATCATCTGGCAGGGATTTCCAAAACTTTAGAGCCAGAACAGCAAAGAACCAGTCACCTTTAATCACCAGTCCAGAGTCCGGAACAAACCAAAAGTGCCTGCCAGAGGTACTCAGACTCAGGTCACTACACAACTTTCTTTCAGACTTTGAAAAGTCTTGAATGAACACCTACAGACTGTTTCAGCAGATTTTGTATGATGATGAAAAGACTGGGGACACTTAATAACTGTGCCTGATGAGGGATCACAGACTACAGGATTTGTCAAACCAATTAAGTCCAAAAGATCAAATCACACTCTAGCACAAATGCTCACGAGGGCGACAGTTTGTTTTGACATTCCCCTTGCTTCCTGTTGTTTTCTGATGCCCACCCTCTTTTTTTCATTGGTTGTTGGCAGCACATTTGCAGTTGGGTTGGCAATAGCAATACACTACCCGATTGAGTCCAGATTTGGCTAAAAAGAGTCCAACATGTTTGATTGACTGCGACTGAGGTTGGGTCATGTCATAACCCCTTATACACTAACAGATTTAACTAGCCATACAGACTGTCTAATTGGTGCAGACTGGTGCAGACTTTGCCCAGCTGGGAATCATGGGTAAAATCTTGCAGTGTGTCTTCAGCTTCGCACTTAGTTAAAATCATTGAATTACTACCCATGCCTTGTGCGACTGTTTTTGGATAGCATAAGCTGTCCTAGTTGCACACCGGTGAAGTGCCTTTTTGTAAAGAAATGAACAAGGTGTTACAATTTCAATCTGCTTAACAAGACAAGCATTAACACCAAGTTGTAATTGAATGAATGTATGAGTGAACTGTTGGTGTAGTCACAGAGCCACATTTACAGAGGACTTCTTTTCAGAAATTATTTAGGACCTACTTTTTAGGAAAGGGATGACATCTTGTAAAGGATTGCAATGTGTATATTTTGAATTGCTCTGTCAGACACCCATGAAAGTTTGTCTCTCTGACCGTTGGATCAATGGGCTAATTACACAGCCAAATGTGGGTCAATTTGTTACTTTTGACCTCTCACTGAAGGCTGTACTTGCCCAACTGCATGGCTATTGTCCAAGAATTGGGCCTCAGATTTATATGTATATTTTTTTGTATATTCATTGTTTAAAAACTACACCGTATCTGTTTTCTGTTTCATGCACAGGACTTCAGTGAGGCCCTTCCCACCTGTGATGCTTCTCTACCTGCGTAAGTTTTTCTGGCAGCCATCCAGGCCAGGAGAGAAAGGCGTAAACCCTACAAGTCTTTTTTTAGTATCACTCTGTGGCCTTTGCTTCTTCCAATCGGAGCCTTAACTGGGGCAAACTTCCACTCCAGCTGGGAGTTAAAGAATCTTTTGCTGATCAACTTCACCAGCCAACCAGCTGTGACCTCTGCAACTACTCACGCTTGTTTCAGCCTTATATCTCCATTACTTCCAACCTTACATGCTGCTGTGCAGAGTCAGCCTTTAATGTAAAAGCTGGGATCAGGCTCCCATGTGGAAAACTTCAGTTGGGCTGCAAGAGCCACAGATGAAACTGTTGTGCTTTTGAGAGAAAGCTGTGTGGCGAGACATGGCCTAACCTTCACAACAAGCATCCAAACATCTCCATCTGACGGAGGACAGAACCCTCACCTTCAGTCTGACCTGTGCTCTATCACACTTTGTTGCTTCCTTCTTTATTTCTGTACTCCTCCTCCCATACTTGCCTCTGCATCTCCACATTTGGACTGTTTTTCCCGTTTGTCTCTCTGACTCTGTTTCTGGGGTTTCTGCCCCCCTCCTGTCAAGCTGGATTTCCTGCAGATGAAGCATCTGAAGAGAAAGAGGAAGAGCAACTACAGTGTGAGAGAAACTCAGACTCTCATCAGAGAGATCCATAAGAGGAGAGACGTGTTGTTCTCCAGGCAGCAGGTAAAGATTTCTCCCTCTTAATCTTCTTCTTTAAAGGTCCCATGTCCTGCAGAATCAATTTTCTCTGCTTTTAATGTTGTTAGAAGGGGCTTGGGGAGCAGAGGAGCGTGACACCTTCTACTAAACTCTCAGTTCACTTAGAAATATGTGCTGCCATTTTAAATAAAAAATCCTCTTTGAAATGCTCCATGGTTTACTTCCTGGGGTTTATTATGTAATAGCTATACAGCCTCCACTTACATGTGTGTTTTCTGATCATCACAGGCAGACCCAATGACTGTTTTGAAAGTCCGCCGTGGCCTGTAACCCCTCCTCCCTTCTCCCATTAGGCATCATTAGAGCAGCCAGTTAGCACAGAGCTTATTATCAATTAGCCTTTCAAAGGGGAGTGAAAAAGAGCTGCATTTGATCCTCTACAGGGATGAATTTTTTCATTTTCTTATCCAACTTATATCAAATCCTTGCGAAACGGACAAACACACCAGGATACGGACCTATAATGTTATTTAAAGGTTAGAATACCTTTATTTAGAACCTAGAAAACATTGCATTAAGGTATCATCATGTAATGATGCAAACTTACAACATAGAAGTGAAATTATATTACTCAACAATGTGCAGATTACTCCATTTCAGGGTTGCTGTGATGACAGAATTTTGGTTAACTACTCAAGGATATGATAATTGTAAAACATAAACAATATCAATAACACTGCAATTAACAAGAACAAGTCCTAGACAAATGCAGGTTTGTAATAGGTTTGGACAAAAAGCAATAAGGTTTTTTTTTTTTTTTTAAATATAAGTTAATGTTGTCAAACTTAGTGAGGGAAATATTTATAAGAATCTCATTTAAGTAAAAAGCCAAAGAAGTTCATGAATCAAACATAACCTACGGATAAACAGGGTTCCCACACGTCCTGGAAAACCTGGAAATTCTGGAAAATGATTGACCAATTTTCCAGTCATGGAAAACATATGGAAAATGAGGAAAAAAGTAAAATGTCCTGGAAAATTATTTATCTTCCTTCTACCTTGTTAGCGAAAAAAAAAATCAAACGGAGGAAATTAAGTAAAATTGTACTTGGTAACTAATGCACAATCAGCCATTGAATATGAGTAGATAAAATAATGCAAGTTAAGGAATAAAACATAAAAACTCAAAACAATGGTGACAAAAAGAAATAATAGAAAATGACTAAATAAAATTTATGCTATTTAAACAGTAAATCAACAAAATATATTTATAAAACAGCAGAGTAAATAAAGATTAAAATATAAGTATAAGCATAAATTTAGAATAGTAAGACACTACATAAAGCCAGACTAAAAAGATGGCTAACAGACAATTTTCATGCCAGAGAGTTTGAAATAAAAAATAAATAAGTTCAATTGATACAGTGGAGCTAGTTAGAGATATTGGTCATCAACCTTTAATCTTGTCTTTTAGAAGGCTTAGATTAAGGCATGAAAATTGCCTACACCATTATTATAACTTCATTTGGTTATGCGCCACTGGAAAACATCCTGGAAATGTCCTGGAAAATTATTTGTCAAAAAGAGTGGGGACCCTGATAAATACTCACACATCCAGATGTACTCACGGGACAAAATGAGCAAAAATTTCCATACCAAAGTGAATATTCTTGTGACAAGGGTACACCCATGGTAATCAATGAAAAGGTAAGCTCTTATTAAAGCATCACAATGCTTGCCTATTTATACTCTAACAGAGTCTTAAGATGTGATTTTAAGAATAAAATCATAAAAGAACATTTTTTCTAGGATCATATGCTTCACATCTGCATAAACACCTGGTTTACTTTTTCAGCATCACCTCTGACAAAGCCAGAAGGCACCCTCTCCTGTTGAGAAAGGCAGCTTTAAAGCACAAAGTTTGTTGGCTCATTACCAATTTGTTAACATTTAACCTATCACTCTTTTTCAATTGACCCTTTGTTGTCCCTCTGATTGGTTCAATGACCAACCAATCAGAATCAGACGGCCCTGTCTCAAGGCAGCTGTTGCCGGGATACCCAATCACCCAATATTTTAATGCTTTGTGGTGAATTATTATCAGACATTTGCCTCAATATTAAATGTCGAAAGAAAACGTACTTTTACACAAAGATAAGAGAAAACATTTTAATATTGACAAATTTTGCTGCTCAATATGTCACTTTATTTTGTTTTACTGGACATTGTACATATCTTATGGCTCTTAACTTGCAATTCCACTGAACAGAATATTACATATTGTCCTGTATTGAGGCCTTTTATGTTTGCATAATAGCTGCAATTTTAATGCCATGTATAAGTATTTAATTGTATATATTCTAATTAAAAATTTAAACCATTATCTCCTGCATGCTCCTTTGTCCAGTGCTGCTGTAACACTTGAATTTCCCATCTGAGGATCAGTAAAGGATTATCTTATCTTATCTTATTTTTGCATATTTATTGGGATATTTGTTAATATGGACAGCCAAATGTCATATGACATCAAAAGGGCCATTCAGGAGGTACATTTTTTATTATTTCAACATATTCATAAAGCTTTCGAGTTTTCTTCATACTCCCAATGTAGTTCTGTTTTTATTCTCTCACCTAGGTCAAATTTCGAAAAGAATCAAATTAATTAAACAAAAATAAAAGTTAGATGAGTTATTTTCCATTGATTCAAAAGGGAAAACGGCCCGCAACAACAGCTCATAACTAACCTAGTAACTGTTACTAAGGAGGGAGGGACTTGGTAGAGGATTACTTCCTGTAAAGGGCGGGGCTTGACAAAGGGGCAATTAGAAACTGTATCTTTTGTCAAGCCTTTTCTTTTGTATTATTCAGACCAGTGGTTGATATAAGTAGAAGTCTGTGAATCTGCTTATTGTCAAAAAACTGCACAAGTTATTTCATATATAAAATGTTCTTTTACTGTTGTCAAGGGGGCTTCTATAATAAAGGCTTGTCCAAAATTTAGGGACCTAGACTATAAAATAATCCGTCTTATGGTAAGGGATCAATATAAATATAAACACAGCTGAAAGGAAAGTGCTCCACAGTGATGCAAAGTATGTTGAATTATTTTACAGTAGTATCTCCATTACCGTTGTTGTCCACCAGAGAGCACAAACACAGTTTATTTTTCATCTGTGAGATTCAGTTTCCATCTATGTACACATTTAGCGACTTCACTTCATCCTTGATATTCAGTGTTTGAAAGGAAAGAAGCTTTGAGCCCATTTATCACTATGACAGTATGATGTCTTTAAGTCTGTCTGTGTGCAGGTTAAATTATTCTACAGCCATAAACCACAGGGTTATTTTCATTACCATGGCAGCTTCATAATGCTCAGTACAAAATTGTGATAAAAGCATGATAAAAAAAATCATTTTCTTTGTGTTTCAACAGAACACGGCCATTAACGAGCTGAAGAGACAGGCATGGGAAGAAGTGGCACGAGGAGTCAATTCACTGGGGGAGGGAGAGCTGCGCACTGCTGCTGAGGTAGACTCGTGTCTTTGTGTTGAACAATCAAAATTTCATTGACCTTACTTGCAGAATTTTGATTGTTCATATTGACAAAGGGATATGATTCTTACCATTTTGTAAAAAAAAGTTATGATCAAATGAATGAAAAGAAATATACTTCCTGATACTAAGGTATTTATCATATGCATTCAGTTTTTATCTCTGACACAGAGATAGGAGAGAGCTCCGTAGTGCTCTTTTAAACATAGTATCTCACAATGGTGCACACAAATATTAGGGGAGTAAGGAAATATTGATACACCAACATATCATGATATTTTGCTGCATGATACTGAATCAAAAATTTAAAGTTTCGTAATGTTACTTTACCTATAAATAGGGATTTGCAACATTTGTTGTGTATTGTAGATAAGCCTCCTGTTGCTTGTTTGCAGAAGTTATTCAGCCATCTGATTCTTCTGATTTTGTTGTGATTGTTTTTGTCATTGTGACAGACCATTAAGCTTATCCCTGTTGCAGGACCAAGCTTTATATAAAAAATGCTGCTTATAGATTAGATTTTTCTTCCATTAATATTGTGAGCTCATAAAACTAATAAAAACCTAGAAGTGCTCTGAGTGCACAAACCCCTGACAAGGCATTTCCAACATTGTCAGACGAGTTACTGTCAAAATGTGAAAAACTTGCCTATCTGGCACTGTTAACAAATCCTTGAAAAAAAATCCTGGATCTCCACCTAAATCCAATCACATCCTTGTGCTGGACCAACATTCCCTGATGTCATCAAAATCTGTTCGTAAATATTCAAGTTATTCTGTTTACATCAAACAAAAAAAAAATTACCAATCACTGGCAAAAAAGCCCATTTCCTTCAGTAATTGAAAATTAGGTTATTTTGTAAAAAGAAAATTAGAAAATAAAATAGATGCATAGGTAGATTTATAGCACCCTGCTCATGGTATTGGGATGTATTGTGACAGAAAGTTTTGTCACCCGTGTACATGTACAAAATGAGTCCTTAATACCAAACAGCCCTGTGACAGATGGACACACTGACAGTAGAAAATACCTTATTAATAATGTACTTTAAGTATTTTTTGTACATCTTCGTGTTGTGCACAAAGAGCAACAGTTGGAGTGTGATAGCGCAACAGCTATTTGTTCTGGTTTGTAACAGTACATTACATCTTGACATTTAACCCACATAATATAATAGGAAGTAGTTAATTTGTATTGGTTTATGTGATACGACATAGTTTTGCAAAAACACCCTGTATTTTAGCAAACAGATATAATTATTGAATGAATATGAACATGTGTAGAGTAACTGTTTGATCTGAAAACTATAAATAATGCAAAAAAACAACAACAGGGAAGTAAAAGTACACAAGAAGCTATTTAGTTACAGTAACATGAATTATTATAATTAGTCCCACCTCTACAATTTCCAGTGATTACAAAATAATCTACATCTTACAGGATGCAGATTAAATTTGGTTTGTCCAATGAGCTGCCAGCAAGGATAAGTGAACTGAAATAAGATGCCCAAAAGCACAGCAGTGTCCTTATTTTGCATGATTGTGAAAGCAGAGGACACTAGCGTGAGTACCATGCAGGTGCTGCAGCATGACAGCTTAACTGTGGTGCATTCAAATCAATTAAATAGCAAATATTGAGACATAAAAAATTAAATGAGTGATTTTATTTCTTCAGTCTGATGGAGATTTACTCATTTATGCTAGCAGCCCTCCTTTATGGAAACTGCATTTTACCTTTTCTTGTATGCATCCATTCTTTACCTCCACTAATCTCCTGAGCAAGACCTTCTCTCATATCTTATTTCCTGTGCAGGTGAAGCGTCGTTACCTGGACTGGCGTGCACTGATGAAGAGGAAGCAGCTCCAGGCCGAGCTCTCTCTGTCCTCCTCCTCATCCTCCACGATTGCCCTGAAGACTGAATACGATCAGTCGTCGCCTGAGCACGAGGCGGCCTCTCTGGGATCTGGCTGTGACCAGCTGCTCGACCTCTCAGGCCTCCCAAAGGACTGTCACTGTGACTGGCCAGAGCTGGAGGCTCTGAGTGAACCAAGTGGGCAGGCCATGATGGCACCTTTGGGTGTGAAGATGGAGGAAGACGTTGGTGAATACAGAGTAAGAATAGAAGCTAATAGTGCAATAGTACAGAGGTCTCTGTGGAATTTGATTAAACCTATTAAGAAATTTGCATTTAAATGCAAACATAATGATTTTGTCGAACCTCTTAGCGCTGTAGATCCAGGGCTTTAATTACAAATGCGAGGAAAATCAGCCTGTACTTACATGACAGTATAAGCTAACAGTAATTATAATGCCCTCATCAGCAGAGGTGGTTATATTAAACATATCACAGTGATTATGCTGGGATTTATAGCACAAGTGGCCCTTGTTAGTTGTGTCTTTTGATTGGACTTGTGAAGGTCCTTAAGGCCGACAAGATCAGATTTAATTAACAAGTGCTTTAGTTTGTAATGATTTAATTTAAACTTGACATTTATTGTTGGTTTTTGCTGATGGCATTTAGATAAATCTTGTGATTGGCTCTAATTGTGAGGAACGTGTTATTATCTTTCACAATAACGCCCTAATATATTCCTCTGAGAATGTTTTACTGTTTCCAGTGTAAGAAGATTTATTA
Source organism: Cetoscarus ocellatus (assembly GCA_037902135.1). Taxonomy (NCBI): domain Eukaryota; kingdom Metazoa; phylum Chordata; class Actinopteri; order Labriformes; family Labridae; genus Cetoscarus; species Cetoscarus ocellatus. Next base: position 559,512 of record JBAMNC010000245.1, on the reverse strand, counting down.
ATCAGGCTGATGATCCGAAGATGACATCCACAAGTCACAATAATACACCAGCAGGAGTATTGCTGTTTTAACCTAAAATCATCTTGAAATCACTTGGTATATTTTTGCAGAGAGGCATCACAGCAATATTTAGTGAGGGACATTATTATTACAGCGTCCGACCAGTATTTATTATAAGTAAAAACTAAACATACGCCACATGGACAAATGTGCTCTAAAGTTCTATGTGAGACTTTAGGTCCACATTAAACCATGCATTAAAACAGACTGTGATTCAACTTTTTTCATTCTTTTATTTAAATGTTGACGCTAGTTTAAACTTTATCTAACCAGTATATATTTTTACTATGTCAATTTTTCACAATATTCGACAAATCATCGAAAGCATTTTTCTATAAACAGTGTTTATTAGTGTGCGGGGTCAATAGTTTTGTACTTTAACTTTTTTTTTAGTAACTAATAAATGTTAAAAAGTCTTTTAAACAGGCATAGTATAACATATACTAATAAGAGCAATGCCAAATTAGTTAATTCTTTGTCTTGGGTGTTTTGCTGTCATGATGAAGTGTATGTGCAGCAAAAGGCTAAAAAGTTAAGAACAGCGTGAAGGAAAATAGGGAAATAAATAGCTGTAGTTTTAACTACTCAAAGTGTTATTGTGACTTTAAGTTTGTGTACCTAAAAGAGGTTTAGAACATCCTTGTCATCATTCGTTTAGTTTTAAACCTGTTGCAAAACCAGCTATTTTATAAGAAGTAATACGTTATAAGCAGTAAAGTACTTTAGTTAAATTCAGATCCAGATTCAGGCTACTTCATTGATCCCAAAGGGGCAAAGCACATTTGCAGTCTATCAGATAATATATACGTTTTAGCACACAGCAGTCAGGAAAAAAGAAAAGCACTAGAAGTGCTTCAGGAGCACAACCCTCCACCAAGTCATTTCTGACACTATTCGCCTTATCTTGCAATGTTAACAAATACTTACAAATTTCCTGGATCCGCATTTGGATCCAGGTTTGGGTCACCTTTTTGAGTTATCTTGCCTACAGACAGAAAAACGCAAAAACAACCTCCTTGGAGGAGGTGATAATAAAGCACAACTAGACAGCACTCGGAGAACGGAAACCCCGCCAGGGTAGCTCACATATTGCTGTTACATCTATCAGCAATAGTTCTATGATGAAGTAACCCTCGTAATTTGATTCCTTGACCATTAAAACCCACACCTAGAACCTGGAATCATGTTGATATCATTATTAGTTTGACAATTATTAAGCGAAAACGATCATTCACTAATGGCGATTATCCAGATCACCAGCAAAATAATTTCATTTATAAGTAGGGCCATTACCAACATCTCCTGAAAATTTCAGCAAAATCTGATTGGTAGTTTTTGAATAATCTTGCTCATAAACAAACAAAGACAAACACCTCGGTGCTCATGGCACTCTGGCGTCCTGTGCCCATTTTGGCAATGAAGCACACATAGACCTAAAAGCCTTTCACTGCCTCAGTAAACATTTGAGAGACATAAACATTTCAAATGAGACAGTTGAATGAGTAAATATGGTGGACCAAGATGTACTGCAAATTAAAGTCTACATTTAGATATTGACAAAGTATTTTTTTCTATTTTTTTTTTAAGAGTACTAAATAATAATCATTTTTGAGCAACCAGGCCAACACTGCTCTGAACAGACCAACAGCCAAACCTCTGATAAATATGGTTAATCTTCAAACAGCTTCAGCATTGGCACAAAATACAGCAAAACTGTTGCATTTTTGTGAGAATGAAAGCCTGCAACCTAATCTAAAGCCTGTGGGAAAAACATTATCATCAACAACTTTAGGTGATTTATTTACCAAATTTTGGGGGCTGGTTTAATTGTCTCCGTTCATTTAAAACAAAAGGTGAAGGATAAAATAAAAGTCATCATACGTGCATTTCTGAGAAGTATAATCCAAAGTGCAGGTAAAATCCTCCAATCCCTCACATCTTCTAAGTCTATTCAAATGATAAACCATGACAACTGTATTTCTAGGATGACTACACCAACTAGATATAAGATTTAAGTTGTAGCTTAAGCCTATGTTGACACCATTTCAGCTGGTGCATGTTCAATGCTGTTAATTTTATAACTTATTAAGATATCAGTTTAAAACTTGCGTAACAGATATGCAATCTGCCAGCACACTATTGATCATTTATCATAGCTTGCACAAATCATCAGCAGCACCATTCTGTTGTAAGCCTGTTTCTTATTGGTTGTTGTGGTTCTTGGAGACGTGAAATACAGTATTCATCCATAACTTAATAAACTTAAGTTAAAGGAGTCTGTAACTCTACAAAGGTTTCTATTCTTAATATGTTTAAGTCTGACATTACCAGATTATGACCAGGATTAACTCAGGGCTAAAACTGGATTTATCCTTGTTTTATTATCCGCTTGATAAATCTGTTGTAAATCCTTTTAAGCCCCTGCAGCATGAGCCCAGCCTCCTGCTTCATTTTGATTTTTGGACGTGATCAGGATGATAGATAAAAAAAATTAAGGAATCATGGCTCCAGAGTCCAACTCAATGAAATGCGAAACTCTGATAAAAACTACCTATAGCCATGGACAAGTGGATTATTTATCTGCGCCCTTTTGCAATTTAGTAGTTTAAAATCTGTGTTTGGAAAATAAGCAGAATAAAAACAGGACCAAAATTTCAGCAAATGGCTACAAAAGTTGGATTTTTGTACTCCTTTAGCAGTATAAAATGTCTCAGATTTGCAACATGTTAAAACTAGATAAACACAGTTCTTTATATCAAAGTCTCACTTAACAATCAGCATAAACAAGACCAGACGCATCAATATCCTTTGAGCGAATGAGGCAGTTGGCTCATCTTACTTCCCCTGTTTGCTCTCTCCTCAATCGAACAGTAAGTAGTTGCTGACGTCATGTTGTGGATCATCCCAAAACTCTTATTTGCATATGCAGGAGTGAGGAGGGAAATCTGAGGAACCATATATTTTTTCTCCTCTCACATTTGCTTCTCACAAGAGTTAGAACTACCAACTGGCTGACATTATGTAGCTTCACTCTTTCAGACATCATCTATACTCCTAAATACTCCTCAAAATGTTTGAATTTCTGATTATTTCTCCTCTTTAATAATACTGACTGGTGTTGTATTTTATATGGTTGGAAAGCCTGATTAGTCACCTTTATAACCAGGTACAACCTGTAAGGATCATGTGTTCATGGAATGAGCAACACAGCTAAACATGGGTAGCAGCCAAAAAGTGTGCCAAAATCCCCTGAAGCTTGTGGTCCAGTTGGCAGAGTGGCAGCATTATTTGTTTTCAGCCCTGGTACCATTTCTAAACTGAGGTCCAAGTTCTGTGGGACTGATGAAGTCAAAGACAGATCACAAAGTGGTCCTCCCCTGGAAAAAAGCCTATGTGAGTTGCATTGGTGTTGTCTTCCTTGGACCCCCGCCTCAGTATGTCTTTAACTTCACCAGTCTCACAGAACATGGTCCTAAGTCTGGTAATAGCACCAGGGCTGCCATCAAATAATTCTGCCAGTCTGTAAACTGAAACACCTGCTTCCAGTTGCAGAGAATTTTGGTGTTTGTTTTTTTTTTTTTTTTTTTACCCACATGTTTAGCTGTGTTGCTCTTCCATGATCATAAATGCGTGACCTTACCAGTTGAACGTCATTATAAAATTGACTATTCAGGCTTTCCAGTGACACAGAACACTGTACCAATTAGTATTATTAAAGGGGAGAAATAATTAGCCAAAATAACATTTCCAAACTTTCTTTGAGGAGTAAATGGTGTTTCCTGGATGGATCATTGAAACACATCCCATGTACATGTGACAGTCCACCTGATACACTGTCATACTCAGCTCCCAGAAATCCACCTCTCTAGTTAAACCTTTCCCACATACTCAAGGGATTTCCAGGAAAAAAAAAAAATCATCCGTTAGGTGTTATGTCCCTGGTCTAGGGGAACCATGGACACAACATGATATGCTCAGGGCCCAGACACTCTCAAGGAAGCCAGCCGGAAAACTCCTCCAAAGTTGTACGACAAGTTTATTTTTACGTAGAGTGAAAACTGTACAACATAAATCTCCCAGTAACATAAAATGGTAACTCTCAAAGCAAACTCTAAACTGGGGTTCCTAGAATGACAAAGGTAACAAAAACTCGGTTTGACTCCATGAAGTAGGCTGCCCAGCCCTAACACCTAATCCTGTCACAAAAGTACAAAAAAACACTCTCAGGTCTGTCAGAACCGCAGGCTGCTCCGTTGAGGGTGGCTGGAGCCGAAAAAGAGTGAGCAGGCCGCAGCAGCTGATATTTATAGCCTCAGGTAGGGATCTCCGGTGGCAGCAATCCTCCCAGCAGCCAATCAGCCTCCATGCTGGGACCTGCAGCCATCCTGGGGTCCAATCAGCCTCAGTAGCCACACCAGGATCTAATCATGGATACTCATTCACTTCTCACAGACACAGACACAGCCACAGTGCTGGACAGCCACACCCACTCACACACAGCAGGAGGAGAGGAGGCAAAGCTGCTTCAACATGAAAAACACAATATGACCCAGGGTCATTACATAGGGGAGCTTTGCAGGCATATTGGACTCCATAAAGAGTAACATATAAATATGAACCACAAGTTGACTTACCTACATCAAGTAAACATACCTAAAGTTGCTGCGATAGAATGGTGCAGGAATTAGTCCAAAAATACAGGAGTTAGCATTTAGCACTTCTTTGTTCTCAAGGCCGAAGTCAAACAAGACTTAGAGTACTGGTTTCAGAAAAGTGCCTGAAACAAGGTTTTAAACTGTTGTTGTGTTGTTGGGTTTAAAAGGACGGTGGTTATGTAGCTGCTAACAAGGACTACAGAAATGTCTGGGGACCCAACAGCAAGCATTTCTGATTGTTTTTTAATAATCAATTATTCATACACTACTGCCACAACCATGAGGACCAACTTGATAAGGTTATTTGCTTAAGAGGACACTCTCAAAGAAGCTAGTACAGCAAGATGTTATACATTTGAAATATTGTAGGTGCTTCTAAGTTAAACTGCCATGTTGTAGTTTCATAGTAGCATAATAATAGCTTTTAACTCTCATCGATTACGCTAAAGCTGAAAAATTGTGAAAATAGATTCGTTAGTGAAGATTATCACAAAGAGCAGATAATTTTTTGTTAACCACATAGTTTGTTATTAGCATTATGATCCAAAACAGTGAAAAATCCCACAGGCTTTTAGTAGGCTTGCAGTCAAGAGAATCATCGCAATGCTAACTTCTACGTTATCCCTGACCCGCTCAATACAAATAAAGCGTTAATGCAGTACTCACAACCAAATTATGCAAGTTCTCCATGAATTATCTCTGTTTATCCTTCCAGCTGAATGGTGATGGTGATGTTGGAGATGGAGAAATAGATGAAGACGACATCCCCTCCCTCCTCAGTGACATCGAGTCCCGCGGGGAGGGGCATGTCAGTGACGTCTACTCCCACAATGACTTGGGGATTCTCAGCTCCTGCAAGACTCCAACCTCCACCTTCAACAGAGACATGCCACTTCCTGGGGGCCCCATCGGGTTGTCTGCTCACACTTTTGGTGGATTGACGAATCATGACAACATGGGGTCGGGGTTTCGGGTTGCTATTGAGAAACAACGACTGGAGCTGGAGAAGCAACGCCTCGCTGTGGAGACTGAACGTCTAGCAGTGGAGAAAGAGCGTCTGGGGGTGGAGAAGGAGCGCCTCAGACAGACAGAGGTGGAGAGGGAGCGGCTGCAGCTGGAGAAGGAGAGGCTACAGGTGGAGAGGGAGAGGCTGCGGCTCCTGCTTCTCAACCAATCAGAACACGCTGACTCCTCCTTCAACCTGCCACCGCAGCAAGGCCCGCCCTCATCCTCCACACCTGCTTTGTCCTCCACACAGCATGAAGGACAGATGGAGGGGGAGACAGATCGTAAAGGCTGGACGTCTGCGGTGGATCTGGAGACAGAGAGGCTGAAGCTGGAGAAGGAGAGGCTGCAGCTGGAGAAGGAGAGGCTGCAGTTCTTTAAATTTGAGGCTGGCAGGCTGCAGATTGAGAGAGAGCGCCTCCATGTGGAGAAAGAGAGGATGCAGCTGCACAAAGATCATCAGGGCCATTAAAGAAATGACTTAGACAAACAAAGAAAAGGAAAAGAAAATCAACTTCACCACAACGTACTCCAAGTCAGTTTGACCCAGTCTAGCTATACCCTTAAAAGACATTTTTTAAACCAAATTTAACTGTTCAGACTGTTAAAAAAAGACATCATTCCCCTGTTCCACCTTATAGCTCAGTCTTCTGTGATTCTAAATGAAACAGCTTAGCCGTCCTTGGACCAAAGTAAGCTAGCATCATTCACTAGAGGGACTAATTGATCAATTAACCACTGCTATATGAGGTACAGCTATTGAATAATGAGACTGTGCCTGTGAGGATAAAACCACGTGGTTCACGGTCACACAGTGTTTGATATTAAAGGTTGTGCATTCACGTATAACTTCTGTAAGTTTCCAATAAGTGAATTCTTTCATTCATTGCTAGCTACTAAAGTGCAAATGTTTTAACTAAGGCGCCAGAAAATAATTAGCTTAAAAGTTGAGCGATGCATTAACGTGAAACAGTAGCTGAATCTCTCAATACATTAACAGAGGTGTATGCAGAACACGGCATGTCACGTGCCCGTGTGTTTGAATGGCACAAAAGATTTTGTGAAGGCAGAGAGGATATCCAAGACGATGAATGTCCTAGGTGCACTTGCACATCAAAAAACTCTGAAAAAAACCAACAAATTGAGCAAATCTTTCAAAATGATCAGAAACTCAGTAAAAAATTATAGCAGAAATGGTCTCTTCTGAAAAAGGACAATTTGACAAATTTTGCATAAAACTCGAACATGACAAAAGTGTGTGCCGAAGTTGTACCAAAACTTCAGACTCCTGATCTAAAAGCAAAAACACAAGCCAATTTATGGAGACATTTTGGAACAAGAAGAAGGCAACCCACATTTTAAGGAGTGAATACAAGGTGTTTTGGGACAACTTTGGCACACACTTTTGTTTTGTTCAAATTTACACGCAAAATCTGAACTGTGTCTTTATCAACGGAGACTATTACTGCTGCTTTTCTTACTGTGTACACACTGAGCCTTCAATCAGTTTTGTTCAATTTGTTGAATGTTTTTAAAAGTTTTTGATGTGCATAAGTGCCCAAGATATTCATCATCTTGGTTATGCTCTCTGTCATTCAAACACATGAACATAACACATAACATGCAGTGTTCCCCATTCATCTCAGTTAAAGTAACAAAAGATTTGACTGCTATTTTGTTTAGTTTCCCCAAAAAATCTGAGTTAATTTGTTGCTCAACTTTTAAGCTAAATATTTTTTGATGCATTAGCAAAAGCCTGTGCAGTTCAGTCAATAGCTAGCAGTGAACTAAAGATGTAATTTGTTGGAAACTTATGGCGGTTGTGTGTGAATTCCCAAAATTTAATATATAACACTTAGTGTACTGTGAAACACGTGGATTTATCCTCACAGGCGGAGTCTCATTTTTTAATAGCCATGCCTTGTACAGCCTTTCTCAGAATGCTTCTCCTTAATATGAGTCTCTTTCAATGCAATTCTGCTCCTTTTCACCCGTGCCTCTCTCTCTGAGGTGTCCATTGGAGTACAGCTATGTGCTCCCAAGACTGGGTAAAGATCTGTGAGTGGAGATATCAGGTCAGGGGTCGGTATTTATTTATTATAATGGCGCAGTGTGATGTCACACTGAGCCCAGGTTCTGATTTCATGTCTCCTCTATAGGAGGACAACTAACAAAGGACTGGGTTGACTTATTTCACATATTGTAGGTCGACAGATACTCAGGATACCTAAATATATGTGAAAAATACATAAATAGGATTTTTGATGATATATTACCTTTAACAATGAAAAGGTATGTATAAATAAATGACTGATCCTTAACTATTGTGTCAGAGAGTAGGTAAAGAGTATTATTTAGGTTCTACACATATCGTTTTTGGAGAAAAACACCAATCATGCAATACATAATCTTATATATATTTATTCTGATGAAAATATTGTTTTTAAGAAAGATAATGGAAAAATAATTCTAAAAGTGTAGTTTTATTATTTTGACGGATTACTTTACAACTCTTAAACACTGTACTCACTGCTTTATTATAAAAAAAAGATTTCCATCTATAACTACTGGCTTTTAATTAAGCGTAAATCAACAAAAGACATGTTTTTAAACGAGCTATAGTAAAAATATAAGTATTCTTATCTTGTTTAGAGATACCCAAGATGAAAACTTTGATGCCAAACTGAAACATTTTTTAATGTCTTTTTACTTTGTACTCTTAATGCAGGCTTTAATTGAGCTTTTTATATTTTGAAACAATATGTTTGTCTAGAATTATGAGGTGATTGTGTTATTCAAGTTAATTTGACCCACAACGTCTTCAATGAACAAAATTTGTTGACAGATATGATGTGCCGCCATTAAAGGTGACAATATGATATATCACAACACATTACAATTCTATTAGCAGGGCCATACATCACAATTTTTCTTTAAAAAGAAAAATATAGTATAAAGAACCCAAACATTATGTAAAGCATAGTCCCTGCAACATGGGTAAATTTATGTTGTGTTCCAATGACAGAAATAAAAACAATAAATGTAACAAAGGGATGGAGAGTGTATGACTAAATGCCTGCTGTCAAGTAGCGTCTGCAGGCTTTTTCTCTCTAAATACTATTAACTTTCACAACAGCAATATTGCACTATAACATAAAGATTAATCAATGTCCCACAAAATATCATTATAAATAACTGTATCTATATTTTCTTACACCCCTAAACTGCACAAAAGTCTTTTCATATTTTGTAGTTTAAATCACTTGAGGAAGATAAATCAAATTTTAAGTTTTTTAAAAAAGCCATTTTGGATGTTTTTATTGCTGCCAAAACAGGTCAATGTTATTCTGACACCAGCAAAAACATAACCTCCTTGGTGGTGGTAAAAATGGCCATTAAACTCTGTGAGCTTGACCCTAATCCTACAATGTTGAAAGTCAATTTACTTTGGTCTTACATTAAAATAGACGTGTGCAAAGTTGATTTAAAATCTCAAATGTTCGTGAGTATTTACATTCACTGGCAAAAACCCTCAAATCAGTCTTTGAAATATTGATGAAATTACTTTCACACATACTGGATAAATATCAGGCCTGTGATTTTGACCTTTGCCCTCTCAAATATAATCAGTTAATCCTTGAGTCCAAACAGAGATAAGTGCAAAGTTTGATGGCAATTACTTAAAACATTTAATAATACATGAAAAACTATAAACACAAGACCAAATGGCCTTCACTTTTGACCTATCTATTATCTATACAGCTTATCTATTTCAGGGTTTCACGGCCTTTGACCCGTGACCTCTAAAATGTCTTGTTTTCTCAACCTTGAAACCAGGTGGATGTAGTCAAAGTTTAGAGAAAATCTATCAAGACTTTTTGTGATTTCCTGTTCACAGGATTTGACACGGACTAAAGACGTATGTACATATGGACAGACAGCCTGAAAACAGGCTATTGTTGGTGTCGAGGCATTTAAAGGTTCTGTCTGGATTTACATAAGCAGCTGCTTACCTATCAAGTGTCCCACTCGTTGTAGTCTGTTCAAGGAGCCGACTGACACACAGGGCTGACATATTTACAACCATCGTGATGAAGCAGTGCCTTATGATGTCTACATAAAACAAGCAACAGGACAGAGAAGATACAGCATGATAATAAAAATCATGAAATAGGATTTATTTGGTGCTCACAGCTGGCTTTGATTTACGATTAATGTGACAAGTTTAAACAGCTGTTCAGTGCCCAATCAACATATGCTAATGCACAAAATGTGCAAAAATAGAAATGCTGAAGAATCAATGCAAAACATGACTTTTTGTGTAGAGGGTTTATTTGAAAAATTTGATATGTTATTCTGCATTTATGCACCAAATCAGTGCCAATTCATGTACTGCATACATGCTCACCTCTGTACCTTAGTTTCCAAGAAAAAAAACAAAACAAAACAAAAAACAAAAAAAAAGCAACAGAAACTGCTGTTACTTTTAAAGACAGATTTCTTTTTCTATATATGATGCTTGTTATGCTTAACTCTTTTTTGAAAATATTGTTTGCATGGTAAAATATGTGATTTTGTACAACAGTTTTAACCTGATTTTTCATGTTTGATATATTTTACAGCCACCAAATCGCTGCTTACTGTTAAAAATCTCATAGGGCTCAGTTCTTTAGAAGTGTCCCAGTCGGTCATGAGGGGGGACACAGGCTGGGTTTCCAACCAAATGTATCTCAAAATAAAAGACAGTCCATGGGTAGTTCCATACAATTACTGCTTAGTAAGTATGAGGAGTCAGCAGCAGTGGGTGGTGCTATTTATGTAAATAAATTAATAAATAAAAACACTGCAGAGGAGGAGAATCAACACCATGCTGCATTATAACATTGATGTCTTGAAATATTGAACAAGACAAAGGAGGATTGCATTTTTAAAAACATTTTCCTTTTTTTAAAACTCCCAACTTTTATCCTTCCTCAAGCATAAAAGTTTGCAGCATTTCTAAACAGGTTTTTTAAGCACAAATTGTAAATGTGTATAAAAGCAGGTGGATGGAAACCTCATGATAGAGTCATAAGCTGTGTCTCATTTCAGGGGTGGCATCTACTGAAGGACCCAGACTACAAAGGGTTTGCTTCTTGTGTCTTAGCTCTTAGCTTCGTGTTTCCCTCGCTGATATTGTAGCCTGTCATTGTCAACTGCACCGTAACTAGCAAACACGACTACTGTTGCACAATTTTATCTATTTATTTTAAACTTATTTGTTGTTTTGTGACTTTTTGTTTTTACAGCTCCAGGCAGAGATCCTAAAAAGGCTTAAATTGATTTTTGAAATTTAAGGCCATGAAAGGCAGGTTTAGTTGTTTTGGTTGGAATTTGGATGGAATATTTAATTCTCTCCTTTTATTGTGCCCCTATACTCAAAGAATGCACAGAACACGTATGATATGTATATGTAAGTGCTCACTTTTTAACAGACAGCTTTGTTCTTTGACGCATCCAGGGTAAAAAAATGACCCCAAAGATGAGTGAGACAGGTTAAAACTGACAGGATCAGGCAGGTTTATGTGTATTATATAGACCTGTAAACTATACATCAAATATCTGCAGACTTAAAGCTATTTATTTTCTTAGCCGGAATCCTTGGCTCTGTTCTCTATTACGTGTGCAAAACACACTGGACAGCCCGTTTTATTATCTGTGAGCATAAATATCAGTGAGATTCATTAGCATGTATACAATTTTAGAAAGGTAGCTCTGTGTTTTGAGGAAATCTTTAATCCTGTGGGTGTTTCTCCTTGTTTTTGGGGTAGTACATGCACTGGAGTGCATGGGATTAGCACACTGAGGAGTGCTTCAAAAGGTACACAGACTCTCAGCTCTCCATCCCATTTTGCTGATGTGTGCCAATCTCTCATGTGTTCTTAAAATAGCAGAAACACTCCTCTCCACAAACTTAAGACTTTAGACAGGTATGAAGAGGTTTAAAGTGCTGTCATTTTCTGCATCTTCAAGTTAGGAACCAACCAGCTTTGCGCCTGACTGATCATCATTTTCAGACAAATGGGAATGCACGATCATTATTGTTTTAACTGTGTGAATGTTCAGCGTATAAATGACACATACATCAGTGGAAATTAGTGAAAACATCTGCACTTCATGTGGAAAATCTTTGTGCCTGGCACACGGTAGGGCCCCAAAGCAGCTAAATGGAATTCAGCCATCATTTTATTTGTAAAAATGTATTTTTAAGAGTCCTTTATAAGGTGTGATTTTTTTGTTAAAAGTTGTGAAATTGAAATTACATCTGTAATGTGCAGCTATGAATTTTTGCCTGCATGCAAGATATTTGAAGTGTTTTAATTTCTGATGTCTTAGAAGAAAAGTGTTAGCTATGAAATTTTACTGGAAGGTATTATTTAAAGAGGTGTACACTCCTACATATACACCTAATTAACATTGTGTTTTTTTGCAATACTTGTCCTGATTACATTTTTGTCTTTGAATATATGACAATGGATAACCAGCCCTTCCAGCGACCCTTTTGTATCATTCATTGTATTATTCATCCCAAATATACATGTATGTGCACTACTACAACATTTAATCAGCCTTTTCTCCTGTAAATAGTTGAGAAAAAGAAATATATGAAAATAAGATTAAAAAAAATGTCATTATCAGAGTTGAATAAAATCAAACCCCACAGCGCTTCTTTTGATGACCAGCCTCTGTAGTCTTGTTTTCATCTCTGCCTTTGAAGAGTGATATTAAAAGGAGAATGAGAAGATGATTTGCTTTTTGTGTCTCTGTATGGGTACTCCTCAGGAAGCACAGCAGGAGTTCTGGGGATCAATGTGGGCTAATAAGAAGGGACAAGCATTTAAAATCACTTTGAGAGCACAGAACTGAATCTTTACAGAGTCAACTTTTGAGGATTTCACTAAAGCTGATGTAACCCAGTGACACCTTTTATATCATTATTGAATATTTTATAAAGTCATAGAAGAATGAAATCCTGAAAGGGTTTTAAATAAGCTGAGATAATGAAGGTGGACTGTTTGAGATGACAGAAGAGCATATAAAAAAGTGGGTCTTGCTGTTAAACTCCACAAACCACATGCCCTTTGTTAGATCAATGCAGTCAATAATGTACACAGAGCATGCACACTGTATGCAGATATACACAATCCACAGAGGGGAACCCAAAGCAGACAGATCAAAACATAAGGACTCTGTTATTTTTCTGTCTGAAGGTTGGATTTCTGCCTTTGAGATAAAAGCTGTATGAAATAAGCTTTAGCCTCCTGTGACCTCCTGAGTTCTTGCTCACAATTTCCTTTAAATTTCTCCCAAGAATAGTCCTCCAAAAAAATGTGGAAACATGTTTTAGAGGATTATTTCTCCCCATCAGTACAACCAATTGGTATTGAATTTTATATCATTGAAAACCCGATTAGTCATATTTCCAACCAAGAATGGCTTGTGAGGTTCATACATTCATGGAATGAGCAACACAGCTAAATGAGTGGTCGGTCCCCACCAAAAAAATCTGCCAAAAGAAGCTGGTGCTCCGGTACGCAGAGTGGCAGCATTATTTGGTGTCAGCCCAGGAGCCATTTCTATATTTAGGACCAAGTTCCAAGAGGCTGTGAAGTCAAAGACAGATCATGAAGTGGGCATCCCAGGAAGACAACAAGCCAAGAAGACCTGATACTCACCCTTGCTTCAATGAGGAACTGTAGGCTTTTTTTCCAGTTGCAGGATATTTTGGCACATTTTGGGAGGCACTGCCCACATGTTTAGCTGTGTTTCTCATCCCACTAATGCACAATCCTTACAAGTTGTACCTCACTGTAAAGATGACTAATCAGGCTTTCTGATGATATAAAATGAAATACCAAGGCAATTAGTATCATAAAAAGGGAAAAATAACTTTTTTGAGGAGTATATTTGGGTTTAAAAGGACTTGAAAAGTCTAAAAGTATAACCTTTTAAAATGTTTTAATTTTAATGTATAAAATAGTACAGCTGTTCTTGTGTAACAAAAAATTTATAAAGATAAGATTGCTTTTAAAGTATTGGTTTCTTTCAGTGCAGCTAGGACAGAAATGGTGTTTGGTATCAGCCAGTCAGTAGGTATGGAGTTATCATTGTCATTCTGTTGATGGAATACATTTTTGGGCCTAGTGCTGAATAAATCAGGGAAATGGAATATTATTTTGAAACGTGAAACCTTTCCAAAATCACACAATTAAACTCTAAAAAATTCTTAATATCCCTGAAAAATCTCTATAAAACATTGCAGATTTATGTACACCCCCCAACCTTAACAAAAAAATTCACAAACACACATACAACACTCCCTCCAAAAAAAGTATTATTAATTAAATATTATTGATTATTAATTCTGATCTCCTGTAACTGCAACAGCATGGCCCTCACATTTTGAGAAAATGCCAACATCCTCATACAAGTCCTTTATTTTGACTGTTTTCTGAGCATATTGCTCCTAATAAAATCTGTCAAATTTAAATGTTTTATCAAACATAAATATCAGTAACTGTAAATTAACAAGTTACAATCATAAAATCTAGTGAGGGGGAGTTTTGTGACAGCACCTGCTGCAAAACCTTTGTTTGAGGATGGCCACATTGACTTAACCCTGAGGCTAAATTTAAGTAAAACAACACCTTCTTGCAGGATCATTTATAAAAACCTATTGCCTTCTGTAACAAAACTAGATGTCCTTGGGTTCTTCGTCTGGCTATTTCAGGAAGCAGATTGAAAATGAAAGCTTGCAGACCTCACTCTTTCTCAGGTTAAAAGGTCTCTGCCCATGGATCTGAGGGGTCCATTACTTTTAAAGCATGTCTGACATTCAGTTTACTCCGGTGTCCTGAGATTTATGAAAAAGAAAATTAAAAGTGGAGGATTGGCCTCAGAGATGATCCCGGGTCTTTGTACAGACTTGGGGCAGAATTTTGAACATTTTTTCCTTTTATCAAGGGATTCTCCTTGGCAGAGCAGCCAGGGGAAGAGAAATATATATTTTTATTCCTCAAAAAAAGTTTGGAAATGTTATGTAGGTTGATTATTTCTCTTCTTTGATAATATCAATTGGTATTATATCATTATATTTATATTGTCAGAAAACCTGATTAGTCACCCTAACAACAAGGTAAAACTTGTAAGGATTGTGTAATACTGGAATCAACAACACAGCTAAATGTGCTGGTAGTGCCCTCCAAAAAAATGTAGAAATTCCCTGCAACTGGAACCCAGTGTTTCTGTATGCAGAGTGACAGTATTATGTGGTTTCAGCCCTGGTGCCATTTCCAAACTTAGGACCAAGTTCTGTGAGACAAGTGAAGTCAAAGACAGACCGTTAAGTCGATGTCCCAGGAAGACAACACCCCAAGAAGACGGGTTCCTCACCCTTGCCTCAGTGAGGAACCGTAGTCTTACTTTAAGGGGAGGGTAAAACCTTCTCGTGTAAGGTAGGTGTTAGTCACAAGATGTTGTGAGGTACTATACTGCACTCAGTCAGCCCAAAAGAGAAATCTGTTAGAAATGCTGTGTTGTCGTAAAATCAAACTACTGGTATTTGTAGCTAACATCCAACAAATTGGATCCCAGGTGCAAGCATGACAATATATCATCAAACAGAAATTTACAGGAGTTTAATCGCCAAAGACAATGGACATGTATCATTTATCCAAACTTCTGTCAGGACGACTTTGTCAAAAAAAGACACCAGAGCAGTTATTTCCGCCCGTCTCAGCACCATGGGGAGCAGGGCCTTCAGTCGCTCTGCTCCCAAACTCTGGAACTCACTCCCACCGGACCTCCGAAACCTGGACTCTCTGCCTCACTTTAAATCTCAACTCAAAACCCATCTGTTCAAAATGACATATTCTCCATAACTTCTTTGTTCTATTTAAACTTTATGTCACTCTTGTCTGTTGTTTTTATTTATTTTAATTGTGTTTTTAATTACTCTGTAAAGTGTCCTTGAGTGTTCAGAAAGGCACTTTTAAATAAAATGTATTATTATTATTATTATTATTTGAATTTAGCTTATGGCAGATATTTATGTTAAGCTTTATTTGCAGACATTTGAATTTTGCGGTTTGGCTCAGATGAGGGCTCTCCCTTCCCTTCCACCTGCCGGTTGTGAAAGCCTTAGACAGGAACAGCACACATTCCTGTCCTCCTTGCGCCTACAAGCACAGCATAAGGTAGGGAGAGAATCTACAAATGGCATAAAGGAGGAGATGGGGCAGGGGAGGGTTGCAAAGCAGGAAGCAAAAGGAGCAGAGAAGAGTAGGTAGGCTCCAGCAGCCTAAGAAAGGCAGTTTGACTGCATTTAGCTGCTTAGAGGCAGTCAGCTGGCTGTCAGCAGTGACGACGAGGTTTGGATCGGCTGTTAAGCAATGGAATGCTGGCATGTTAGCAATCTTGACTTTGTGTCCTACTAGAATTATTGCTATGCTCTATTTGTAAAATAAATAGTTTCTCAATTCAAATTTAAACCTCTCCTGACTGAAGTGTTTTCATTCCAACTCTCTTATCCTTAAGAAGAACCTTTGATAAGCATTTTTTCACATTGCCTTAATAAGTGTGCTGAGAGGTGCTTACACTTTGACTTTCTTTTTAACTGTATTATTTTGCCATGCTTATGACGATCAATACATTTCTTATTAAGTTTGATGAATATTATTTTGTCGAGCAAACAGCTTAGAATCACACATTTTTACTCATTCTTATTGTATGCCTTGTATTTCCTTTCAGTGTTTAAACATGGGAAAACTGTACCTTCTAAAGAAATACCTCTTTGTAGGCACTGAATAAATACACAAAAACACCACCAGCAGCAACAAAAACAGAGGAGCACTGGGGCGAGCCGCAGGGAGTGATTGAAGGATTCTATTTTCCATCCGATCAAAGAGAAAACATGTGAGCAGTGAAGGTGGTCATGACGGGAGAGGAGCTGAGGATGAGAAATCATGGTTTGAGATGGATTTTCCCGAGACAAGGAGCAGAGAGAGAGAGAGAGAGAAAGAGAAAGAATGAGCAGATGAATACAGAACAGAAGAAGGGCTGAGCAGGATGGGGGATGATACAGAGCTGAGGGCGACTGACGAATGAGAGATGAAATGAGCAAATGAGGAAAATAAAAAGGTGAAAAGGCACCTGTCTCTCTGCAGTGAACATGGAAGAACTGATTGTAGGTGTGTTTGTGTGCACATGTGTGAGATTGCACGTGAAGATGTGAGGTTAAAAGGGTGGCAGCGGCACTCCAAAATTGTTATTTTGCTTCATCCTGGGGTAAATGGGAAATACTTGTCTGTAATAACCTAGCGTGGTGGATGAGTGTGTGTCTTTGTCTGTGTGAGAGTAGCACTGAGAAGGGATATAATGGGAAATGCTTGTCAGTGATGGCTCTGCATTGGGAGTGTTAGGTCCCCACAGGCTGCAGAAAGAAGCCTAAATAACACCATCTCAGCAGGATATTTAACCCATTCACAGCTGGTTGGAAACACCAGGGACCAAGAAAGTGTGAATTAAAGCTGTTTGAAGACATCTAAAAGCTGCTGAGTAATTGGTTTGAACTCTGGCTGTGATATGATAAATCCTGATAAATCCTCAACCATGCTGGGTTTGGAAGCCCCAGATGGACAAACCACACTACTCAACTCATTACAAGGTTAACTAGATTTGGAAACAATTCATTTTCTTGTGATAACAACTGATTAACCACTGCCAAAAAGGTTATGTATTGCCAGCATTTCTTAGTTTGTCTGTTAGTCCCTGAACAGGACTCCAAAAGTTATGAATGGATTTTGATGAAATTTTCAGGGAGAATTTGTCATTACATGAGGGATAAGTGGTGGGCCTAATCTGAATGCAGATGTTGGATTTTTTTAAAGGATTTGTTAAGATTGTGAGATAGGACAGTTTTTCTCATTATCACTAATAACTCAATAAGTTCTTAACAGATTTTTTTAGGGAATGTTGGTCAAGTAAGAAGTGATACAATTTTTTATGGTGAATCAAATCCAGATGCGTATATTGATTTTTTTTCAAAGGATTAATAAATCCTAGGGCAGACAGGGCAGTTTCCCACATTATGACAATAACTCATTGGACAATGTTGTAAATGCCTTGGCAGAGGTTTGTGCTCTCAAAGCACTTCTAGTTTTTCTGTATGTTTTCTTGAAACTCTGTGTGGTGGCCTAAACTGCCACTACCCTGTGTTAGTATTTCTTTATCTTTGGGTTTTAACACCAATTTTACTTTCAGTTTAGAAAAATCACATTGCACACTTTTTTGTTGCAACAAAGTCACTTTTATGGTAGTTGTTTTCTTATTTGGGTGCACACAATTTAATTAACAAGCTGTCACAGGATTTATTTTCTACATCATGATACTAATTTTCATGTGTGGTTTGATTTCAAAGTAATACTTACCCTTTTTTGTCTTTTTGTTGGTCAGAGCTTTCCTGGCAAAGAGCTGGCTGCTGCTCCAAGATGGCATTTTACGCCCTAACTACAGGAAGTGGGAGAGACATTTTTTTTTCTTTCAAAAGTTTTTTTTTGATAATTTGATGGTGTTTTTTCTGAGTTTGTTAGATGTTTAGTTTGAAGTCACCTTAGTTTCCCCCTTGTGTTTATGTTGGACTAGTCCTTTGTCTATTTAAACCCCCAGCATGTCTCACTCAGGCTAGGTCTGTTTGATTATGTGGTAGCTTTAGCTTCTCTCCTCTACACAACCATTTAAGTGTTCAGAGACCAAACCACACAGATAAGAAATGGGGAGGAAGTTATTGGAGAGTTTGAGTGTTAATTACGTTAAGCTCATATATATTTAAGACTTTTCATGGGCTGTATTGTGAACAAAGTCAGCCAGCACAGTGGCAGTTAGCACAACTGCCAGGTGACTACTGGTGTGGTTTTCTGTCTTACTAGCGGTGATTTAATGTGTTTCTCAAGAGAGAAAATATGCTGAACATCAGGGAAGAACTTTTGGTGAACCCAAGAGAGAAAGAGTAGACCGGGAAGAGGGGAAGCTTGGGTCTATGGACATACAGAGAAGAAAGCCGGGGAGGCTTGGCAAGTAACCGAGAGGCCATCACACAAACATTTTGGTTAAACTCCCCAGGTATGGTTTCAAAGGATGTTTTGGATCATCAAATGGATGCAAGACTAAATAGGATGTGGAGACACTGCTGACCTTTGAAATGTCGGAGTATCTCCACTAGGCTGGGGCATTGACGCAGAATGAAACACCTCACATTGCTGGCTGTGTAATGCTCAATGACTTTCCAAACTCTCCTTTGCTGTGCATACTATGATGCTTTGGCACTTGCAACCTTTTTTGGAACAAATTGAATCTCCTAAAGCAGCTTTATCCGCTTTTTTCCTCTTTTGTTGTTATGTGGAGGTAGTTTTAATAAGTAAAGTAAGGACAGTCAGTCTGATGTGCACTCTTGGACTCTTAATTATCTTAAAATAACAAATCAAATCATTGAACTCAGCCATTATTCCACAAACTAAAAGCCCATTAATTTCCGTATTAATCGTGCTCCTTTCTTCTCTGAAAAATATGGTTAGTACAAGAGGTCAATTTTAAGCAATAATTGCCAGAAAACCTTTTATCTGGTTCTTAATGAACTTTCAGCCCTCATTGACTGACAGGCCTTTGACACCCACTGCATGATCAGAGATAGAGAGAGTTGCACAGTTATTAGCATTTGGAGGCTGATTGTTTCATGAGCAGAAACTTAATTTGATGCATATTGGTGTTAGTCAAAGTCATGCAGTCTGTTTAGGATGCTTGCAGGGTATTTTTTCCTCAAATGAGACACTACAAGAAATAAAAAAAATAGCTTGTTGAAGAGTCCTTAGCATTGGCACCAGGCACTCAAATAAAGGAAGGGAGAGCTGGTAAACAAAGCAGAGAAACAGGGAAATAAGATGATATTTTCTATTTGTTTTGTAGTATTAGGGCTCTACAGAGCTTAGAAATATGTTGAAACTTTCACAGAAATGAGCAGGATTAAGTTTGTATGATGATGAAACTGCACTCCACCCTGCGTGCTGCATCTGTATCTCTGCTTCATGCTGCATTACATCCTCTCTCCTTAAGACCTGTTTTATTTAGTGGTCAGTACACATTTTATTAAGTCTCTTCATCCATCCATCCATCCATCTTCTTCCGCTTATCCGTGGTTGGGTCACGGGGGCAGCAGCCTGAGCATGGAAGCCCAGACTTCCCTCTCCCCAGCTACTTCGTCCAGCTCCTCCCGGGGGATCCCGAGATGTTCCCAGGCCAGCTGAGAGACATAGTCCCTCCAGCGTGTCCTGGGTCTTCCCCGGGGCCGCCTACCAGTGGGGCGTGCCCGGAACACCTCACCAGGGAGGCGTCCAGGAGGCATCCTAACCAGATGCCCGAGCCACCTCATCTGGCTCCTCTCAACGCGGAGGAGCAGCGGCTCTACTCCGAGCCCCTCCCGGATGACCGAGCTTCTGACCCTGTCTCTAAGGGAGAGTCCGGACACCCTGCGAAGGAAACTCATTTCGGCCGCTTGTACTCGCAATCGTGTTTTTTCGGTCACTACCCAAAGCTCGTGACCATATGTGAGGATAGGAGTGAAGATCGAGTTGTAAATCGAGAGCTTCGCCTTGCGGCTCAGTTCCCTTCAAGTCTCTTCAACGTGACATTAAAATGTACTTGCTGGCATTAATGCCTGTTGCTGACAGACAAAGTAAAGCTGGAGATATACTTGCTGTTGAATATTGATACATGATGGCAGCCACACTTTGTCTGCATCAATTTTCACGCATCAGTTGTGCAAGTCATCCAGAATTCATGCACTGCCGATGTGATCTGCAGTCTACACCTGACTGGTAGGATCAGTGTAGAGGCAGAAGAGAAATTACTCGGCAGCATATGCAACTATACTAGAAAGTTTAAAAGACAACCTGATTAATCAAGACCATAGTCGTCAGCATCTAAATAATGTGTGAGACTGTACAGATACAAACATGACTGTTGATCTGGCTGATCACAGATACATTCTCCTTTAGAAGTCAGGAAATATGTTAGGTGTAATACTTCAGCGAGAGACCGTGTAAACTGGTGACTTTGAGTTATACTCGAGTTCACACCACGGTCAACTTTTTCTGTGGATGTGTTTGTGTTGGTTTAGTTTCTTTGTGTGAATTTTCTTATGCATAAACCACTGATTTGTAGTTTTGATCCAGTTCTTAAAGAACCATCTATCAGCATAGTCGTCAGCTGTAAGTCATCAGTTAACACCAAGACACTTACAACAGTGCACGGAAGAAAATATTATAGAAATTGAGAGCAGACAATGCTGATGGTGAGGTCTGACCACTGGTCGTCAATTGCTAACAAGTTCTTATTAATGACATAGATTATTGGTGCTTATTTTGTTACTTTTACTCTCAGAATTACTGCCATGTTTGCAATTGACTTCAAACACACAGCCTAAGGTCTTTTTGCACCCTCTAGTGGTATCCTCCAATAACAATACATACATCACATACAGGCAAGTATGTAAACAAAAATATTCATGATGCCAACAGATGCAAATGTAAACACAAGGACAAACTGCAGGTATATCCCGGCTTAAAGGCAAGTGAAGAGTGATGCCTCCTGGTCCTTGAAAGCTTAGCTTTGAATCCCAGAGAGTGATGCACATAATGTCTCTGACAACTTGACAGAGCAGAATCACTGCATTGACCCCCTTTGTGGGCTTATTTCATTTTAATGGTATTTAATGTTATTTTTGTTTGCATGATGCCATGACTTCATTGTTATGTAGTGATATTGTGTGGAAAGTCCAAATTCTGGCATAGTGTAAACTCCAGATTCAGACTTGTTACATAAATAAAAGGGAATACCTCTAGAAGCTGGCTTTTTGTTTCTGTATCTAATACATGATCTGTTCTGCTTACTTGTTAGATTGTTCTCTGCCACTGCCTGCAGGTTCTGTTCTCCTGCCATAGACCAAAGGCAACTCAATTCCCTACTTCTCACCATCAGATCCCTGGACCAGTGTGGCCTAAGTAGATATTCTCAAGTCAGATACATGTTGCTCACCTCCGCCCACCTCAAAAATACCTTTTTTTTTTCTCCAGCAAACTGCACCCCATTCAGTGCCTTGAATAATTGTTCCCTATTAGATTAATTATATGGATAAATTTCACATGAAAAGGGAGGTAAGATGGTAGCGGGGTCAAGGCAAAAAATAGAAAAGTCACTCTCTAACAGCTTTTGTCCCTCATGAAATAATAATAACATTTTTTTTTTGTTAAATTACCCTATGAAGGTAATGTCTCTACAGGTCATCTTCTGTTATTGTGTCATTGAGAGCTGCTGGCAGATTGATTCCCATACTTTGTGTTTAGGCAACAAAACATTGGGCACCAGTGGTGTAGCCGTTATGTCGGCATACCTCACGTACAAAGGCTGTTGACCTAGATGCCGGTGGCCCAAGCTCAAATCTGGCTTGTGGCTCCTTTGCAGCATGTCATTCAGTATTGCCTTTCTCCCCAGTGTCCTGTCTCAGTACAAGCACAGAAATCCAGACAACACATCTTAAAAAAAGACATGTTTTCAATGTGAACTAAGCCAATTCAGCAATTTGGCAGCACATGAGTGCTGCAGCCTGGTGTGAGTGCAGAAGAGAAACAGTGGATGAATAACCACACACAAGAGACGGATTCAGCATTGATGTTTTACTAGAAAAAGAAACCAAATGGAAAGACAGAAACAGACATAAAGAAAATATGTGTTAAAGCCAGAGTGTTGACAGCCTAGCAGTCAGTTTTTTGCTGTCAGTGCATGAAACCTTATGTCCTGGAGGTGGTAGGAAGTCAACACAACAGTGTCGTGTATGGGTTAACTGCTGATGTGTTGATGTAGTGATTGCTATTTCTGCTTTGTAACAAATTCCACCACTCTAGAAAACCCCTCTGTTGTCCCTATTTCTATGGCACTGGATTGCCGCAGTGCTGCTGCATTGATTCCCTGGGTTGAGAAGAGATGATTGGAGACTGTCAAACTTCTGCTGAGCCATAAAGGGTTTCTGTGTGAGTTATAAACCTTTTCAAGTTATGGTTTCAATATGGAGTTTGACCTGAACACATCTGATGCAGGACTGGTGTTTGAGGAGGTCTGTGTGTGTGTGGGTTGTCCACAGAAATGGAAATTCTTCTGCATTTTTTTGTTTGTAAAATGTCAAAGGTTACAAAGTAAAAGCTTTCCAGCGTTCAGAAGAAAACCAGATGAAACTCAGATGGTCAGCTGATGTCTCGGGTCTTGGATTCATCTGTATCCCATTATTTTGCAGTGTAATAGGGCAGAAAGTAATTTGTCTTTGCTGAGATGCACTTTGTACAGAGAGTTCTGTCATACAGCAGGGACAGGAGGGAAGGCAGATGCAGAAAAGAGGAAGGAAAACGAGAAAAGGAGCAAGGGAGAATTTAGGCCACGTTTACTCAACAACAACAACCCCCTGAAACTTTCAGTTTTTTTTAAAAAGAGCTGCATTCATCAGACAATGCACAAGAAACTGTAAAACCACTGATAATGCTGCAGTATACATGTCAGGCCAGTAGATGGCAGTTTGACTCTGTAATGAATCAACACTCACGTGCAGAAAACTCATGTGCAAGGTAAAACAAAAAGAATGCTAATGCACAAAGGTGTCTGTGGATGATTGATTAATTCCAATTAATTCTTAATGGCATAATGACTACATTTCAAGAAAATTTTGATGAGGAGTAAAAAGCACAAACAGAACATGGGAGTTCATGACTGATGGTTTTCATTTGATGTCCCACAATCATAGAATTTAGCTGTTTTTTGCTGATGATGTAGTGCGAACAGTGCTAAATGAGATTCCAAGGTGACTTTATTTTTTTGGTTTTATTAATTTCTCTGTTGTCCTGCGAATGTAGTGGGGTGTAGCCTCAAGATGGTCATTTTAAAGAAATCGAAAAATAAAAACCCTGTACTCCAGCTCCACACAAAGACTAATGTGGCAGCTAAAAACATATTGCCCTTCAGCCCTCTACCTGGGTCATGTAACTGAAAGCTATTACTTGTTAACTTTGCACACCAAATGGACCATTCAATATATTTTCACTGGTCCATCAGGGCATAACCTTTGAAAAAGCATAGCTGGCAAGAGATTGGATGATTGTTCGATCAATCATTCATTACGGGCCAATCAAATAATGAAGTAGCCGGGCACTATTGCCAAGCTGTAAAACACAAAACATAAGCCACTCTGTGGAACATAGTTTCCTTTCTATCAAGAACGTGCTTTTAGTGTTGCTGTTTGTCTTTCATTTATCTGATAAAGAAATGTGGTCCAGATCTGAAAAAACTGCTACTGAAGCTATAAGCATTTATGCTAATCACAGAATGAGCAGCCACTTCCTGTTGTCGTCCTTCTCTTCCTGCTCTAAAGGACTCTGATTGGGCCGTCCTACTTTGGGATGCTCAGAATTGTTGTAGATTGCAGCTAACAGACACTGAATAACACTTGTTGAAGTCGACCTTGTGTAACACCACTGACTGGTACAGCAGCGAGCATGTGCAAAAGGTTCCCCTTCTCAGGTAATACTCTATATTTTCAGTTTTCTGGACAATGGGGACAGCACTGTTTAAAATAACCCAAAATCTCATTGCTCTGACTCAATAAACAGGATAAAAAGTCTCTTTTTCCAGCTGAAAACATTGTCATGTAGACGTGGCTTAAAAGATGGGGGAAGGACACAATGACAGCAGAATAATAACTGAAAAAGAAAATACAGGAGAAATGCAAATAAGAGTCAAATTGCACTGTTATAAATGTCTTGTTTTCTCTTGTTAACATATTATCAGGTATTACTGTAATGCAAAGATGTTTTCCTTTTCATATAGCTGTGGATGTCCCAAAAAGGGCTGTAAAATGGATTTTTAATTGCTCTCAGAACTTTCGGATGTAATTATAAACACATAAAATTGCAAACCTAACTCAGTTTTGATCTCAATCGGTTGCTTCTATATTTAGTGTTTGGCCTTTGAATGTGTTGTATTTCAATCTGTGGCTGAATCGCATCTGGTGTGAAGACAAATAACAAAAAGCACTGAGGCGATATGAGATTCAACACAAATGCTACACTCTCCAAATGTCAGACAGATGTTTTCACACTGCTGTAAAATCACAAAACCCCCTCCTGTCCAGCGGCCAGCCTGAAAATGTTCCAGCCCCCAGTGTTGAATCTCTGCATTTACACAATATGTCAGGCCTATAAACAGAAGATTACGGGGGAAATAACCATTTGACAATTAAAAAACAGTGAAGAACTACTTGTGAAAAACAGATGAACAGGCAGAAATAAAATTGTCCAAACCTCTTGTGGTGTTGGAGTGGTCACTCAGAGCTGACCCTGTGTATGCAACAATGTGTGCGTGCCTTCCTCTTGCACGTGCGAGTGCCAGATGGACATTCAGTGTTGAGTAGGACACATGTAGACTGTGGCATATTAATAGTCTCAAGTTACACTAAAGAAAAGAAAACAGCCATTTAACAGGATGTATGCCATGGCCTCTGACAATCTGTGATCAATGTTCTCTATAGCTCTCTATAGACGTATAGATATATATTCATTTGTATTATATATAATATGTTGATTTATAAAAAAGATCTGATCTTAATTACAAGTAGTGGCATTTTTCTTTTATATTCATTATTGCAATGAATTGTTATCTAAGATGATTAAAAAAGACAGGTGAGTTCTCTTTTGCTACGCAGTTATTTACAACAGTTTTAAAAAGCAAGCTTTCTGATATGGTGTCTTTCCCCGAAAACTGGAAAAAAGACTGAGGAATCTCAAATGACAACTGAACAGCCCATCCAAGGCATTACTCTAATGAAGTAGTCTGTATCTGTTATTTCTTATTGTTCAAGTAGAGTGAAGTGCACAGGGCATAAAGCAGTGGTTCTCAACCTTTAATGTCCCTTTAAAATTGACAGCTTACTTCACAAGTTTCCATCTCAAATGGCCAGAGCAGACTACATTACTTCTTTTGTCCTTTGCGATGACACTTCGTCACACTCTGCTATAAAAATCATGCGCCAAATCAGGAGACAGTACGAGATTGAACGCAACTGGTTTTATTGGAAGTTTTACTCTGTGTGCTGTCTTTGTGACTGTGCAAGCTCATCTGGTTATCATGGAGGCAGATTAATCATGGATACAACAGATCAGCTGTTTGTGTTGTTAGCATGAATAAAAGAAAATGAAGAAGATGGCATTGTGGACTGGTTATCTGTTGAAAAGAGCTTGAAGTTTGAATGTGTTAACATTTCAGGAAAGTGGTGTAGAAATGGGTGCTATAATGTGGAAGTATGTTAGCATTTTTGCACATCCAGGTCCCCCATCTTAAAGTTGAAGGGATTTTCAAAGGCGTTTTGATTAAATACCTTTAAGGTCCCACATCCTACGAATCAATTTCTGTTGCATTTAATATTGTCAGGAGGGGACTGGGGAGCAGAGGAACATGACAGAAATTGGGACATGGAGTCCAAATTGCTAACATGCCAGCATTCCATTGTTAAACAGCTGATCCAAAGTTAGCTTGCCACTGCTGACAGCCAGCTGATTGCCTCTAAGCTGCCATTGGCTAAATGGACTCATACCGCCTCAATTGATCTGCTCGTGCCTGCCTACTCTTCACTGCTCCTGCTGCAAGCTGCTTTGTAACCCTCCTTCACCCCAGCTCTTTCTTTATGCCATTTTCTAACCTAATCAATGCCATGCGTATATTGATGCTTGCTTTGAGGTGGATTTTACTGCTTCCCTCCCTGCTTCAAGCTGTCCTTGCAGGCACAAGTAGAGCAGGAATATTTTGTATGCCTGCCTAAGGCTTCCACATTGGCATGCGGAAGGGAAGGGAGAGACCTCATCAGAGCCATACTGCCAAAGTTCAACTATCTGCAAATAAATCTTGACATAAATAACTGCCACAATCTAAATTTTAATAAATGGAAATTAAACTGAATTCAAATAAAATGTGCTATGGCTCTTGAAGAAAATGCCCTTCTTTTACTTCCTGGGGTTTATTATGTAATAGCTGTGCAGCCTCCACCTACATGTGTGCTTTGTCATCATCACAGGTAGACGCCATGACTGTTTTAAAATCCGATCCAGGGCCTGTAGCTCCTTTTCCTCTCTCCCATCAGCCATCATTTGGGCAGCCAATCAGCACAGAGCTCATTAACATAGCGTCCTGCCCCCTGAGCATTTCCAAGGGGGAGGGAAAAAGAGCTGCATCTGATCCTCTAC
This sequence comes from Cetoscarus ocellatus, assembly GCA_037902135.1. NCBI lineage: Eukaryota > Metazoa > Chordata > Actinopteri > Labriformes > Labridae > Cetoscarus > Cetoscarus ocellatus. The sequence goes on along the minus strand of JBAMNC010000245.1, from coordinate 532,427 downwards.
AGAGACAAAATTTTCCCTTTTTTATTCAACATAAATCAAATCCTTCCATACTAGACATCCAAGACATGATGTAGACAGTCAAGCACACCAAGACAATGGACCTTTGAAATAGTGTCCATGGATGACCCAAGCTCAAGAGATGTTTACTTTTTAACTCTTACACAAAAAACACCTTAAAATACCTCACTTGAGAATTTTAAAGTTTTATTGTTCTAAAAAACAACAGTTGCTAACTCTGGGTGAGGTTCACCACTACTCTGAATCTCATCTAAACCCCTCCACCAACACCACCTCCAGTGTCTAGACTACACAAGGGAGCTTGCAGATCCTGCTGTTGGCCTCACCACTCCCTTGAGTTCATGAAGGCATCACAGTGAAGTCTAATCAACTAAGATATTGCACATTTATCTTTTATCCAAATTTGTAGCATAAATTTTATCATCTTTGGGTATGTTGTTACTGAAATGATGCCATCCTTCAACGCTGGGTCAGGGTATCAAATTATGACCAGTCTTGTTGAAATGGGGCTGTGGGGTGTCATGAAAGATTTTGCCACAGTGAAACAGCATTTGTCATTCCTGATGTACACTGATGGGGGATGATTACACAAATCAATCTGACAGAGCTTGTGTAGTCTGATCTGGTCCAAAGAAAAAAATGTGAAACTTGGAATAAGACCTTTCTTCAACTATTGAGATGTTTGTATTAAAGACATATTTTTCACTTTTTCAAACTCCTTCAAGTGCAAGTTTAAGGTTGAGAAGCGCTTTGTAAGGTAGTCATTTGAGATCTCTTCATATGTTGTATTTTTTCTCTCCATCACTGAATATACAGTATAAACCTGACCTTTACCGCTTTGCTATTTAGCATATCTACTGTCATGAAGATGCTGTTGATGAAGAACTTCTTTAATAACTAGTTTGTGTTCTTTATTTTCTTTTACAAACCCCTGTGAATTCTTGCAGCTAATATCAGCTGCATGTATGTGTTTGGAGGTTACTTCTGTTCTATACTGGCATGATTATCTCACCAGAATGGGGCGAGAAATCATTCTATATGCGTAATAAGAAAGCATTATCATTCAATTTCCATGGCAGAAAAATAAAGTAGCGGGTTTGCACAGTCCAAACGTTCAAGGTTACAGTTTTCTGGTCTTCTAAGGGTGATAAAACCTGGCACTCAGTCTTTGCAGGCAAGTTATGGTGACCATGATGATGATGATGATGAAAACAATGTTTATAGTCTTTAGTAAGGCCTTGTCAAGGGGTGTGGCTTACTGGCCAACATCGTCCAATGACGACTGAGCAGGAGCGGAGTTGTTTGGTTGTGTCTGATGTACTGTCAGCTGTGATCATCATCTTTATCACTATCATCATCATGATCAGGTTCGTGGTCATGTTCACAGCTCGAAGTTCATTTCAGGTCAGTCTGTGCTGGCTTCCGTCCATGTGTTGATATCTGGATGGTTTCCTTTCTGGAAATAATTCAATGGCTGCTGCAGGCAAGTGTGATAGTCAGAGTTGTCCTTTGTTTTTTTTTTTCTCCACTCTTCTCTCCACAGCTGTATTTTGTAAAAGAAGTCAATGGCAGCAGGAGAGTGAGATGATGATGTGCAGTGTTTGTGTGTTCACTGTTGATATAGGTATTTGCATTTAAGTATCTGAACTTGAATTCATATTTGAATGTGTTTTTTATATGCATGATAACGATATGTGTGTGATTGTGTGTAAGCACGTGTGTCTGTGTGTGTGTGTCTTTGTCCCAGTCTGTATGTTGGTGTGTCTTTAAGGCACGGCAGGTGTTTTTGGTTTTCAGGGCAGTCCAGAGGAGACCACTGCAAGGCCGGGGTGTCGGAGGGGGGCGTGGCCAGCATGCACGGCTTTGGGGCAGTCTGGCGTCAAGACGCGGCCATTCTCCCCCACACTTCCTGTGATGGATAGACGGGCCTTGTTCCGCATGGCTTCAGAGAAAGACAACTACATATAAGGAGAGATGGAGGGGGGTCAAAGAGAGGGTGGAGATGACAGAGCCAAGATTTAGTCCAAAAAGACAAACATATATTTACTGACATGAGAACAGTACAACATATTTGACACAACAGCTTTTATACAAACACATGCATAACAAATACTTATACATGCATGTGCCTGTACACATACTGCACACACAAGTACTAACAAGAAGAAGACATATCTGAGGCTGCAATCACACTCCTGATTTTGGTTTTATTTTTGCATTGCTTTGAAGCCTCTCATTTATCTAACAAGAGATGAACTGAAATAACTCATAATTTGAAGTTAATTATGTAAAATTAAGTCAACCATAATCTCGTAAGTCATTTTTCAAGCAGAAATGGGACAAATATTCTCTATTTTAGAATTACAAATGCTCACATCTTTTCTTCTACCTACCATTTGATGAACTTTTGCAGATTTTTGTAAAGAAAATAAACACTTGAGACTAATTTACTGTGGTTCTTCAACGGCACAGAAACAAAGTTCTATTCTCAGTAAGCCTTTTCACTAACCTTGCAGTGCAGCTGGATCCGGTGGATCCATTGCCTGTAATCAGACAGATCCATCATGAAAAGCTCCAAGCCAAAATGACTGAGCTTGGTCTGAAGAGGCACTGCCTAATCAGCGTCCACTAAAGCAGAAAGAGTTGGGAGCTATGAGCATGATGACAGCGGAATGTGACCTCTCTTATAGAGATTAGCATAGATGCTAACAGCTTCAGTAGAAGTTTTGTCAGATCTGGACTGCATTTCTTTATTAAACGAAAAACAAATAACATTTAAAGCATGTCTTGATAGAAAACATATATTCGCTCTACTTCTGACATGTTTTTGGGAATAGTTAGGTCTACGAATTAGTTAACGTTTTGTGCTTTACACTGCAGCAGTAGTGTCCATCTACTACAAATCTGATTGGCCCATAAGAACTATTATTGAAAGAATGGTCATCCAGTCACCTGCTAGATATGCTTCAGAGAGACTCTAGCCTCCCCAAACATTTTCTGCCACTTTCTCTCTCAGACGAGGATCAAAACATATGAAAAAAAACACTCAGATCCATTTTCAAACAGAAGGGCAATTCCACAGATAGAGTGACATCGATGGATCATTATCTAAGGTGACTCATGTGCTCCAGTTGTTTCTGTGGAATTACCCTTCTTTTTGAGAATATATATTGAAGTATTTTTTTCATATGTGGTTCATTTTGAGTCATTATCAAACGTTAGAGATTAATAGTGATTAATTATTTTTTTTTATCTTTTGACAGCCCCAGTAATTATTCTAAGATATTTTTCAGCAATAAAATTTGCCTAGATGTTCTAAAGTAAGGGCTTGTTTTATATAACAAACCTAAAATACATATTTATTATATATAAATATATTTTTTATGTCTTAACAGCTACTTTAAAGGTTCCATGTCCTGCTGTGCTTGACCGTTTACATCTTTTTGAAACACTCTGATCTGAGGAGGTTAGAGGACCACCAAGAGGACTGTCAAATTAGTCATTGCCTCTGCCTTTGATGAGCAGAAGCACATGTGCAGGTGGAGCCTGTATAACTATTACATCATAAACCCCAGGTAGCAAAAAACAGTTTTTCGAGGGACTTTTTCTTTTAAGAGGCATAGTGCATTTCTCTGTGAACTGAGAGTTTATCAAAAGGTGCCATGTTCGTTTGCTCCCTAAGCTCCTTCTTACAACATTAAAAGCAGAGAAAATTGCAAGACATGGGACCTTTAATACTGACACAATATCGGTGTTGAATGTAAAAGTGTTCGACTTCAACTGGAAAACAGGTCAGACATCTGCATATTTCAAGTAATGTAAAAGAAAGACTAAAAGAATTGTTACCTAATAAACACATTTTTTTTCCTGTGCATTATTCATCACAGTTTGCTTGAAAAAGAACTGAGATCATAATTTTGATAAAATCTCATGTATCTTGCATTTTTTGCATCACAATGTGTGCATTTTCAGCATTTCTAACAAGCTGAAATAAGCAGTAATGCTTATTAATATAACACTAATTTCTTCAAACCGGCATGGTGTGAATGCATCCCAAACTAAACGTTCAAGTCTCACTACAGGGCTACCACACTGTGCAAATGCTACAGTCACATGTATTTTTTTCACTTGAGGCAACAGTAAAATGTAAAAGCAGGCAACATTCAACAAACATGTACAAAGTAGACGAGAGGATTTGGGTTGTAGACATCTGCATTTCAGAAGTGACCATGCATTTCTGGGGTCTGAGTTGTCTGAAAAAATTTGGGTGAGGATTTAAAGAGCAGAAAGGATTTTGTAAGGTGAGGACTTTGGAAAGACAAACAGAGAACATGAAGGAGTGCTTTTTCTTTGACAGGTTTCAGATTTATAGAGAGGGAGTGACTGACTATACTGCTCAGAGTCCGGTGACACTTCACACAGATGGGCTACTCTGTGATGTTTCTACAAAGTTTTCTGCCGCCAGATGAGGAAAAAAATATCTGGGGAGCCGAATAAGTCATAAAAAAAGCCAATCCAGTGTGAGTAACTTGTTTCTAGGAGAGGAAACACAACACAGTTTTGCTCTGAGGTCTGGAACAAAGCAATTAAATGCTTCTCTCTCCCAGTAATGGGTTTTATGCAGCATTAATATGTGAAAAAGTTTACTCTGTAATCACAAACATCCAACTGTGCATGGTAATACATGAGCAGAGACAAAAGACAACAGCTCCCTCTTTTAATGAGTGTTGTCATGCTGATGTACAGCTCAATTAAAGCTAAGGGGAAAACCTGCATTCTGAAAGATTATCTGAGACACTTTCTGTTGATTTTTTGGTGTTTTGGATGTTTTTACTGCAACATTTAACCCTCTTAGGTAAAAATAATGTGAAACAATATGGCAGACAACCAAAGACAATAAAATTGTGGAAGTATTTGCCTCTGTAATGAGCTTTCGACTTATTTAAAGTTGGCACTATTTCCTCTATAAGTATAAAAGCCAGTATTTAGCGCTCTGCATTTAGCAGTCTTAACTTTTACACTATGAGTATTGATTTTGCTAATTGTCTCAAGGTGTTTATCAAATATGATTGTATTACGCCTCTGAAAGGTTTGCCAGAAGATCCTCAGTGTTTCCCTCCACTTCTCTTAATTGGTCCATTTGTCAATAAATATGAGACGTGTTTTTACAACAGCAACACTTAGTAGCCTTTCTTTATGAAGTGTTGGCTTCATCAATAATTCCTCTGCATTAACTCTAAGTAACTGGGCTGTTTGGTCGTTGTCAGGGCTGAATTAAGTCAGAAAGCCTGTTTGGACGGTGTGTTACAGGGGTGCACAACTCAAGCTTATTGATGATATATTAAAAGAAGAATAAAGAGAAAGAGGTATAATTACAGCCACTAGCTAGTAAAATTGTGATTAATATACAAACCCCAATCCAACCCCAAGTAAGGATGTTGTGTAAAAGACAAATATAAACAGAATACAATGAATTGCAAATCCTTTTCAACCTGTGAACAAGTGAATACACTACACAAACAAGATATTTAATGTTCAAGCTAATAAACCTTATTTTTTATTTGAAAATATTCACTCATTTTAAATAAGAGGCCTGCATCTCATTCTAAAAAAAGCTGGGACTGGGGCATGTTTTCCACTGTGTTACATCACCTTTACTTTTAACAACACTTAATAAGCATTTGGGAACTGAGGACACCAAATGTTAAAGCTTTGTAAGACTTCAGTTGCACAACAGTCCAGGGTTTCCGTTGTTGTGTTATGGGCTTCATAATGTGCCACACATTTTCAGTAGGAGACTGGTCTGGACTGCAGGCAGGTCAGTCAAGTACCTACACTCTTTTAATTCAAAGTCACGCTGTCGTAACACATGTAGAATGTTGGTTGGCTTTGTCTTACTGAAATAAGAACGGGTGTCCCTGAACAAGATGCTGCTTGGATGGCAGCATGTTTTGCCCCAAAACCCATATGTGACTAACAATCTGGATGGTTCGTTTCCTCTTTTGCCTGGAGGAGACAACATCCTTGATTTTCAATAACAATTTGACATGTGGCCTGGTCAGACCGCAGCACACTTTTTTACTCTGCATCAGTGCATCTTAGATAAGCCCAGGCTCAGAGAAACTGGCAGTGTCTCTGGGTGTTATTGATATATGGCTTTCACTTTGCTAATGGAGTTTTAACTCGATGTAGCAAAGTACTGTATTAACTGACAAAGTGTTTCTGAGCCCATGTAGTAATATCCTTTACAGAATGATGTCACTTTTAAATGCAGTGCCACCTGGGGGATCAAAGGTCACAGGCATTCAATTTTGGTTTTCAGCCTTGATGCTTATGTGCAAAGATTTCTCCAGATTCTCTGAATCTTTTGATAATATTATGGACTGTAGATGATGAAATGCCTAAATTTCTTGTTGAAAAATGTTTTTCTTCAACTGTTGGACTATTTGCTCACACAGTTTTTCATAAAGTGGTGAACCTCGCCCCATCCTTGCTTGTGAATGACTGAGCCTTTTGGGGGTTCTCATTTTTTACCCAATCATGACACTCACCTGTTTCCAATTAACTTGCTCACTTGTGGAATGTTCCAAACAGGCATTTCTTGAGCATTCCTCATTTTTCCCAGTCTTTTGTTGCCCCTATCTGAGTGAATATTTGCAAAAAAAGAATAAGTTTATCAGTTAAAGAATTAAATTTCTAGTCTTTGTAGTGCATTTAATTGAATATATGTTGAAAATAGTTTGCAAATCATTGTAGTCTGTTTTTATTAACATTTTACAAAACGTCCCAACTCCATTGGAGTTGGGGTTTGTATGAGTGTGATGGCATGGTCTTAATTAATATATTATTCTGAAATCCTCAGACTAGATCAAGCCTTGCATCACCTTAAGATCTTTGTCCTAGGTTGGTACAGTTGATTTACAAGGACTCATGTCTGTAATTATTTAATTTAGCAAATTAATGTTTTTGCCACTAAACCTGCTGACCTTGCTGTCTTATCTGACAGTGCAGTGTACTGCTGGATTAAAGAATTTATTATAAAAAAAGTTATTGCAGCCCATGGGTGCATGAATATAGATATTTTTATCATTATATTGGGGAGTTTATCTTGAATTGGAGTTGTGCATCCCTGCTCCAACAATATTTTAATCCTCCTCTAAAGTTATAATGCAGGTGCCTAGGCAAGTCATCAGCCAAGAGCATCACCATGAATGTCATCACGATCATCACCACTATCATCATCATCATCATTACCATCTGCAGCCAAAGACGATGGAACCAAAACTGTAGGAAAGGAAGTCTGACCCCAGAGTAAGCAGGGGGATAAAGTGCCAAAGAATAAAAGAAACAAATAAAACATATTCAAACCAAAAAGTCAGTTAACTTAGATGGCCTATGAATAAATAAACCAAACAGTAACACTTAAAACAAAACTGAAATAAAAAAAAGAAGAATAAACTAAACAGCAAAGCAACATAAAAAACCTACTTTGGTTCCACAATGCTTGACCACATTGTCATCACCACATGGAGAACGACACGGTTGCGTGGGGCTGCTGCATCAGCCTCTACATCAACAGTACAAGAATCTACAGCACCACCACCATGATCAACACCACCATTACCCCACCTATATGGGAGCCTCTAAGTCCTACCCCTATATCTTGACCCCCTCGGAGCCGTACACGTTGTACCCCTCCCTATAAGTGGCTAGATTCTGGGTGCTGGGGGAGGGGCTGGGGCAGTGGGGGGGGCTAAGGTCCACCTTCATGCGCTTGGCTTCGGCCCGGGACTTGTAGCAGAACTCGACCAGGGCCACCAGCATGGCCAGGCCCAGGCCGCCCACAAGGATGTAGAAGACCCCGGCCACGTTGGACAGGCTCAGGGCCTGGGACGACTTGTCCTGCAGAGAAGGAGAGGGGGGGAATGGGGAGGGAGGAGGGGGGGTGTGAGTCAAGGCAGGGTGATGAGGGCGGAGGAGTGATAAATTGTGAATGAGAGGGAAGGAGCAGAGCGCGATGATGATGGAAAGTTGTAAAGGAAATGTGTGTTTAACGGGAGGAGAGCGAAGGTGGAATAAGAGAAGGGGGAGATGGAGGTGAAGGAGGAGTCGAGGACGTGGAAACGGGGGAAGTAGGAGGTGAAAGTTTGGGGAGAGAGGTTGGAGTAAGCAAAGAGAGAGAAAACAGTACAATTGATTACACACAGAAATTGAGATTTTCACAGAAAGCATTCATCTAGTCTAACACATATGCTATCTTATTATAATTTACCACTATATTTACGGCTACAATCACATGATAAGTTAAAAACACAAATACTACCCACAGTCAACTTCTACGGCTTGAGAACATACCACAAATATCACAAAAACTACAATATTACAGATCAAAACTACAGCTATCAACAGTCTACATTTCTATATCACTTACACTGAATAAAAAACATATTTAAGTCAACAAGAAAAGTAAAATTACAGAGCGGGCTTTATTCTGAGTGGTGATGACATTTGACAGAAGGTTTGCTGAAATCTAAAGGCTCCAGTACTGAGAAAGTTGTAAAGTATTCCTTGTAGATAACTTAAATAATGTTATATTGTTATAATAGTGTTATGTAACTATTCAAAGAAACACATTTTTAACTGAGTAGTGATTATAATTTACCTTAACACTTTTCAAAAATAACAAATACAAAGAAAAATAAGTGATTGCTCTGCCCACAGTTTAAGGTGTAAGCCTGACCCTAACTCTATAAACTTAAGCGTGGTCCTAAATAGAATGGTGCAGGGCTGATGTATATTTGTAGACCAATGCAGAAGTTAGCATCTCACTGGTTCTCTTGACTCATAGCCTATGGGATTGTTCACGGTGGTCTTGGATCACTGCTGGTAACAAGGTCTCTAGCAAACAAAAATCTTGAAATTTAGTTTTGTTCTTTGTGATAATATTGACAAACAAACCTAAATTTTAGTATTTTTAAGGTTAAAAATAATCTAAAAGAGTGAAACTATTATTAAGCTACTATGAAACATGTTGGTTTGCCAAGCAATTACAATATTTCCAATGTGTAGCATCACTCTGTAACCTCTTGATTGAGAATAACCTCTTAATCAAATGTCCTGATCAAGTGGGTCTTTATGGCAGTGGCTTAGGTGTATAAATTATTGTTTATTGAAAAACAATCAACCGGGGTCCTGGCCATTTTTGTAGTCCTTGTTAGCAATTTGTTAACAACAGTCCTTTTAAAACACAATACTGCTTTAAACGTAAAAGTGGGGCAATATTAGATGCATTTTGTTATTCTAAATTTAAGGATAAATCTCATGTGCATGCATCCACCATGAACCTCATTTCAGGTATTTATCTGAAAAGTCTATTCTGAAATTCCCATATACTTTGGCATTTGAACAGGAAGTGCTAAATGCTAACTCAATTGTGCGTTTTTGGACTCATTCCTGCACCAGTCTATAGAGGAAGATAAAGTAAGCTAAGTCTGTTAAGAAGATTTTAAATTAACTGTTGCTGACCATAAAACAAATACAGGAACTACATACAACTTTATTTTATGTTCTTTTATTGTTGATCACTTTTTTTCCCTTAAATTTTAATAGGCTGGGGGCCATTCCAGTCCTCTGGGTGTTTTTTCTACCACATTTCTCTCAAGTTTCTCTGGTTAGCACATACCTTCAGGTATCACAAGTTGACAATGACCGATTCCAACTTTGGCCTGTTTGGTCTTTGGGGCTGGCAAGGACCCCCATTTAAAAAATCTCCCATCCAGACGATGTAGATCCAGTTATCAAAACTGTATCAAACGTCATACAAGTGTGTACAAAGATTATCCTAAAATTGTTGGGAAAGATGTAAATAAGTCTCTGTTTCTTGTTGCCATTGACATTTAATTCATCCTCTATACTGACAACTTAACATCTCAGATGGGCTAATTCACATGTCCATGGGATATATACTCCTCTGGGATTTTCATGTAGGCTATAACCATCTCATGGGTTTACAGAGGTTGTTCAAAAAACAACAAAATATCTAGTGAGCAGCAGTTTGCAGAGTGAAATGCCCTGTTGATGTCATGGGATTTGAGATGATACAGAGGTAACATGAATTCAAGTTATCACTCGTTACAGTGAAGGTATGATATAGCACCATTGGGAATTGGTGGTATGAGTGAATTGCATCACAGAAGTAAAACGAATTTGCAGCAACTGTGTGATGCAATCATTTAAATACGGACCGAAGTCCCTGGGGAATGTTTCCAGCACCTCATTGCCACATAGGATTAAGGCAGTTCTGAAGCCAAAGGTTGCACAACCCAGTACTAGCAAGGTGAATCTAATAAGGTGATCAGTGAGTGTATTTTCACTAGCCCACTGGAGCTACAGCAACAGGATTGAGTTGCTTTTTTCGCAGTCATTTTTCTTGGCAATCCCTCCCATGGCTTCCACCTCTTTCTTCTCTAAGGACACTGACTGGTCAGGGCCTTTTTAGACTGAACTCAAGCATGATATACCGCTTTCACACTAAAATTAGAGGGTCAACGCAGGTTTTTTCAATGCGGGTTAACCCGCTAACAATCGGCAAGTGACTCCTTTCCCACTGCCAGCAAACCCGGGTCTAATCGGCAGCAGATGAGCTGCGTGGCAGTTTTTTTTCCTCTGGTGTGTGAAGCTGATGTCATCACGTTGATGACATCATCAGCGCGACGAAACACAACCATGTTGGTCAGCTGTTTTTTGTACTTTGTACCTTTGTCCCTCTTTAAAAATGTACAAACTCGGCACGAACTGAACAACATTTGAGTGCTGATGATACAAAGGCTGGATAGAATTTGTTGCTGAGATGGCAAAGAGTCATGTAAGTTACAGACAGAGGGGACGGGTGTGATGTTATGCCGTGGGCACGTAACGCCGACATCATCCGTAAATTAACAGGTTGACTAGGGTGTGATGTTCCCACTGGAGCCGATTGGAGGTGAGTTGATAAAAGCCCGTGTTGCTTGCAGGGTCAGTCGACCTGGGTCGAAATGCCGATTACAGCCTTTCAAACTGCCGACAGGAGCCGATTGTTACCAGGTTTAAACAGGTTTTTTGGCCAGTCTGAAAGGGGTATAAGATTGAAGCATTAAAACATGGATGTTCCTTACAGACATGGAGTCTGGCAAATGGTCAGTTTCATTGTCTTATTATATTTATACATCACCCTTAGTCTATGCTCCAAGCTTATGTTTGAGCCGGTGATGACTGGTGTGTCAATTGTCTGTTGATCAAAAATATGTCAATGGTACTCAAATCAAATGGGACAGAATTTCCAATTAGCAGGCTGGAGGGTTTTTTTTTTGAATATCTGATGCCAAATGTCAACTTGTATGATAATTGCTGCTATGTGAATACTTAACTTATCTGCATAACAAAAATGGGAGTGGTCATTATCAACCTGTAATGAACAAGTTACAGGCTAACAATAAATACAAATGAAAAAAACAAACAAACATTGAAGTAGCAAAAACAGTCTTGAGGGCTTGATCTGGCTCCCAAATTAAAAGTTATTTGCATATATAATTGTACAGAAGGCCATTAAAATCACACAAGCCCTTACTGGATAATAACTATATGTCTTACTTGCTCTTTTACCATTAAAAAAGTAAAAGACCAAAAAACTAAGTCTGTAATAAAAAATTTATCCCCCTATTTAAAGCGTTTCAAAGTAGCCTACCACTCAGAGTTGTAGACATACTGTGTAAAGACAGGATATCCTTGATTTAACATGAAGTATACTGACAAAAAAACGCCACATAAACAGTTGTATGCTCTTTATAAAGCTACTATTAAAAAGAGACTATATGATGTCGGTACAAAACTATAATTGAGAAAATTGTCAGATGTAAGTTAAATTATCATTACACTTTTACTACTGAAAGTGATGAAAATGGGATTGCTCAAATTGAACTTGCTACAGAAAATGAACAGCTTTAAACTTCATGCACTTTTAGGTAAATGTGGTTTTCTGAATGGATGCACTTCATGTTGACTGTGGACATTTAAGATGTGTCTCATGCTTAGGCTAATGAGAATCTTGCTATTGCTAAAGCTAAGACAGTAATTTTGTTAAATCTGGAGGGCATTGAGGATGTGAGTTTCAGGCTAGCGTTTCATGGGCCGCAGCAGCGTGAGACTGACCTTACTTCCAGAGTCCTTGGGTCCACACTCTCCCTTGTCATACCACCATTTGTTTTTCAGTTTGTCTAAGACGCCTGCTTCGCTCAGTTTCAATACTGCAAGGTTTACCGGGGTTCTTCGCGTGTAAAAATAACATAAATAACATCATAGGACATGTTATTTTATGTTATTAGAGTATTTCACATTTGCATTTCACAGCTCAGTCACATTATAAAAAAATGTACATTGGTTCACATCAAGTGACCTAGCATGGATCCCACTGAGTACATGTGTGTATGCTCGTTGAGGAGGGGCTGGGGGGAGCAAGGAGCTAAAGCGAGCTACAGACATATGAGTGGGACCCACCTTTGTCACTTCAGGTAACGCACCCATACTGCCCCAGCTGGTCTTTTACTTAACAAGAGGCAAATACTGTGAAGCTAGGATTATTAGCATCAGGCTAGCGCTGTGCTAAGACTGGGAGGGACAGCTACAGGGAGACAGGCTGGGGACTTTAAAACAGACTTTAAGACAAGAGGGAACTTGCTTTGCTTATCTTATAAAAAGGCAAGATACTTTGTTTTGCTGTTTAATTGGTATCGTGTTTTATATTGTTGAAAAGCCTGATCAGTCACCTACAAAGTACGACTTGTAAGGATTGTACATTCCCGAAATGAACAACACATGGGGGCAGCACCCCCAAAAAAGTGCCAAAATCCCTTCTTTCCCGTGTAGTGTATTCAGTTTGCAAATCATTGTATTCTGTTTTTATTTATGTTACTTTTGTACTTTGGGAAAGAAGAAGATAAATAAAGTTAAATCAACAAGTCTTTAAACTAGATAAGCCAAATCAGTGTTGGTTTGATTGATACATTTTATTATTCAATTACATAAAGTCATACTTTTGTCCTAAGTGTATCTTCCCATTAGTTGGTGAAAGGTTAAATGAATTATTCTAATAAGAAAACAAAAATAAAAGAAAGACTAACTCAGTTAAATACAGTCCTCAAAAGGTTTCGGAAAAATTATTTCTTTTGATTATTTCTCCCATTAAATAACACCAATTGTATTTTATATCAGAAAGCCTGATTAGTCACCTTTACAACGAGGTACAACCTGTAAAGAGCAGGTATTTGTGGAATGAACAACACAGCTAAACGCTTGGGTAGCGACCCTCAAAAAGTGTGCATAAACCGTGGAAAATGGAAGTTGATGTCCTGGTTCGCAGAGTGGCAGCATTATTTGGTGTAAGTCCTGGTACAATTTCCAAACTAATGACCATTTTCAGTGAGACTGATGAAGTCAAAGACATGTGTTTTGGATCAGATTCAAGATTTTTTAAATCCAAAACAAATATCTGCTGTTCACCAGTGAGAATGAATTACTCTTCTCTGTGTTGCCATCAAACAATGACACAACTTATGTTACAAACTTAGTGTTTCAATGCAAGGTTTGGAGCGGACTTTGCACCCAAGCACAGGGCAGGACTTAAACAGAGCTGGTGAATCAGGTTACTGGACATTAGTCCATCTAAGTTTTGAACAGACACTAAGATAGCCCATTGACTTCTCAGAAAAAGCTAACATGATTTTTACATTCTTCCATAATTGTTTAAAACACACATAAAGAGGGATTATAAAAAGTTAAAGAATCAGCTAACCACTCTGCTTAAACACACAGAGGATAACAAGAAAAGTTTAAAGACAAGCAGAAACAAAGGAGAAGTGCAAATGTTTAAATTACTATGAATTGTTGAAATCCAACTAGAGCACAGGAGGGAAATTTTATTCTGTAATTGTGTTCTGCTGCCATCAATTATTAATCCTTCCCTCTGCTTCAAGTCAACCTGAGCTCCAAAGAGTGAGTTACACTCACTGGGGGCTTTTTTTTCCCCACTAAATGTTTTAAAACCTCTTTTTCTGCTTTGTTCTTCAGAAACGGATTTTCAGTTGTTGGACTAAAAATGTTCAGATCCAAGTCTCCCTGCCTTTTTTACTATCTGGCTTCTTCTCATTCCTGCTTCTCTCCCCAGAGCTGCCACAGGGGGGCGAATATTCCTGTCTTGACAGTAATTGTTCTCTATTTTCCCACTGATCCATCACCGAGCCCTTTTCCCATTACCCCTCACTCTGTCCTTTCAGAGGGGCATTACCAGATCAGTGCCAAACACATTTGAAATGGTTATTATCATGAGGAGCGCTTGATTTATAGTGCCAGGCTCTCACCCGCAGAGGAGACACATTCTGCTCTATGATACTGAACCCTCCTTACTGCTGATTCCACACAAGAGGATATTATACATTGATCTTTTAAAAGCATCCTCTACAGCATTGGTCACCAACCTTTTACTACTAAAAACTCCCACAATGTTAACAGAAATATTGGACTTCAAATATTCACTGCAACAGAAGAACCTGTTTTTACGTTTTGAATGATTTCATTTCATTTCAGACACATTCAAGCTTGTAGATATGGCTTTCAAAGAGAAAAAAGGTAAAAAATTAAACAAATAATCATAAGTGGAAATTATTGATCCCCTTTTCATCAATCAATCACTCACTCAAGTAATCTATTTGTACTGTGTCAAATCATGACAAATGTTATCTCACATTTTACAAAAGAGCAGGTCAATGCCATAATCTTCATTTTATACCTACTTTTTGTATAGATAGATAGATAGATAGATAGATAGATAGATAGATAGATCTGTATGCTCAGGGTAAACTCTGGGAGATTGGTGGTATATTCACACATTTAGCTCACCAAGCAAAGTTCAGGAAACTTTCACGTCTTTTGTGCATGTGTGAATATGAGTCTAATTTGAAATTAGCTTATTAGCAACACGATTATAAAAACTGTTATTAATTTTGAAGTTATAGATGTAAACCATATAGTAAGTACCCTAGAAAGGGAAAGTTCGCCTAGTTTTTTTACATTTGGAAGTAAAGGTGCACTTTTGTACTTCCACTTGTAAGTAAGTGTCACTACATTATAATTTGTAAATGGGTTCTGGAGAACCTAGTATGAGTATGGTATTTTAGGTTGCTTAACCATTTGATGCACAAGTGGTGGGACCCTAGACTCTCCCATTAGTGGGTCAAAAATGACATCTTAGAATTACTGTGTTTGTATACAGTCCCTGTCATAATGATACACTGTCTTTTCTTGTTGTATTCAGTGTTGTATTTTGGTCTGCTCTAGAATATTTAACATTTGACATATTGCTTTATTTTTCACTATCAAAAGTAGCCAGAGAAACATCAAATGACAGTAACAGAAAAAGGCCAACAATAATGTTTGTGTTTCTGTTTTATCCACAACACTTTTCAAAAATTCCAAGATTTTCAACTCGTATAGGAAGGCATTGTTATTTCCCAAGTGAATGAAATATGCTTCTGTTCATTTAGCCCTTGTCCACAGATAGAAAGATGTTTCAAAAAATGTCATACATTATCTCAACCAAGAAGATTATGTTTTACATGTGTTTGTTAGTTTGTTTGTTAACAGGATAGCTCAAACATTTTAAAATGGATTTTGATATAATTAGTTATCACAGTTGTTGTCATGGAACAAGGAAGAAGTGATTCGATTTTGGGGGTGATAAAGATCCAGAGGCAGATCCAGGAATTTTATTTAAGCATTTCTTACTATTGTGGGACAGGGCAAGTAGTGTTTGAAATACCTTGGTGGATGTTTGTGTCCTTGAAGCATTTCTAGGTAAGCATTATTTCACCTGTTGTGCACATGCACACAGCATTTTAAGGGTTACTGAAGATGAAAATAAAAACTTCTGCAAGGGTGAAGATTTTCAGAGACTCAGTTTACAGTGCCCCCAAAAAGCCTTGTAAAAGCCATGGTGTTAGCTACCTTTCTCTGATGGCCATAAGAATTAAAACTTCTCATAGGAAATGCACACAACCAACTGAGGGGAATTATACAAACATTTTTAATATATTTTATGGTTTAGTCAAATGAAATGACATTAGAAACAGAGAGAAACAAATGACAGTGGGAAATGATGGCAATTTATTGTTACTGGGAAATTGGCATAAAACTAACCTGAAACCGGATGGACCATTCAATATATTTCATTAATACCATCTAGGAAAGAGCCCATAGTAAGTGTTTGGGAATGGGCAGAATCCCTTAAAAAGCACTTCTGGCAGATGATTGGACAATTGTATCCATCAGTCACATTCATCACAGGCCAATTAGATAATGCAGGTCGTAGCACCTGCCGGGCTATAAAGCAGAAAACATAAGCCACCTAGTAGAAGAAACTCAGCAAAACATGTCCTAAATGGAAAGAAAAAATATTTTCTAAGGGGAAAGTGTTATTTGGTGGTCATTAAATAAAAAAATGTGATCCAGCTCTGATAAAACTGCTACAGAAGCTGTTAGCATTTATGCCAACCTCTGCACGAACAGTCACTGTCCTGCTGTCTTCTCACTTGTAGCTCCCATCTCTTGCTATTTCAAAGGACTCTGATTGGGCTGTCCCACGGATATGCCTGACTACAGACATTGAATCAGGCGGATCCATCTGGAATGCAAAGTTACCATAAAACAACCTCAACACGTCATTTTTGACCCACTCGTGCATCTAAGGGTGAACAAAATAATCATATAATTTATTTCACTTCCACTTTGCTTACTTTTTAGTATCAGGCAATGGTGAGGTTTTCCAGTCAAGCAATGTTCTAAAACCAGAGTATTAGACTGGAACAAAGTATTCAAGCTTTAAAATCATTTTAAAATGTCTATCTAGCTCAAACAAAAAATGACCGATGTAAGGAAAATCAGCTTTGGATCTCAATCTAGACAAATTGGAGTGTTCAAGATCTATAGGTTGGTGACCCCTGCTCTATAGAGTGAAGTAAACAAATCCCACATATTTTACTTAAAAATGCATTGTCTCATAAGGGTTTCCTCTCATTGAAATAGAAGTATTCTTCTATTCTGTATCTAAATAAGCCCAAGTGTTGTATCTTTGTCACTGGGTCTGAACCTTTTGTATAAAAAGGTCACACACCACGGAGAACAGATGCAACATTGTGCATATTTTCAAAGCTGCATGGTGTCTGTGGAAAGTTTTGGATGTTCTCTTGACTTTTTCACCGGGGCAGATGCGTGCGTTACACTCCCGGGACGGGGGCCGTCGCAGGCTGCTCGGCCGGTGAGCGGCCCCCGCCCCCCTAAGTGGTGGGTTTGGGCAGACAGAGAGGGCTAACCTTGGAATCCCCTCCCCCGCTGCCACATTCTCCTTTGTCATACCACCACTTGTTTTTCAATTTGTCCAACAGGCCCTGCTCGTTGAGCTTTAGAACGGCCAGGTTGACCGCGTTTCTTTAGATAAAAAAAAACAACAACAACAAAAAAGGGAGGGATAGATAAGATAGTTTGGTCAGAGCAGAGGATGGACGGACAGACAGACAGACAGATGGACAAGATGGAGGAGGACCGCAGCTGGGAGGGAGGAAAAGGGGGCAGGAGGAGGAGAGGGGGCAAGGAGGGGAGAAATCAGAGGGGATGATGGGATAAAAAGTTGGTTAGTGGTGGGGGATGAACCTCAGACAACACTCTCTCTCACTCCGTCTTTGACTTTCGTAACGTTTGTAACTTTTGACGGTAGATTTCACCATACGAAGCATTACTCTCCTGTATTTGCGTATTTTTGTTAAATTTTTGTTTCCATTCTTTGTCCTGATCCTGCTCTAGACTGCACTAACAGAGCATACTCCACAGTGAGTCACATATTCTGTAAAAACTGTACTAACCTGGACTCTGCTGCCTGCTAATGGTGTCCCTGTCCTCTCCTGTATCACTTACCACTCTAACACAATGTGTGTGTGTGGCTGTAGTTTCCTGCAGCACTTCTGCTCACACCCCTGAAGCGACTGACCTCCAAACACAACTCGGGGACACAAGGCTAAATAACAGGAATACTGGCAGCATGTGCTAAGATTCAACTAAGTTTTCAAACTCAAAAGATCTTAAACTCAGTATGGAGAGTATCATCAAAAATGACATCCTGACTTTTAAACCTACACAAAAACAATCACAGACACCTCCAAAAATTCCAAATATGGCATGAATTGTCAATCAACTTAGGGGTTGCAAACAGGAGGAGCTTGCTGAAGTCTAAACCAGCTGCTTAGCTAAATGTAAAGCCATTGTTTTCATGATTCTTGGATCTGTTTTATGAAGGTTAAGAACTATACTTCATTTCAACAAGTTTAAGTTGGGTGTTGACCCCAAGATAATAGGAAAGAGTTTTAGCTCAGGTGACCGTTTCTGACCAGTGCTAGCAAAGGTCCAATTTTCCGGTGATGCTAAAGATTATCTCATGGCCTTTTCACATCAGAAGCCTTATGTTAGTTATGACGTGTGAATGTCCTGTAGCTTTAGTGCCACAGCGTCTCCCTGCTGTCACAGCTCTATCGCTCTACATAAACATCAGCCAAATAATGAGCTACTATTGAAAGTTTATGAAGAACCATGATAAATCTCCTCACAAGGAACTTGAGTCATTGCATAACTGACATGGGAAAACTGCAGACTGAAAGCATTCTGAACAAACAAGAGAAGAGAAGAATATGGCTCTCTATTTGTCATTCGCTATCTGATTTGGCAGAGAAAAGCATAAGGGTTGCAGAAAAAATATGCAAGCCTCCTATTCTCGGGATTCTTGGGAGATGCGCAACTCATGCTTTCAGTCTGAAAGCTCTGACTTGGTAACATATTTGCCGAAATGAAAACAGGCCAGCAAAGACGCTGTCACGCAAGAGATACGCTTCCAGTGTGAAACAGACCTTAACTTGTGGTGTGAAGTGTGATAAAAGTAAGAGTTCAACAAGGACAGCCAGGCACATCCTCTGTGTTTTGTCACACAGAACAGAACTAAGCTAACCAGGGAGCTTGCAGACTGAAGCAAATGTAGCCATGGCAACAAGAATTAAGAGTATAAAGTTAGATGGATGTCAGAAACAAACCTGATGATTTGTGAAGAACTTTGAACTTTCAACATAATCTTTAAAATGTATACTACTTAAAAAAAACTGGCGGCATTTAGCTTCTGTTCCTCCTGACATTGTCTGCCATGTGTGTTATCACTGAAGTCACTTATGACCATGTGAGAGAGTCCCTACCATGCTGCAAGAGTCCCTAACCGCAAGTAAGTTTGTTAGTAAGTGTTATATTGTATTAATTTTCCCACCACACACTTAAAGAACAAAATATCAAATCTGTCACTAATTGGCTTCATGTGTGGGCTCTCTCACAGTTTCAAAGTTGTTTAAAATCTGGTTTCTTTAAAGATCTTTATATGTGTACCAGACCTTACCCCAGAACATTTCTTGAGGTACTGAGTACACTGAAATGGTACGCATAGAGTTCACATAGAGCGTAGTCTGAAACCTGGGGTAAGTAAGTTGGATGGGACTGGAGTGCCACTTTAATCCCCCCTCACTCTCCTTTCTTGTACTCCTAGCAATGACCCTTCTCTTATGTGCAACCAACCCACTGTGTTTGTCTAGCTTTAGCTGCCAGTAGCATTATGCCAATGTAATGTATCTGCAGCCTCAAAGAGCCACAAACCACATGTCCCTGTGCAATATAAACAACAACCAAAGCTCATTTGGATATAACAAGCACAGATACCTTAGTGGATCACCAAATAGGAACTGTCCCTGAAATGAGCCCTAATAGCTGAAAAGCAGTGTCCCTTGCTAGATTTTTAAAGGCTTAATACAGAGCAAGTAAAAGGTGAAGAAAACTAATGGTCTCTCAGGCAGCTTCAGTAATAAGAGCTTAAGTATTATCACATTTTTGGGGGCCAGTGGCACAAAAATTAAACTGCACACTGGAGATTAAAGGCTTTTACACACCTAACCTGGCACACCAGATGGACTGTCTAGTCCATCTGAAAAAGAAAAACTGTATGGGGAGGACTGAACCTTTCAGAAGCACATCCGGCAGGTGATTGGATGATTGTTTTGTCAATCTGCATTTATTACTGGCCAATCAGATAATGTCATAGGCAGGAGTTACTGTGCTACAGAATGTGAGCCACTTCATAAAACAAACTCTCGCCAAAACATGTCAGAAGTGGAGCAGAAATTTTCTTACTATGGAGAGGTTTTTAGTGTTGATGCTTGTTTTTCATTTAATGAAGAAATGGGCTCACGATCTGATCAAAATGCTACTGAAGCTATTAGCATCTATGCTAATCCCTGTGTGTGCAGTCTCTCCTGTTGTTGTCTCACTTGTAGCTTGTTCCTTTTCCTGCTCTGAAGACTCAGATCAGGCCGTCCTGCTTTGGGTCGCTCACAATCGTTGTAGATTGGAGCTTGGCAAGATGGATCTGCCTGATTACAGACATTGAAACAGGCAGGTCCAGCTGCTGTGCAAGGTTCGGTGATTAAATAATACTATAGAAATACTTAATAGAATAGTGAGATAGAGGAAATGTTTAAGGAATTCTGACAACATCCCTGTCTTTATGATGTGTTGGAGGGCAACTTCCAGGGCAGATAGAAAGAAATGGCAGAACCCTCAGCTGAGAGGACAGTCACAATGACAATCATGCAAGAGCATCTGTGCCAAAACCCGCCTCGTCCAACTATGGCAGGGCCAAGAAAGTGTACCATGATTGAGAACACTTGTCAAACAAGCTGGTTTTTGAGGGTCAAATATGCTTGGGCACAGAATAGATTGAGGAGTTCGAGTGCACCCTAAGTCTCATCTTGAATCTTGTAGTCTGCTGATGTGATGTTCACTTTAATTTTCTCTGAAGTCCTGCACTTGTCTATAGTCTGTTATTTCAACATGACTTGTACCCTCATCAGGACATCCAAAAGACTGCTGAAAAACTCAACTACAGCTTATCTTGTCATTCTTTCTCCTCTGCTTCCACTCTCTGCTGTCTTCTTTGTTTATGATACAGTATGCAATTCTCTCACAAGCAGATATCTGCAAAACTGTCACCTCAGTAGCTGCTCGTTTCTTTGTCTGTCCTAATATTCATAAATTTGCTTCTCTACAGGTCCCATCTGATCTCAGAATATGTTGCTGAGATGAAAAAGTGCCAGATCTCAGAGTGAAGTTAGTCCAGATATATAGAGAGACAGTGTTCTCCGGGGCAATCTTAACTACAAACCATGACTAGTTCCATCAGAGTGAGAGGTATGGATGATAACAGTTAAAACATCTCTGTCAGTCATGATTAAAAACAGTCACATGTAAATAATCATCTCAAAATCAACTGAAGCAAACATTCCTAACATTCATTTAATCAGCAGACCATTCGGTCTCCTCATCAATATCCCTGAGTTAGATATGAGCTATGATGGGAGCACCATGAGGAGGGGCGGGATCACCTGATGTGCGCACTTGCAGCCACATGTGTGCACTTGGCAGACTGGGTTTCCGCAGAGTGGGAGAAGCCAGAGACAACCGTGGATGGCCCCAGAAATGTTTTACAGTGGGGACGGAGGGGGGATTTAAAAGGGTTCCATCCACCCGCTGTCTGTCACTTTTCCCTCATAAACGGAAAAACCTTTGTGTAAAAAAAAAAGGGATAAACTGTGGGTTGTTTTGAGGGACTCATTTGCAACACACAGAGGAAAGTTATAGGACAGGATGTGAGGCTGATGCACTGTTTGTGTTTAAAGTGTTTTATGAGGTAAAAAATGAAATGTTGTTTGAGAGACTGAGATGAGGGAGATAGATAAAAGAAAATGGTCCAGGTTTTGTTGAATTTAGTCAGTTATTTTCCCTCAGGAGGCACTTAAGACTTTGCTTGGACAAAATTTCTTTTTTGGCTTTCATAGTTGTGGAAAATGAGTCATTTGTAATGCTGTACCTCAGTGACGGCTGTAAGGACTCAAGTCAAGGATATATTTATACTTGCAGTTTGTCCTTGCATTTGCGTCCGTTAGCATCATGGGTATTTTTGTTTACATACTGGCCTGAGTGTGACAGGTGTTACTGGAGGATACCACTAGAGGGCATAAATGACCTCAGGCTCTATGTTACTACCTGTTGTTTTAGAAGTGAACTGCAAACATGGTAGTGATTCTGTGAGTATAGGTAACATAATAAATACCTGTGATCAATATTAACATCAAATATTTATTGACAACTGATGACTAGTAGTCAGACCATCAGCACCACCTGGACTCTGTTTCTACAATACTTTCCTCAGTAAACCATCATAGTGGTCTTGGTGTTATTGTCTTAGGAATGACCATGTCAAATGCTGACTCACAGTCTGACCAATTTAAACAGTCACCAGTTGAATAAAGACACCAGACATATTTTCTAATTTTCTGACTTCTAAAATCAGTCTGTTCAACCAAACAAGGTACAGCTTTGTCAAGTAAAACTCACAAGTGTTTACTGAGGGAATATCCAAACAAAAGAACAAAGTTTAGAACTTTACTATCTCATTTACTTCCTCCTTTAGCTCCTTTAATGAAGTGTACATTTTGTGTTTTACAATGAAAATGGCTGATCACCAATAACTCATCATAATGTTAAAATGAAGTGATCCATAATCACCACCCATGTTGATAATAAAACATACTTTGACCAGATTTGAAGCTCATTTTCTCCCCTCTCATGTGGGACTTTCTGGTGTGAGATCCCATATAAGATTTAGTCATCTAGTCCCCCCTTTGTCCAGGCCCCTCTGCTTCCTTCTCCTCACTTTGTTAGTCTCCTGTTCATCTATAAATTCCCTCTCATGGCTCTGGATGTTGCGGCAACAATCTGAGGTGCTGCCCCTCCTTGCGGTCACATTCCTCTCATAAATCTCTGCCATAACAGTCAAAGATATCATCGTAATCAATTTGGCCATGATGACTACTATCTCTGAGGATGAGAGCAACGAAGAGAGACGAGACAACAGGGAAATGGACAGAGTTACCTGTAAGGTGGCCCTGTGGAGAAATAGAACTGGTTGATAGAGGGGCAGGCAGAATGTGAGACAGAAAAGGAGGCAGACTAACTAGTGATAACGAACAAGACACAGACATGGAGCCCTAAATTAACAGAGAGATGGACTTGGCGATATTACACTTAGAAAAGATATAAAAAGGGTGAAGGTGTGAGTAAAAATGAAGAATCAAGCTATTAGGGGATGCAAAGTAAAGTCAGACGAAACATATGATTTGCATTTTTGGTTTACTTAATGTATCGCTGCTGCTGGGTGAAAATGATTTTCTGTTATTATACATTTTTATGATTGATCTGCCCAAGTTATTTGAGACGGATGTTAGAAAGATAAATCCTCCAAATCTTGTGATTATATACTAAATTCTTACTTAAATTTTTGCAGATTATTTATTCACTGTGTGATTATTCTTGGCTGTTCTACAAATCCCTCTTTAGGCATACTGAAGACTATATTTTTGTGCGTGGCCGATTTTCACCCGACAACAGTGACATGCTAATCCAAGTGCAGATTAAAAGGCACAGCAGGGTAGGTGGAATATCGCAGCAATAGTACAGCATCAGCTTTGCCACTGTCTCCTATTGTTACACTATTCCACCCACCTTAACTGTGAGCCTTTCGGTGTAGCAATGCCATATCCTTTGGAGTCCAGGTTCCCCCCGACTTTCATGGTGTCGCAGGGCTTCCGCTGCTCTGTGTACTCGTTCATGGTGGACTCCAGGAGGAAGGCATACTTCCCCTTGGACTTGCGCACCCTCGCCACACCCTCTGCCGTGGTTTTGGTGAAGACGGTCGGCTCAGCAGACTTCATATATGACCACATCTTCTCGTACACGGCTATTTTGGACCTCTGGGATGGAGAAGGAGGGAATGAAGGAGGGATCAGAGGTTAATTGGAATTAGACTGGCATCATTTTCGCTAACACACAGGGCCAGATTTTCTCACAGATGACAGTTTTCATAGACCAGCGAGGGGATGACTGCCAAGGGAAGGGAGATCATGTGGGCCAAGCTGCATACAAATTGTGTTGCTTGAGGAAAAGAGATGACAGATTGAGAGAGAGATAGTTATTGCAATCTGAAATTGCCTGAATCTGTGATGGGTGCAGATAAGGGAGAACAATCTGGAGGGGTGAGGTCTATAGGTGAAGAACAGCGAGTAACATTTTATCACCACCCGCTCACAGAAGGTATTTCATCATTTTGCTCTTTTTGATATCAAACAGTATTAACCCTTTTTCATTAAATGAAGGGTAAGGTGACATTTTGGGCAAATTGGGGGAAGATTCTTTAAAAATGTGTAAAATCGGGGCACAAATGGCTCAGCGGTTCGGTCGCACCACATGTACTGAAGCTTTCAAAGAGAGGGGTGTGGATTCAGATCCTGCATGCCATTTTCTCTCTATCTCTTCCCAACTGTGCTGGGCAAGTTACCCAAACACTATCACTGTTACATTACTTTGAAGTAATTTACAACAGGTTAAAACAAAGTTTTAAGACAGACAACAATGTTCTTTGTATCTTTTACAGACACAAACTCAAATTAAGTTGATACTTGATGAAGTATTTGTTTAAATTATCAATAACTGTAATATTACTACTGTTAAAGGAATTGTATTCCTCTACACCTTTAGTGACTCTTAAAAATTATATGATAACATTCAAGGCTGCCCAAGGGGGGATAGAGGAGATAGTTTTCTGGGGCCTAGCCACTGAGGGGGGCCCATGGAAGTGGTCCACTATATTGGAGCAATGACAATCAATTTTCAGCTAAAATACCCGACATTACAAACTGAATCAATGAAAGTAAATATTCCAAATACTGTGCATTACATAAAACTAGTACAACCTCCCTCCATTTAAATCAGGGGTCTCAAACTTGCGGCCAGCAGGACGATATTTTGTGGCCCCCTACTTGACATCAAACCTTAGTGTTAGTGCGGCCCCTGCATGTTTGTCAAACGCACATTTTTGCTGAGTTGTTGCGCATGCCACGCTTGCCCTGGACTTTTATATAATCTTTTTATCACTTATGGCAGGGGTCTGCAACCTTTTTAATCAACAGAGCCATTTGCCATTCATGTTCTGAGGAACCCATTCATGCACGAGTTATTTCGTCTTATCGGACAGAACGCTTCCCCATCACTGAGGAGTTTTGCCGTCATTCCGTGTTTTTATTGAACTCTGGTAGTTGGCACTCTTTCGTGGAGAAGTTCTGCTCTCCTGTGACCGTAAACAAGACACCTTACTGAGGGAACAACAGAGCCGAGGTGCACGTTGAGATGGAAGAGAGAAAAAAAAGCGCTGACGCTGCGCAAAAATCAAAACGGACGATCCTGTTCGTTTAAAGTACTTATTTTGTGACGTTTTGGTCCCTTGTCTGCTCATCCGGAGGATGATTTATCAGAATATTATCTAAATAACTGTGGATTTACTGTAAAAGCCTTCCTGTGTCCATCTGAGAGATGACAACCTGCGAGGAGAAGGCCACCCGCTTGGGACTCAGTGGTAAGATCTCATTTTTTATGTGGATTAAATTAATCAATGAATAAAATCAATACCAGTTTATGAAATTGATGCTACACTTATAATTACAAATGTATTGATAACACGACGTAAACCGCCCGTTAGTCTCTCCCGACTGATCAGGACGACAGGCACACATATTACGCACCTATGGAGAAAGCGCACATACGCCACTGCGAGCTCCCAAAACTAGAGAAAAGTTAAACAGGGCTGGGATAAAACAGACAGAGACGGACGGGAGAGCTAACGGAGTTCAATATGATTGATAAACGAACCAGCAGACACCGCGGTGCCCTCCATAACGGCACAGCCGTGCGTCCTAACGCGCACACACCTTCAGGTCTGTGTGTACAGGTCTGACTCTGTCCATAACTACACAGATAAAAGTGTTTCCCTCAAGTTTTTATGTAAGAAAAGAATCAAACAAATAGGCCCGCTACTGATTTATTTATAATGATTTAGGGGAGACCGGGGATGGTTGTAACACCAGAAGAGTTTAAACACCACAGTTTTCTCCTGTCAGGTATAAGATAGGGGTCACATGGTGATTTCATTTTTTCCTTCCTGATCACACACAGGGGCTGTCCAGGCTGGAAACTGTTGTGTTTGGACTTTACAAAGAAAATAATGTTCAACAAGAAATGTACTACATTTTGCTTTGTTCTAAGACTTACTGTAATTGAAACTGTCCATCTCAGGCAAATGTAATGCATTTCTTTCTTTCTAATTTCAGACAACTTTGCTTAAACAGCAAAGCTAAACAAAGCTTAACATTGGCTGATAGGGGTGGGCTGGGTTGGAAACAAAACAGAAAAAAAAGTAGGCAGTTCAAATCTACAAAATTTCAGTGAAAATGGTGCTGGCTGGCAACTTTTTTGACAAATGCTGGCGGGGAAAGAGTTAATAATATGGATGTTTAAAAAAAGGATCCTTCTTTTTTTTTTTTTTTGGATACTTGGGACCCATTTTTGCGGGATACTTTGTGCGGCCCAGCCTCACCCAGACTGTAGTTCCAGTGGCCCCCCGGTAATTTGAGTTTGAGACCCCTGGTATACTGACTCCTGGCTGTTCCTGACTCTACCTCATGCTTCATGGACATTGTTGGCCGATCTGACCTTTGTGTACTGACTTCTGCCTGTTACCTGTTCACAATTCTCGCCTGACACCTTCTGATACTGTTGCCTGTGTACCAAACCCTGCTTGTTAAAATAAATTCCTTTTTCCTTAAACCCTTGATCTTAGTATCCTGCAATTGTGTCCAACCTTCTGAGCCTTGTATCATGACACTATCTCTAAGGGAGAGCCCAGACACCCTATGGAGGAGTCTCATTTCGGCCGCTTGTACTCGCGATCTTGTTCTATCGGTCACTACCTACAGCTGGTGACCATAAGGGAGGGTAGGATTGAAGACAGAGCGGTAAATCAAGAGCTTGGCCTTTTGTCTCAGCTCCTCTTCGTCCAGGACCATAAAAACACTTAAGAACTGTTGTAAATTAAGTTATTATTATTATTATTATAAGTATTATTATTATTATCATTATCATTATTTTTTTATAAAATAATACACATGAAAAACATATTTACTTATAAATATATACATATTTAATCCTAAACCTTTAATCTTGCTTTTAACCTCTATTGTCATAAGACTACTAATTTATATAATCATAATTCATTGTTTCCCATTTATTTTGAATATCTTTTTTATTATAATTATCTATTATGTTGGTCAGGGTTTCTTTTATTTTGATCATTTTTGTCCTTGTCTTGTCCTTCCTGTTTTATTTTGACATCACTGACCCTTGTCTCTGTCGTAGGTGTGTTCCTGTCTGCCCTGCCCCCGTCTTGTCACACCTGAGTGTTTCTTCCCCTCCTGTCTCTCATCACCCCTCACCATCTCCTGTATTTAACCGCATGTTAAATACAAATTGTCTTGCGCCAGTTTGTCGCACTTCCAAGTCTTCATCGGATGTAGTTGCCTGGTCTGACTGCTTTTCTGTGTACTGAACCCTGCCTGTTAATTAATAAACTGTATTACCGTTGGTCAACTGGTGAAGTATTTTGAATTTCTGTCCTTTCCCTTTGAACCTTGTTCCTCGACATTATCAATATTATAATTTTCAAAATACTTTGGCAATAAAGCTCTACAAAAAATCATGACAATAAATGTGTCAAATTAAACCAAATTAGTTTTATTTAAGATATCTAATGTTGATGCAACAAAATTACTAGAATTTCCCCACATTGAATTAAAAAATATCAACACAAATCGTTACCCGGCAACAGCTGCTTTGAAGCGGGGCTCTCTGATTCTGATTGGTTTGCTGGTGAACCAATCAGGAGCTGACAAAGAGTTAATGAGATTCAAATATTTTGAAAAAGTTCTGGAATGTTTGATTTGCTTTGATGACAGAGTGTCCTTTGATGTGATGACATCACGGAGCTCTGCAGTATATAACAGCCTAAACTGTGTCAGTGCTGCATTCGTTCTCAGTCACGAGAGTGTTTAGAGGATTACTAACATTTGGAGAGTTATTAGAGATTTGGACAATGTCTTCTTGTGTTTCAACAATCGATCCACCTGCACAGCAGAACAATGGAAATGAGTCTTGGGAGAGTGAGCAAATGTCGACTTTTGTGTTAAAGATCGACCCACCAGCTCTCAAAAGAAAGAAGAACAAGAAGAAGAATAGGGCGGGCATGATTCTAGACGATGAGCCGTCCAAGTGGCACCCCAGCCAAGCAATAAGTGGAGTTCCTGCTGGGTACTACGAGCAGGATGACATCGACTGCAGGGACATGGGTTTCATCTGGTCAAAGAAGAAGGAGGTCGCTGAGCCACATGTCACTCAGCCCAAGGACAACACTACAGAGGACTCTACTGTGAGTCCGTCTCCCCAGGCCCCTGTGAGGCGCACATGGGCTCAGGTGGTGCGTGGACCAGTGCCAAAGCAGCCTCAGCCAAAGGCTCCTCAGCTACAGGTTCCTCAGCCAAAGGCTCCTCAGCCAGATAATCCTCAGCCAAAGGCCCCTCAGCCAAAGGCCCTTCAGCCAAAGGTTCCTCAGCGAAAAGCTCCTCAGCCAAAGGCCCCTCAGACAGAGGCCTCTCAGCCAAAGGCCCCTCAGCCAGAGGCTCCTCAGCCAAAGGCCCCTCAGCCAAAGGCTCCTCAGCCAGAGGCCCCTCAGACAGAGGCCCCTCAGCCAAAGGCCCCTCAGACAGAGGCCCCTCAGCCAATGGAGGCTCAGCCAGAGGCCCCTAAGCCACATGTCACTCAGCCCCAGGACAACACTACAGAGGACTCTACTGTGAGTCCGTCTCCCCAGGCCCCTGTGAGGCGCACATGGGCTCAGGTGGTGCGTGGACCAGTGCCAAAGCAGCCTCAGCCGCAGGCTCCTCAGCCGCAGGCTCCTCAGCCAGAGGCTCCTCAGCCAAAGGCCCTTCAGCCAAAGGCCCCTCAGCCAAAGGCTCCTCAGTCACAGGTTCCCCAGCCAGAGGATCCTCAGACAGAGGCCTCCCAGCCAAAGGCCCCTCAGCCAGAGGCTCCTCAGCCAAAGGCTCCTCAGCCAGAGGCCCCTCAGCCAGAGGCCCCTCAGCCAAAGGCTCCTCAGCCAGAGGCCCCTCTGCCAGAGGCCCCTCAGCCAAAGGCTCCTCAGCCAGAGGCCCCTCAGCCAGAGGCCCCTCAGCCAGAGGCCCCTCAGCCAATGGAGGCCCAGCCAGAGGCCCCTAAGCCACATGTCACTCAGCCCCAGGACAAAACTGAGAAGACCAAGGATATTACAGAGGACTCTACTGTGAGTCCGTCTCCCCAGCCCCCTGTGAGGTGCACATATGCTCAGGTGGTGTGTCCCAGAGAACCCCAGCACCACACGCCTAAATCAACATCCAAGGCTGAGCCTGGACCAGTGCCTACAGGGGCACAGGAGCAGCCCGCAGAGGCTCAGAAAGAGACACAGGCTGTGGAGGAGCCAATAGAGTCTCAGCAGGACTGTGGTGAGGAGAAAGCTGTTCTTCAGATCAGCCCTCAGGACACTGATGAGGCCCCAAAGACAGCAGAATCTCCTGAGGACAAACAGGAGCCCATGTCTGGACTTGAGAGCAGCATCACTGCTGTGGTGAGTGAGGGAGACAGTAATGAGGACCACAGTGATCCTGCAGCCACAGCAGCCCCTGACATGGCCCAAGTCCTCTTTGAGGAGAATTACACACTCAAGGCTCATCTGGAAGGAGCTTATTGGAACCTGCAGATGCAGGCACATATGTTTGAACAGGACAAAAACTACTTCCTTATGGATATAAAGAAGCTTCAGGATGATCTCCATGAGGCAAAGGAGGGCCAGGAGAGCCTGAAGAAACAGCTGGAGGAGGAGAGATCCAGCCAACAGGCAGAGGGGTGTACCACCACAGCGCCA
The DNA here is from genome assembly GCA_037902135.1 of Cetoscarus ocellatus. Lineage (NCBI taxonomy): Eukaryota > Metazoa > Chordata > Actinopteri > Labriformes > Labridae > Cetoscarus > Cetoscarus ocellatus. Next base: position 502,354 of record JBAMNC010000245.1, on the reverse strand, counting down.
TCCAGTGGAGATGCCCTGCCGAGCAAGGACAGCCAGTGCGATGACATGAAGGCCTGTTTCTTGGCAGACCTGGTCACAGAGAACATGACCCTCAAGGCAGATCTCAGCCAGGCTGAAGCCAACCTTGAGAGGGAGAGACAGGAGACCAGCGAGATGGCAGAGGAGCTAAAAAAAGCCAAAGATGACCTCCTCCAGAAGGAGCGTGAGTGGGAGAAGGATAGACTTCAGCTCCTTTTGTCCCAGATGGACGAAAGGGCCGAACATAAGACCGCCCTGGATCAGGCTAACGACACCATCAAGAACCTCAAAAAGCAGCTGGAGGAGAAAACCAGTCTGCAGGCAAAACACAAGGAGGAGGTGTCCAGCATGGAGGCCACCCTGATCCAGGCCTGGACAGACCAGCAGGAGATGAAGACCAAATGGGAGGACGAGAAGTCTGACCTCCTGGCTGAGCATAAAAAAGAGACCTCCAAGCTACAGGAGGAACTGGCCAAGGCCAAAAAGGACAGCCAGTGGGATGACAACAAGGCCCGTTTCCTGTCTGACCTGGTCACAGAGAACATAACCCTCAAGGCAGATCTCAACCAGGCCAAAGAGGACCTTAACAACAGGACTCAGCTGTGGGAAGAGGAGAAGTCCAGTTTCATAGCTGAGTCCTGCAGGTTTGAAGGAGATCTGAAGCAGGCCAAAGCCGACCTTGTGAGGGAGAGACAGCAGCAGAAAGAGAAATCACTCACGCTCCAGAAGCAGAAGGACACAATCAGCCAGATGACCAAGGAGCTGAAAAAAGCCAAAGATGCCCATTTCATGGATAAGTGTGTGTGGCAGAAGGACAGAGTTCGGGTTATAACCTCAAATGACACCATCAAGAACCTAAAAAAGCAGCAGCAGGAGGAGAAAAACCGTCTGTGTGCAGAACACAAGAAGAAGATGTCCAGCATGGAGGCCACTCTGAACCAGGCTTTGTCAGACCAGCAGGAGATGAAGACCAAGGGGGTGGACAAGAAGTCTGACCTCCTGGCTGGGCATAAAAAAGAGACCTCCAAGCTACAGGAGAAGCTGACCAAGGCCAAAAAGGACCTGGTCAGTCAGAAAAGCCAGTGGGAGGAGGAGAAAACTGCACTCCTTGAGGAGAGCTCCAACATGAAGGTCACCCTGAAGCAGGGCGAGCAGGAGCAGGAGAGGACAGTCGTCTCTGAGGCCATCAACACCTCCAGGCAGACTCTGGAGGAGGTGGAGGAACAGAGAGCTGAGTCTTCTGACAAACTCATGGAGGGGCTCAGCAACACTGAGGCTCAGCCGGCAGAAGCTCAGAAGAAAAAGAATCGTTTAATGAAGTGGGCCCAGAAGGTCTTCAGAAGAAAGACTTGAGCTCCCTCTTCAGCTGATGACCAGCTCAGGGAGTGCTCATCTAAAAGAAAAAAAAAAATTAAATAATAATAATATTGATGATAATAATAATAAAATAATAAAAATAATTAAAAAAATAAAATTTCTCGTGCATCTTGAGTTTACTCATTTCACCTTAATTTCAGGTTGAGTCGACACTGATCATGAACTCTGAGAGTATTTTTTATTTTACATCCTGGGATAAATTTTTCACATTAACATGCGTGCATTATGATTGAGGCTCTTTGGTAAGAGGTAACGCTTTTATAAATTTGAGCATGGACAGACAGACAGACAAACACAAACAAACATACAACAAATGTCATTACGTCTCATTTCATAAACAATAAACATCTCATGTCCCATAATGAGACATTATCAGGAGACTTAGGAGAATTAGCTTGAAAGCTCCGAGTGAATTTAGACCTCAGAGATGATGACAACAGAAGAGCTCATGCATCTGACTCTGTCCAAGGGAAATGCATTACCTATCATCATTTCCTTTTAAATTGTATGTGCCTGTTTTTTATTTCCTTAATTTTCCAATGAACATAACTGTTGTGTCAGTAAAGTTGGACTGACTTTAACAATGCCAGCCCGTGAAAATAAATCGAGATGCCAGAAAAGTAGAAAAAAATGAGGGACCTGGTAAACACCTTTGACCCAGACAAAAACCATTTGAAGCAGTTTTTTCAGCTTCAAAAGCTGATCGGAGCGACACACAGGGGCCAAATTAAGCAAGGAGACTAGCACAAATGTAGCAAAGGAAAAAAGCAGCAGAGATAGCTCTCACAAAGTGAAAGTGCTCCCTCAACAATGCCTGGCCAAGAGCAAGAGGACAGAGGGGAGCCTAATGGTGAAGGGCATGCGTTCATTTCATCAATCTCATAAAATTAGGGGGACCGTTCCAGAACTGTTCCCCTATTTCATGAGCTGTCATCTGTATTTACTGGTCTGCTCTTTCCAAAACAGCAAAAAGCCCCCTATAATCAACCCGCCTATCCGTCTATCTGTCTGTCTATCTATCTATCTATCTATCTATCTATCTATCTGTCTGTCTGTCTGTCTGTCTGTCTGTCTGTTAACTGTATCTATCAAACATTAACCATGAAGATCCGAAAGGCTATGTTTTAGGTTCTCATCAGAAAGCCTGATATTGAGCTTCATTGCTGTGTTAGCAACACCAAATTATACATTTCTGCCTGTATCCCCTTATTACATATGCCAAGGAGTTTGTTTTTCCTTGGAATTACAGTTTGTTTGTTTGTCTATCTGTGGGCGAGATAACTCAAAAAGCTCCCAATGGATTTTGATTAAATTTCAGGGAATGTTGGACATGGCACAAGGAAGAAGTGATTCGATTTTGGTGGTAATGAGCCGATCTAGTATTTTTTTAAGGATCTGTTAACACTATGAGATAGGGCAGTTTTCCGCGTTTTCACCAATAACTCGACTAGGAATGTCAGAAATGCCTTGGCAGGTTTGCGCCCTTTGAGCACTTCTGGTTTTAAAGGTAGTAGTTCCCTGAAGGGAGGGTTGAGAGACTGGTTGGGGTCATAAGATGCCTTTCAAAAAATACAGAACATTTTAAAATGATTTCAATATGTTATATTTCGTCCATAGTTGTCAAAAATACCTATAAGATTTTAACTTTCCAATCTAACCATCGTTGCTATGTGAAATTTATGCTAAAATACAGAGTGCGTGGGCTGTTTACAACATAACATCATGATCTGTTGTTTAGGGGGCAATGGACTTACAGAGTTTAAGACTTTGATTACTGACCACTGTTCATCTGTTTGTAACTGTTTTAATTGATTCCTTTGCTGTTGCGATTGATTGTGTTTGTTTATTGTTTTCATACATCTGTAATCTCGATGGCATTGAAAATGAGGGAAACCTCAATGTCTTTTCGAGAATAAATAAAGGTTTGACTAAAAAAAAGTCAGGGGGTAAGGCACCACTTACTGAAATATGGTTTTTGCATAACAGTGTGGACTTCATATAGCTTGTTATAAATAAACAGTGAAAGATGGACACAAATCAAAACTGTCGATGCACCTGCAATTACCGTCTTCTCAGAAGAAAGATCAGTTCAGAATTACCTTGGGATTATATTCACTATTTTTTGTCTATTTCTCCCTGTGCTTAGATAAGAAATGTCACTTAATTTTCTTATTGGCATCATCATTTTTCTGCAGATTTGGTTAAGTGTACCATTTAGTGCTTTGGCCTGAAGCTGTCATGGTTGGGAGTTTTTGGGATGACACCAGAGGTGAAAAATAAGATCAGATTTCAAGTTTGGCATGCCACTCAGGGATTTAGACACCCCCCTGTCAGTTACATATGATAAATATAATTTTAACGGAAATACACAAACTAAAAAGGATACAGTCTTCCACAGAGAATTCACCACCTTGAACATAGTCAAAATAAAGAATAATCTGCCACAGCTTCTATAATGTCAGCTAAAAAATGTAAATGTGATGTAAAATAGGAATAAATAAGCAATATGGTAGGAGATACAAGCATGATTGTGAAAGGCCGAAGCTTTGACCCCAGATAATCAATAACAGCCACGTTATTTGCTCTTTGTTTATTTGTTTGCTACTGACATCTCATTGATTTAATTATTCAAATCCAAAATGAAGGGGGGGGTAACCACTTGCACATTACCAAGGTGTGAAGCAATCAGAGCAACAGCATCAAATCAACATTCTTAATGAGACAAATTGGATGAATCTGTGATGTAAATATGAGAGCTCAGGAGCTGAAAACAAAGAGCCCTATTCATTATGTTGACTCAGTGACACTCAGTGCTGTGTACTGATTAAGCATCCCTGTTTTCTGCCTACAACAGAAACACCACAACACTGAGTCTGAACATATAAGGCATGTATAAGGATGCTTTTCTGCTTTTAATAAATTATATTTATTCCCTGAGTCTTTAAAGATGGAGAGAAAACTACTTTTATTTTATAGTCCTTGGATTAAATGACACTGCTGATGGAGTGCTGCTGCTTCCATCTTCAGTTCTGATCCTCTGGCACATAATGACATTCATAACCACATTAAACTGCAACACTACGCCTCCCTCGACAAGTCAAGCATTAATCTTACTTTAACTGACTTTACGACTGGAACAGTGGCACAGTGATCTGGTTCTGCTGTTTTGAATGTGGTCACCTGCAGTAACACAAGAGGCTATTTTTCATTGACACAATGCACTGGGTTGTATTATTTTATATGCATGGCAGACATATTTGTGTGTACAAGCACTTTTGTGCCCCAGTCTGTGCGTCTAAATGAGAATTTGTGTGTTCTTGTGTGTATGTGTGGATGGTGTTTACTCAAGAGTGAAAATAACAAGCAGAGGAGTCAAGCTGTCATCCTCCACAAGCATCCTGCTTCCTTCCTCTCTTCCTCTCCCGGTGATAAAGTGTTATTTCTGTCGCTCCACAAACCACTAGTCACGGCCTCAGTCAGTGAAACCAGCACCGAGGGGGATGAAGTGCATGCGAGTGTGGGTGTGTCACCAGTGCGTGACGGACACCTATCCCACAATAATGTCCCCCCTTTTCAGAAGCAGTGGGACACCCTAGCCTTTTAACAGACTTCGTAAGACTCTTTACAGTCTAACCTCACTTGTTCTCGAACCTGTCTACTAAAGCCTATCATTCATTTAAACACAAAACTGCCACCAGGGGGCTCTAAATCAAAACATTAACAAAAGATGATTGTATCATTAGAGACTCACACTGCTAAACTCCATCCACCGCTTACACTTTGTGGTTTCACCTCAACTTGGCTCAACTTTAATCAGTTGTTTTGTTTTTCTATTAGGGATCATACCCAGTACTTGGCCCAGTTTTTTTGGTTCAAAATGAGCTGAGCCGAGACTACACATGACCAGAGTCTCACCACAAGTCAGGGAGAACAGAAGCAGGTTAGCACAAATGAAACGCCCTCTGTTGTCCACTTTTCCTCTGCTTTAAACAGCATGTTGTTTTGCTGCTTACGACCATTGTTGGAACAAAATTAATCTCCTAACTGTTATAGGGGCAGGCAGCTTTATCATCTCTGTTTCCTCCTCTGTTATTGCAAGGATGCCACATTAGTTTAGTGCAGTCATGCTATTACAACTCACGTACATTAAAGAGACACTATCAAAGTCTCTACTATAGTGGAAAACAGCCGGGTAGAAACCAAACCATGTGGAGCTGATCCAAGTTGGGCAGATACCACAAAGGGAAATGCTCCATTAGTTTGAAAGGACAACTTGCCCTGCCGCTGATAACAAGAAAAAGGAAACGGAAAAGAAAACTGCACTCCTCAAGGCTTTTTGAACTTCTTAATACACAATTTGAACTATAAGCAAAGTTTTCTGAAAATTCCTTGTAGCCGGAACCAGGAGGGCTACTTTTAACAGCTTTCCTCTCTCGCTGTGTGATATTCATCAGAAGATAAACCATGTAAAACAATCAATTAGTAAAATGAGGTCTCTCTGTCAAAAATTACAACAAAAGATGATGTTTTGTATAGAATGTGGATTCTCCTCTGTACGCCTCCATCTCATAATGAGAACTCTGGGGAAAAAAAAAATCAAAACACAAGGGGTATCAACTATAACCGACAGTTTGCATCACCAGAAGTGCCCAGAGGGTGCAAACCTCTGCCAAGGCATTTCCAACATTCTTGGCTGAGTTATTGTAAAAAATGTTAAAATCTGCCCTATCTTGCACTGCAAACAGATCCTCAGAAAAAAAAATCCTGGATCTGCGTCTGGGTTCCGATCACCACCAACATTTTCTCAAATCTTCCTTGTGCTGTGACCAAAATATCCTGGAAATTTCATCAAAATGCATTCATAACTTTTTGAGCTATCTTTCTAACAATAAATGGACAAACAAATGCAGGCAAAAGCATCCTCTTTGGTTGAGGTAAATACAGCACTTTTTTTCCTCCTGCAATATTTATTGCATTTTTTTAAAAGGGGTCTTTCCAGATAAATGTTGTCTTTATATACAACAACTTAATTTGGATCTTAAACTCAGTTTTCTATTGTTTAAATCCACTTGTTCTACTTTTCTTCAGCTTTACAAAAAAACTCATGGCTTGCAACGGTGTTGCTAGTAGACTTCATTATTAAATTCTCTGGTGATGTTTAGTCAGTTGTTGAAATACCCCCCTGTGTTTTTTACTTCTTACTGTGTTCTGCATCCATAGTTGTTGCAGTCAAGAACATTTTGTATTCTTGGTTAGGAATGGCAACAGACAGGAAAAAAATCAGCTGAGAGCCTACAGTTAAAGCATTTTTGCACTGAAAAACCACTATAACAAGCATTATCTTTAGGCTTGTAAATTTAATGTGCAACAACACACATACCATTAAGAGAGCATTGTCTAGTCCCTGTGTTGGCTTATGATGACCTCATATGGACTCTGTGCATAGTTGGTTAGGAAATCAAGACAACTGGTAGTTTTTTTCTGTGAAACAACACAAACAGCACCATGACATGCTTTGAGTCATGTGGCTTTTACTGCATGTCCTACGATGTTTGTTATGTTAAAACAATATATTGTTCAGCCCTAGTAGCTGCTACCACAGGACTTATCCCATTAGAGCTCCTTGACTTTGGAAAGCCCTGCTCGAGGAGACAAGGCCTGCTGAATCAGTGACGTCTTAAAACTCACTTTTTTAGAGTTGATTTTACATGGTGCTATTTCAATTGCTTACCATCTATGTTAGCTATTCATTTTATCAACCTTCTTATTTTTCAATGACTTATTATACTATTTTTAAACTCTTCAGTTCTTACTCTCCTTACCAGTTTCTCATTGTTTTAGTCCTGTTTTTATTATTCTTTCATGTTTTAATATACTCCCTTTTTTATTATTATTATTTTTATTCTATTTATTAATTTCATGTATTTATTTATTTTTTCTCTTTTACCTGTCCTCTATCTGCCCTCTTCTTTTCCATCTTCCTGATGTGATGTCGTCAACGTTCAACTGTCGTCAATTTATCTGTGTTCTGTATCTATAAATTCTATGATCTATTTACTGTCTTATCGTCTCCTTATCATTATATATAAAACAAGATACCTTCTTCACTAATGTACGTGTTGACATAATAAGTTGTACTAATTAAGTATATTCCTAAATTACTTCAGCTGTTTCCTGCTTACCAGTTTACCATTTTCTTTCCTTTTGTTGCTTTAATTAACACGACCCTCTGTGCCTTTTACTTTGACTCTTTTGGTCTCTGTTGACCTGATTGTTGATTTTATTGTCTCCAGAATTATGCCTTTTTCTGCCTTTGTTTTGTCTGTTAATGCACTTTGTAAACATCTGTTTTTAAAGGTGCTATATAAATAAAGTTATTATTATTATAATTATTAGAAATTACAAAAATACGGATCACTCTGGCTTTGAAAACTTCTGGTAAATTCTGAGTTATTGTAAGAAACTAACTAAAATATACTGACAGCACACAGGATTTAGGAGAGGATAGGTTTTTACTTATCTACACTTTTATTTCTAACTGTGCGTATACATTTGTACCTGCTTGAGTGTGTGTCCACAAAGTCTCAGTGATGATGACTGTGCAATTTTAAGCAGCACCCAGCGTTTGAGGGATGAATGTGTGACAAAGTGCCGGTACACTTCCAGGTTCTTAAACAATAAGAGAGGCTTTGAGGGAGGAAATAGATGCTGCAAGTCACCTTCAGGCATACACGCAGTTTGCAGAACATGCTGACACACAAATCTGCTCTAATGCACACAGCAACGTGCACATATACACGCTTACATATGTGGCTGAATATGCACTGGTGCTTGCATACACACATATACACACATAGATAATTAATGGTGGTGGCGAATCCCCCTCAGCTGTGGGAGAGTAAATTGCTTTTTCACCCTCCACAGATTTCAGTCGCTCGTGATGTTGATGATGCCAGAGCCGCTCACAGAAGCACAAACTGTCTGCTACAAGCTCCAACCTTCCTTTCCTCCACATCCCCAAAACACACTGGAGCGCTCACATCTCTAGGAGAGCACAACTGTGAATTTGTTTGCTTATATACACACAGGATGCATGGGCAAAGCAAAAAATCAGAATATTCCCATGGAGGGTGGTTATGTGACAGAGAGGATTTGTTTCTGTGCATGCTATGAAACTGGTGTTTTTGCACCAGTCTGCAGAAAAAAATGCTGCCTTCATCAGCATGGTTTGCCGTGTGTGGCAATGCTTGTACATGTTCAAGAGTGCTTATGTAATTGCAGTCCACTTGGGTGGAGAGGTCAGGGGTGAAGCCACTATAGGCCACTCCATGCCACTCTGCTATCAAAATTGTTTATTTCCTTGTTATTTTTGGACACAACTCCCCACAGTTTGTTCCTGACAAGTGTGTTTGTTTGTTAGTTGGTAAACAGGATACCTCAAAACTAATGAACAAATTTGGATGACTTTTTTAGAGAATATTGGTTGTGACACAAGGGAGAAGTCATTAGATTTTTGTGGTGATCCAGATCTGTATATCACCAGATTTAAATGACATTTTCAGGGAATGCTGGTCATAGAGCAAGGAAAAAGGGGATCTGTTTTTGTTGGTGATCTGAATCCAGATGTGGATCCAGGAATGTTTAAAAGGATTTGTTAACAATAGAGATCCAAATCCATGTCAATAACTTGCCCAACAATGTTGGAAATTTCTTGGTGGTCAGTTTTATACTTGATTTGAGTTCACAGCAAGATATATTTTCCTTTTGTTGCATTCAGTCACACCCCTATTTTGTCAAATAAAGTGACTAGAAGGGCTCTGATGGCACAAACCTCCACCAAGGCTTCACAACATTGTTGGGTTTATTTGTTCGTCCCTCTGAATGAAAATATTTGGGTGGTGATCCAAACACGGATGCAGATCTAGTAATGTTTGAATGATTTGTTTATATAGCAAAACAGGGCAGTTTTCCCCATTTTGGCTGACAACTCAAAAACTTCTCCATGGATTTAAAATTTTCACGAAATGTTGGACATGGCACATGGGAGAAGTGATTAGATTTTCATGGTGATCCAAATCAGGATGCCAATCTAGGAATTTTTGAAAGGACATTGTGTGACAGGGCAGGTCCACATTCTCAATAATAATTCAGCTTACAATGTCAGAAATGCCTTGGCAGAGGTTTGTACTTCTTTGAGCACTCCAGCTTTAAAATGTATTTAAATGTCTTTATAAAAGACCTTCACAAAAAACATGAGACTAATCTACAGGACAACATTTTTATAAAAACAAAAACATTCACTAAGGTATGTAAAATTATGATCTTAATGTTGCATTATTAATGTGGCAATGCAATTTGCCCTTGTATATGGTATTGTAGAGACAGGTCAGACTGAAACACACAGTAGATCATCAGCTTCATGTTTACAACTTTTGAAATCTGAAACTGACGGGCCAGGGAGGAGGAGGGCCGCATTTGGCCTCTGAGCTGCCAGCTTCCAACCCCTGGGATAAGCTTGAGCATAACTTTGATAAAGGACTATAAATCAGGCTTCAGTTTTTCATATCAACAATCTCCTTGTGACAAAGTCATCACAGTAAAAGTCCCATCCTCTTATTTAATATATGAACTCTATTATGAATCAAAAAATGTTGAAAATAGGATGTGTTTGGCAGAAGTAATCTAGTGAAGGTAGACCCTTGAAATGAAAACACAGGAGAGGAGAAAAGCTTCATATCACTCATAACTATTAAGCTGAACATGTGCTTTCATTCACATTGTTAAAAAAATATTTTTCTAGACAGAACAATCATGAAAAAAATCTGAGTCTGGATCGGGCTTTTGAAACATGTTGAACCGACAGGTCTAGTGGGCTAAATAGATAAAAAAATGTCAGGTTGTGTCTTTTTGGGGTATTTTTTAAGAGATAGTGAAGATTACACTACTGTAAGTGGGCCTGGTTTTAACATATTAAACAAACAAACCATGAAGTGTCCTTGAACAGAGACTAAGGTTTCATTTTCATGATTTCTAACAAAAATTTTATTCTTGACAATTTATTCACTTCTGAAACTGGCCTGTTGGTATTACATCTTCTGCAAAACAAATTTAAAATCCATATGTCTTAACAGAATAACTCTCAAAGTAAAGTCTGAAACCGCAGAATAAATTATGAACTTGAGGAGGAATGTGCTGAGTTCATACCCTGAAGAACTCCTTCGTCGAGCCTGAGTCCAGCGTCCCGTAGGCTATCTCTGTCTGCTTGGCCAAGTCTTCTGCACTCTCTATGGGTGACACCATCCTCTCCACAGTGAGGAAAGCAGCTAGGTTAGCCGTATAAGAGGAGATAATGATGAGGGTGAAGAACCACCACACTCCTCCAACAATACGTCCAGACAGAGACCTACAGAGAGGAACAGAGGGAGGCAGAGGGGAAAGATGAATGAAGAAAGTGATGGAGATATATGAGAAAAGTCAAAGTGTACGAGATAAAGGAAATGAATTGCTCATGAAAAGAGAAAGATGAGAGGAAAAGTTCAACAGATCGGGTGAGGGTGAAGGTTAAAGGGATAAAGAGAAAGACAAAGGGGAGAAAACAACAAGGAAACATAATTAAGGTTTGCCCCTTAGAGATATGCAAAACAACAAGCTGTATTTCCACAAAGCGTTCTTGACACCACTGTGTGCATGACTGTGAAAATGACAAAGCTGCCAAAGTAATTGTCTTTCAACCCTCAAACCAATTCAGCTCGAACAATAACAAAGGCTACATGAAACAGATTGTAATCTGGGCGCTCCTCCATCTCGCTCCTCCTCATTCTCCCCTTCTCTTTGGGCTCCATGTTTATTCTCTTTATCTTCCAAATGTGAGCACAAGCATCAAACTAAGTGGCAATTTGTTTTGTTTGCGTGAACTTGTTTTCACTGCGTAAAAGGGGGGAAGAGAGCAAGTGAGAGGGAGCACATTAGAGAAAAAGGAGAGGCAGAAGGAGAGGCAGAAGGAAAGAAAATGTTTAGTTTGCTTTGAGTGCTGTGTTCAATAACAGACCTTCAGATTCTAATGAGCACAAACAACAAAATATCCTTGCTTTAACAGGGTGAGACAGAAAGTGAAGAGGCTATTGGAGGAGACGTACACTTACAGGACCACAATTTTCTTTTAAATTGCAACATTTAAGGGAACATTACATTCACAGATAGGAAAGAAGAACATTGCATGAAGCTTTTTCACTTGAAGGTTCTGACTTGTAACAAGTACTGTTGGGTAGAAATATTCACAGTAAATAAAAATAGCACTTGTGTTCTTATCAATAAAGTATTGGACTAGATAATGTGCCACCTGAAAGTACCACACTTCACTGATAGAACTGGTTACGTGCTCATGCCACAATAGTTTCAAATCTTTTGTATCCGTATAATAATGAATTTGACGTGTAATTAATTAAAGTTGCATCAACAGATACTTTTAGCCTCTAGAGGGCAGTAAAAAAAAGTACTCTGCAGGTAAATTTCAGTGTAATTCCAGAGTGAAAAACCCTGCTGTTTGCATTCACACATACAGCTCATCAAAGTAATTTCAGGATAATTTCAGGGAAGTGTGAATTGAGTTTATGACATTCTAACTGATCAGACCCTCCACACTGAAGTGGTCGTATTTTGCCTTAACTCAGGATCAAATACTCATTTTTGATGTCTGCTAGAGTATGTTCACTGTATCACTAATGTTAACCTTCTCGTTTTCACATTCAGAGCACCCCTGATCCACCTGTATTCCCTTTCAGTCTGAGATGCTCAGTTGGAGCTCTTATCCCTTTAAGGCTCTCTTTCCCATGTGGGCCCAGTCCACTCTGATTGATTTACAGGTCAACTCTGTGGTAGTTGGTCACTTCAGTGCTGCGCTGTGTCATGTTGTCAACAACTCTGCATTCATTCCACCTCAACGCTCTGCACTGGGATTGGATGAGTGGAGTTTAAAGAATCAAAACATGTTGGCATTCTTACAAATTATTCATTTAACAAACAGGAGCCTCTGTAGCCATAACAGCCTGGCACCTCCTCCTCTTCTTGGTCACCACACTGCTGTGGGACAGCATCCTGTTCTTTAACCGGCATTTGTCTCAAGTCAGACAACGGGAATGTGCTGGTCACTCTGGCACAAACAGTATGCCCACGCTAACCCCTCAAGTGTTCAGCGGGATTGAGGTCAGGACTGGTGTTAGGTTATTCCATCCTCTCCACTCCCAAATTCTGGAGATATCCCTCTGCATTGAGATTGCATCCTGTGATGATAAGCCTATTTATAGTATTTCTTTTGAGGGAGATGCCGCCCCACACCATTACATTGCGTCCACCAAAAGATGTTACTCTATTGGCAATCAACATGATGGTCTCCACACTTTTCCCACACTTTAACCCTACAATCCAACTGCTGTAGACAGAATCTGGACTCATTGCTGAACATAATGTTCCTCCACATGTTCAGGTTCTAGCTAACATGTTGCCGACACCTGGTTTAAACAGGCCTGATGGTTAATAGTAGTCATGGCGGGCCTCTTTGCAGCCCGATAAGACTGGAGAGTGTCTGCATGCAGTCAGTTCCAGATTGTCTAGGCAGAGAGCTGTCGACCATTCTGTCCTGCGCACCTTGACTGCAAATCTATAGAAGACTGCCTTTGGGCACTGACAGGGTGAGGAAACAGCTTTTTGGAGTGTTGTCTTCTTGAGGCGCCCACTTTGATGTCTACCTCTGATGCTCCTTGATATGTGGGACTTGGCCTTCAGTTTGGAGCAGGTTCAAGGGCTCACAACAAGTAATGCTGCAACCTGGTCTTGTGGAACACCACCTTGAAGTTGCCCTATCCCATGGGACCTATCCACATCAATCAAATGTAATAGGACGTGAGTAAAAAGAAGTATGCAATGACAAGAGAGAGAATAAAAGAGGATGCATAGAAGCACAGGGACGCCTGACTCAGCACAATTTTTCCCCTCGAAGAGCAACCCTGCATGCTGTTTCAGTTCACTGAAAGCATGCACACTAACACTCACCATCAATGCACAAATATGAACTGATAACATGTGTCCTAAGGCATTGATCTGTTTGTCTGGATAAATTAAGTCTGTCTGTTGTGGGATGGATTTTTCTGTGAAACAGTTGTTAGGTTTCATCTCATACTCATTAGAAAACAGCAGAAACCCTCTGTGTCCCCAAAACAGGTAAGACTCACACTGCAGAGAAATCAGCTGAGTTATGTACCAATGAGGACAGTGACGTGTTCATACTGCTAAAAATCTTGATTTGACAACTCTATCACTTATGACTTGTCCTAATGCAAGAACACAACAGTGACAATGATTATGTGGTGGAGAAAAAAGTGTTTGATTATCATTGATTATTCTTAATGAAATAGTTGAATGGGCACAGACTCACTGTAGTCCCACGTTAATGTTGAAAAAATGTAGACTGATGCCTGTGGGGGACAAACTCTGTTGTGGAAAAGTAACCACAATTTAACCAACTGTTCGGTTATGAAAATGTTTTTTCATCATGAAACAAATTTAAGTTGGCAGAGTGAAGTCACATTTGGCACTTTAGAAATGCAGAACCAACTGTCTTTTTAATTTTTGTGCATATCACTGCAAAAAGCTAGAAAACAAACAAACGAACAAAAAACAATACAGAATCATAATAAACCAAGACCTGTTTGAAATTTAAATCATGTAAGAAATCAGGTTTCTTGTTCTAGCACCTTCAATTAGTAAAAACAGTCTGTTGTTTATCAAATGAGAGAAAAAGTATCTTTCTCAGCAGAATGAAAGCTGGATTCATCAACATCAGGCAGTTTAGCTTAAATAATCTATGTGACAAAATCATTTGTTATATACTTACATTTTCCAGCATCAGATAGACGCACTGACTAATGATATTGATGAGACAGCATTACATCTGCACAGCTGTCTAAATAAATCATCCATAAAACAAATGAAGGATAAAAATAAAGGTAAATGACTCTTGCATGGTGTAAGCAGCCATGTTGTTTTTGGTGGGCCTCAAGAGCCAGGGCCAATCTGCTTGTGCAACTGGCCAAAACTAAATGACTGAACAAAAACAAGCTTTTCTTAATACGACCCACTAGATGGACTATTTAATAAATCCATGGGAAATATTTCAAGTCCATCTGAGCAACATTCCAAACAAAGTGATTGGGAAGGGCAGAAGCTTTCAGAAAAACTGGAAGGTGATTGCAAAGCCTGCCCAATGTCACCTTGAAGCTTTGACAGATGGATCTATCGGATGACTCAGAAGGTTAGGCTTTCCTGTCTTACATGCTTGTTTTTTTTTAGAGGTTGTTTTTGGTGCTACTCTCATTCAATAAAAAAGAACAAGACAGTGGGTAGACATCTGAAACAAACACTGAAATATAGTAATATTTTATGCAAAATAAATGATAGTGCTTACTATACTTATGCTGTTGCCACCAACATACATTGGCTCTATCTTCCATTTAAATCTCCATCCTAATGGCTCTTTGCATTGTGGGAAACAGGACACATGGTACACTGGTCAGGTGATACTGCTGATTTTTCTTAAATCAGTATGCCATCTGGGTATATTTATCATACTGCAGATTTGATAAATGTTCACATACTTCATGCTATGTACATGTTACATTTTGGCAAAGTCCGGATGTAATGATATTGTTGTTGGTGGTTTCAAATACAGCAGTTTTAATTTGGTACAGATGTGCACTGATTACATAAATACATGGATTCTGGCATATGTGCAGAGCGATTCTACAACTTGGTGTTCAGTACCTTCTCCAGGAAATGACCCTTTGTCATGCTCCACCCTCCTTGGTTACTGTTGCTAGGTTAGAAAAATTCTTGTCATCAGGCTTCTTCTTATTTAAAACAATAGAGAATACCCCATGCTTTAAATTTTTGCTCATGCACAATTGACATAAAATGGTTAAAGACTTCCCTCAGTCAAAGGATAAAGAAAAATATATTCTGGATTGTATGAGGATTCTTCAAAATCAAAATAATAATACTAAAAAAAACTTTATGAATTTTTTAAAAATAAAACTGTTGTCTGATTCTAGTAATACCACTGGAACACAGTAACAAAAATGATGAAAGAAATATGCAATGTATCATCATTGTCAGGCTCCAATTTTTTATGATTGGATTTTTTTTTTCATAGAACAGTATTATTGGTCACCTTCCATGTTGGTGACTGTGTTTTATAAACTTTTGACCAAGTTAAAGTACAAGAAAAACTAATCGGGATAATACAATATTCATCAATTTATTCATTTATTTATTTATTTTATTTCCAAAAATAGGACAATTTTGGAATTTGTGTCTGACACCAGCAGTATGTTGATTTTTTTTTTTTTTTTTTTGTAATCAAACCCATGCTATGTTAAAGTTTATGTTAACACTGGTTAGCTCCAGGGAAGCACTGAATGTTATTTGATGATTTAACGACTAACATTTTTGCTGTAAGTTAGCTATAAGGTAATGCTATTGGTAATCTACATTACCAGAACATTTCACAGATTCCCTAAACATGCTTTTAATCGTGCTCAAATTACAACAAAATGTCACAAATTAATATTAACTCATTGAAAAGACATGTTGCAAGCTTTCGTTTGTCTACCCCAAGTTGCTTAGCAGTGGTTGCCATTAAGAGGTGCTCTTTGATTGGTGAGACAGAGAATCAGTCAGAGAGCTGGCAAGGGGCTTAGTTACATGGGCCAACAGATATTGTGACTGTAACTAGCTGTTAGGGACATTTTAGGAGGAGCTCACAGAGTAAACCAAAGTGTAAACACAGTCAGGAGAGTCATCAGATTGTTTCATAAGAAGAAGCCACATTGTAAGGGTCTGATGGAGGGTGAAATTTAAGACGACTAAAATGGGTTTGTTTCCAAAGAGGCCTGAAAGACAATCAGCCCAGAGAGATTATAAATAGATCAGCTGAGGATGAAATGATTTACAACATGTCAGATTCAACATGTGCTGTCCTTGATTTGTCCATGTGTGTATGTGAATGGAAATGAGAGGGGGAGCGGAGCATGGCCTTGCGGGAAGTCGGAGAACATGTTTACCTACAGGATGGAGGTCGACGGAGCATGCTGGAATCAGATGGGACCATGAGTGGGAGAGTGTGTGCATGCAAAGCGTGTGTATATTTGGTTGAGCTTTGGGATCAACGTCTGTTATGTGCAAGTGTGTTGTTTGTGTGTTTGTTGGTATGCAACAGGCGAACCATTCTATAGCAGGTCATGTATCATCTATGATAGCCAACAGATTGCCTCCCCAATCCTCTGTGTGAAAGATTAATGGCATGCTGTTCCTCTTTCTCTCTCACACACGCTGTCACACTCAAACACACACACTTCTGAGCTATATAGTTTCTTTGATCCAATGCATCAGATTTTCTCAGCTTACAGTACAGACAGCAGTTTTGGTTTGTGTAATTGTGTTTTAATCATTCAGGATGATAATGTTCCCTCGAGTTCAGTCATCAGCTTCTTCCTCTATGGGTGCTGACAGATCTGACAGTAATCATAACCATCCTGGGAGACAAATCAGTTAATATGATATCTATAACAAAGGCACACTCATACACACACCTGTACATACACAAAGTTAAACAAGCTAAAGTCAACTGATGCCAATACAGTCAAACCACTGGCTGTATACTGCTGTAAAAAAAGGTGGCTTCCTAGGGAGCTGCAAGGAGTTCAGGCAAATGAAGCAAAAGACAAACATGCTTTACAACCCACGCGTTTAACTGTGTTGCTCCACGAATGTGCGATCCTTACAAGTCTTACCTCATTGTAAAGGTGACTAGTCAGGCATTTAAAGCTATTAAAAAGGGTATAAATAATCGACTGAAATAACATTTCAAACTTTTTTTTGAAGAGTATATAAAAATAAACCAACCAAATAATGAACAACAAGCAATGTCTGTTGGTGTGTTTATTTTCTGAGTCTGTCAAGATCGCTCTATCCTCACATGACCCCTGAAACTATCTGTAAATGTTCTCTCTGTCTCAACAGCCTGTAACAGTCATTTCAAAAGACTCTCCTCTTATGTAACTGTCTTTTTAATTTAAAGTTCTCTCTTAATGTTACCACCGAGTGTTTAAGAGCCGAGCAGCAACGGAGGCACAGTAAGACAAAGGAGACAATTTACTGATTTAATTTGTCTGACACAGACTGTTGATGCCTTATGTGAGCTTTAGATAAAGACTGTGCATCTCTTTAGAGCCAGACAGAATTACCAGGAGGGGTGGTTACTGCAGGAAGAGGCTGTTCAGTGCACATCAAACCAACTTTTTTTTTAGAGACAGCATATTGTTGAAATTGTAAAATTTCCCAGTAAAACATCCACCACCTAGGTGAATCATGACATCATGGGTGACGTGAGTTTTATTTAATTATGCAAATCTTATTAAAATCCCATCTTCTTGTTTGTTAGTGACATGGGGGAAGTGCCATCCTATATCGGTGTAACCTGATTAGGAAGAAACAAGACATGTTTTATTTTAAGTAATGCTGACAGATGAGTTAATTCATGTCTGCCAGTTTGGAGTGTCGAGTGTTGCAGGAAAGTGTAACATGAATGTTTGATTAGTACACAAGAGATAAAAGATGCAGACTGAAACACAGACAGATGTTTTGTTAGTCTTCTTGATTTTTAGTTGTTTTCTATGTCACACAAGCAAGGCATTTCTTAGGTCTGCCAAACATGCCAAAACAAATGTAAACACTAGCGTAGGAATTTGTTCTAATGGAATTTTAATGGACAACATTGTAGCAGCCACCAAGCCAACATGATGTTAAGGTCAGTGGATGATTGAACACAGCAGGTAAAGAACAAGGGAGAAAACAGGAAATGAGCAAGTAATTTAGGTAAGGGGTTTGGCTGCTTATATACACAGTCTAGTTTGAATATAAGTTCTTACATACGACAGTTTATACTCCACTAATGTCTGAGGTATTGCACCAGCTGAGATAATTTCAATGTAGGCTTAAGTTATAAATAACTTTTTACGCCTTATATGCAAAGTCCTCCATAAAATAAAGTCTCCATAGTGTATCACTTATAAAGGTGGCTAACTTGAAGGAGGAGGAGAAGCAGAGAGTCTTAGGCTACATTAACACTTCAGGCAAAAGTGGCCAAATCCAACTTTTTGTGCCCATTTTTCATCTGACTTTAACTTTATTGAAGTGAGCCTGAGGAAACAAATCTGCAGCGGAAAAGGCAGAAAGCAGCAAGATCTAGTGTAAACAATGGAAAAAGCAATTACGACTGAATTCTGTGTCAGTGAAGCCCCTCGTGTCACAATCCCACCACTCCTGAATCTGCATCTACACAGACCTCTGTACAGAGGTAGCAACCACTGCTCCATAACAGGCCACTGTTAAACTGTGTGCTCTGTTTTTTTCTCAGTGTCCTTCCTCTCCTTATCACTTTGTCATAACTTTGTCAGCTCTGATTGCACAACAACTTCATCATTGACACACACATGCTTACATGGGTAACATCCATATTTACTTTTGTGAACATATCGTGCTGAATGGGATGTCACGTCTTCTTCTGGCATGCGGGTCACTTCAGCACCGTAGACGGTTCATACTGCAGTCTGATGGCAACCTCATTTAAATTGTTATGTGAACAACCATGTAAAAAACTGGATTTCAACAAAAAATCAAAATTGAGCATGAAGACCTACAGTGTGACCGTAACCTTAGGGGATGTTTGGTGTTGGCAGTGTGTCCTCATCCCATAGAAATATGAGACCACTTTCTTGCGCTCACTTTTATTTCCTGCCAAAATATAATTCCTAACCTGATGCACCAGATGGATTATGAATAATCCATGATATATATTTCACATCCATCTGGGAAACATCCCATAGAAAGTGATTGGGAAGAACAGGTTTTTCAGGTAAACTGGAAGGTGATTACATGAATGTTTTGTCGGTCAAATTTATTTTGAAATAGTCAGAGACTTGAGGTTGCTTCTCACTCTTGCCACATTTAAACCCAGTCATACTACTGTGCTCTTACCCCTAAAAGGACACTGGAAACCAGGCACATATTTAGCTGTGTGCTTCTGGGCCCTGTGGACCCATATGCTGACCTGACACACCAAATGAACCATCCTATATATTTCACTTGTCCATCTAGGAAAGAGCCCATAGAAAGTGTCAGGGAATGGGCAGAATCTTTCAAAAGAAAGTCAAGCAGGTGATTGGACGATTGTTCCGTCAATCACAGTCATTATGCCATTCATATAATGTTTTAGGTGGACAGTGCTGTCATGGTGGAAAGGACAGGATGTGAGCCACTTCATAGAACAGGCTCTCACCAAAACATGTGGGAAGTGGAATAAATAGGCCTTTCAATTGAGAAGTATGTAGTGTTGTTTTTTGTTTTTCTCTTTTAATAAAGAAATGCAGTCTTGATTTGATACAACTGCTAGTGAAGCTGTTAGCATCTATGCTAATCTTGGTTAGAGTAGTCACTTCCTGCTCTCGTCTTGCTTGTTGCTCTTCTAGCTCGAAAGGACTCTGATTGGGCCATCCCGCTTTGGGCTGCTCACAATTGTTATCGACTGGAGCTTTGCAACAGATCTGCAGGATTACAGACAATGGAACAGGTGGATCTACCTGCACTGCAAGGTTACTCTTATACAGAAACCAGACAATAGTTTCTGTGACTGCATATGGCACAGTCTTTGCCTAAACATTACTTTGGTTTGTTTACATAGCACAATATTGAGAAAACTTACACCACTGCAGGGATAAGAATCTTCATAAGTATGGGCGTTTTTAATTAAACTATGTACTGTACAGGACTTTCAGGCATTTGGGCCATTTCAGCAATTTACATAGTTTTTACCTCCGCCAAAGATATTATGTTTTTGCCTGTTTGTTTCCTTGTTTGTTTGTAAGTAAGATTACGCAAAAACTGCTAGACAGATTTTGCTAAAAAATTTCAGGAGATGCTGGGAATGGCCCAAGTTAAAAATGGTTAGATATTGGTGGTGATCCAGACAACCGCCATTAGCGAACGATCATTTCTGCTCAATAACTGTCTAAGTTATAATGATATCAACATGGTTCTGAGTGCTAGGTGTGGTTTTCAGGATCAAGGAATCATATTTTGATGGTAACTGTATCATGGAACTATTGCATATAGATGTTAAAACAACATGAGAGCTACCTTGGTGGAGGTTTGCACTCTCTGAGTGCTTTCTGTTGTTAAGCATATAATCAGCCCTCATGAATTTCTGCTCTTTTAACGTTAAAAGAGATACCAACTTATTCAGATTACACTTTTGTCTTGCTTGATAACCTGATTTAAATGTTTTATCATGATATTTGAAACAACAAAAGCATAAACAAGTCTAATTGCCTCTGAAAAATGTTCCAAAGGGCCTCTTGTTTAACATAAATGTTATTTTATGCTAGTTAATCTGGCAAAAGAAGCCTAGATATTACTCTTTAACAATAAAGAATTAGAGACGCTTGGTATTTTTGATAGTGAAGATGAATGGTAAAATGGTATATGGACTTGAGCTTATATAATGCTTTTCTAATCTTTAACTACTCAAAGCAGCTTTACACTGCATGTCACATCTACCCACTCACACCCAATCACTCTCACATTCACTCACTGATGGATGGTGGGTTTTTTTTTCAGTTGTCCATCAGTATCAACAAACACATTCACGCCCTTTCACGCCCTTTCATGCCCACTTACACGCCCATATAGATGCCACTGATGCAGCAGTGGGAACAACTTGGGGTGCCCAAGAACACATCGCCATGTGACAGCCGGAGCTGGTCTCGACCTGCAACCATCGTACCGACCTTTGTAGACCTTAATAAAAAGTGAATAAATTGATACCTAAGAATACTGATAGTTCAATATTTTAAGATTTAACAGTCATGTCACTTAACAGTCATGTAATATCAATAAGTTGCTCTACTGGAGTGATTTTGACTAAGAAACATTCAAAAAAGCAAAACATTCTCCTCATTCTGTACCCAGGCTACAAATGAAGTATTTCCATCAGAGAGAATATGCCTCATGAATCAATATCTAGTTGTGAGGTGCATGTGCGAAATGTGAGTCAAGAGAATTTGACCCCATGATTGTTCAGAAATAAAAAGGTCAGGAGTTTATGTGTGAAAGGAGCTCGACTACAGGTGTGAACTAAAGTGAATCTATTGATGGATTAAAACTCTGCTGCAGATGGAGGCTGGATAAAGGGTGTGAAGACACACAAGACACTCTTATGAGAAAATCCCATTAATAGATTAGAGACAAGGTGCAGCGGAGAGATAATGAAAGGCAAAATGAATTACAATAATAACGAGGATCATAAAAGTGAAGCATAACAGACGTGAGATATCAAGAGACAGATTAGATGACTTATAACATTTATAAATCAAGGAAATCAATCCAAGATTTAAACAGTGACCTTGAGACCGATCATCAGCAAGTCAGTTAGAATTACTGCCCTGCTATAGTTATAAACCCCTATTCCAATGAAGCTGGGACGTTTCAATTGAATACACTACAAATACAAGATATTTAATGTTCTAATTGATAAACTTTATTGTTTTTTGCAAATATTGTCTCATTTTGAATTTGATGCCTGCAGCACATTCCAAAAAAGCTGGGACAGGGCCATGTTTGCCACTGTGTTACATCACCTTTTCCTTTAACAACACTGACTAAGCATTTGGGAATTGGGGACACTAATTGTCAAAGCTTTGTAAGGGGATTTTTTCCCCATTCTAGCTTGATGCACAACTTCAGTTGTTCAACAGTCCAGGGTCTCTGTTGACATATTGTGCACTTCATAATGCGCCACACATTTTCAATGGGAGACAGGTCTGGACTGCAGGCAGGTCGGTCTATTACCTGCAGTCTTTTGTTTCAAAGCCACATTGTTGTAACACATGCAGAATGTGGATTGGCATTGTCTTGCTGAAATAAACCATTAATGCTCCAAAACCTGCTAATGATGCCTTCACAGATGTGAAGGTTACCTTTACCATGAGCAATAACACAACCCCACACCATCACAGATGCTGGCCTTTGAACTCTGGATGGTCCTTTTCTTCTTTAACCCAAAGGACACAATGTCTAAATGTGGACTCATCAGACCACAGCACACTTTTCTATTTTGCGTCAGTTCATCTCATATCAACACCTGGAAGGCGGTGACGTTTCCAGTTGTTGTATATATATGGCTTTTGCTTTGCATGGTTTTAACTTGCACTTGTAAATTAAATGACAAACTGTGTTAACTGCCACAAGTTTTCTGGAGTGTTCCTGAATGCACATGGCAATATCCTTAACAAAATGATATTGGTTCTTAATGCAATGCCACCTGAGGAACTGAAGGTCACAGTCAATGCTGGTTTTAGGCCTTGGTGCCAAAGTGCAGAGATTCTTCCAGGTTCTCTGAATCATTTGTTGATTATTATATTCTGTAAATGTACGAGAAAGGTTCTAAAACTGTGGACTAATTGCTCACACAGTTGTTCACAAAGTGGTGAATATCACTTCATCCTTGCTTGTGAACAACCAAGCTTTTCAGAGATGCTCCTTTTATATCCAATCATGACACTCACATGCTTTCTTTTAACATGTTCACATCTGGGATGTCCCAAACAGGTATTTTTTGAGCAATACTCAACAGTCCTAGTCTTTTGTTGCCCCTGTCCCAGCTTTTTTGGAATGTGTTGCAGGCATCAAATTCAAAATGAGTGACTATTTGCGATTAAAAACCAAAAATATTAAAGTTTATCAGTTTGAACATTGAATATCTCGTCTTTGTAGTGTAGTGTAGTGTAGTTCAGTTGAATATGTGTGGAAAAGGATTTGCAAATCATTGTTTTCTGATTTTGTTCATGATTTACACAATGCCCCAACTTCATTGGAATGGGGGTTTGTACTTGCAGGCTTAATAAATGAGGGGATTCAGTGTGGGATCAAAACAGTGACCTTGAGACAGATCATTAGTTAGTCAGCTAGCATTAGCTCTCTGCTTTAGTTAGTTAGTCAAACCATTAGCTGGATCTGCTGCTGACATTAACTATTCAACACACACACGCAGCCCTTTAGTCAATACTTAGACATGACACTCACAAACACACACCCAGGGCCAGTGCCTGCCCTCACACATGCACGCCAACACACACACACACACACACACACACACACACACACACACACACACACACAGAGGAGAGCTGTAATTTCAGATGTTTATTGACAGAGACAGATTCAATCCCTCTGAGATGTTTGCTGGTGATCATTTTACCTCTCCCTCTCTCTCTCCTGCTCCTCCACTTGTTTGCTTTTTCTCCTTCGGTGTACACAAGCACTTTTCGGCCATTTTTCCCTCATCAAGAATTCCAGTCCCGTCACCTGATCGTCCATCACTTTGCTGCCGCCCTTTGCGCGATGACCAGGCCTCTCTCTCCCCTCCGACATTACAAACTCCTAAAGCCTGGGCTAAAAGATGACGGATGAGTGCATTGCTGATGCCACTTCAAGGTCATTCTGATGACATGCGTGGACATTTGTGAAGGTGTCTGCCTCTCCTGCTTGCTGTTACTTGTGGCTTGATTGTAAAGGTGAGGGAACAACAGGTCAACATGTTGAAGAAAAGAAAGCAAACGTCAAAAATGGGGTTTGTGTCATTTATCAAAGCAGCAATGTTCCACAATTCTACCAATAACATGTGATTGACAAAAGCAATGATGTGATTATAAGGCACGGTAAATGGACTTTAAGTTAGATCTAAATTGTTGCAGATAAAGGCCGAGAGTTAAAAAAAGAAAAGCTGTGATGGTAAGATGCATAAATCAAGAAAGAAGAGAGCAAGTGGAAGTCTAAGGAGTGTGTGTTGTACTGAATCTCCAGACTGCAGAGATGACTGCAGCAGGAGGAGAGGCACCCACACTGAATACCAATGGGCCCACTATGGCAGCTCAAAGCACAATACACACGTACAGCCACACGCACAAATCTGCACAGCGCATTAAGTGAAAAATCGCTTTGTGTATCAAGAGCTGGTTGACCAAGCAGCACTCTGAATGTTTTTTAAATTTCTCAAAACAAACCTGACATGTATTCTGGAAGGTGATATACAAATACACCTTTTATGGCTAATAACACACATACATGCATCTATAGATTAAAAGGCATTCCACCAGTCTGTAAGAATATCTCTTCCTGCAGAGTCTGCTTCCTTCCTTTATTCACATCTCCTCTGTAAATGTCAGCTTCAATACTCTGATCCCTACTGACCAGTCAGAGACCTCGCGGGAAGGGTAAAATGGGCTGAGACAGAACAAGAACGACTGCCCTATGGTCAAAAGTAATGATTATGTGGGAAGAAATTCTGTGACTTCAGACAGTTGGGTTGAGGAAGGTGTATCCAGATGTCAGTAATGTTTGATCGAGACAGAGCCGATCCCCAGTGGTGATTCAAGAGCCTGAAAGGCAAAAATTCACAAGACGGCCTTTTAAACTTGTCTTTCATGGACACTTTTCTTACTTTCGCCACTCTGATGTTGCAGCATTTATGGCAAAATAATGCATTCCAGGGCGCTAGTAGGCAGCACCAGAGTTTAGCTGTATCCATATCATATATAAGCATAGATAAGCTTAGCTGACACACCAGATAGATCCTTCAATATATTATAAAGAATTTATCTCACTAGTCCATCTGGTGAACAGCCCATAGAAAACATATCTGGCAGGTGATTGGACAATTTTTCCGTCAATCATGTTCATTAAAAAACAATAACATGGTGTAGTATGCCAGCGCTACTGCTCCTGTGGGAAATACAAAATATAAGCCACTTTGTAGAACAATCTTTAAAAAAAAAAAAAAAACATTACCTGAAGTGGAGCGAAAATATCCTTTCTATGTAAGCATCAATGTAAATCTCTGTATGAACAGTCAGTATCTGCTGTTGTCTTACTTGTAGCTCCCACCTCCTCCTGCATTAAAGGACTCTGATTGGGCGATGCAGCTACGGACCATGCACAGTTGTTGACTGGAGTTTGGTAAGATGGATCTGCTTGATTACAGACATTGAATCAGGCGGATCCAGCTGCTGTGCAAGGTTATAGATTAGCATGCATTTAACATCATCTCATCAGTTGATATAAATGCAATAGTCCACTATAAAGTAATAACTGTGTTTTTATGTTTGTTTGTGGTTATTGGAATTCCAGTTATCTTTAGTGATCTGTGTCATTTGGGTCAGCTTAATAACTGAAGCTCTTCTTTCGGCTTTTAAATGGCTCCTCTTACAGACAGTGTTGGATTTTTTGTGTCTGTCACTTAACAACAATCAGATGGGAAAAAAAGGGAACATCTGTGAAAAAGAAGGCATCTCCCATTGTTCACATAAAGGTGTCCATATTTTGAAGAGTCTAATTTGCTAACACAAAGTGTGGTAACATTGCTTCTCCTAAATTTTTCATCAGAGCTTTGTAATTTGGGTAAGCCCTCAAACTGCTGTTGTGCATCGTCGTGCTGATGGTAAATAGGGAAACATTATGTTCTGTCGTTCCAAAGGGATGCGTCCTGATGTCCATATTAACGAAGGCCCACATCGCAACAGAATGTGGTGAAATCGAATTATAGATGGTTTATTTAGCCTTTTTCATCTGGGATAATACAGGAGTGACCCATCTTTGTAATATCTCAGGAGTTAGATTTATGTCAGTTTGTGCCCCAGTGACTCCAACCTGAACCTGATGCAGCACTCTGTCCTAAACAGCTGGTAAGAGGGCGGCAGAGCATTGCTGGGGTAAGAATATATAGCCCATATGTTGCTTTACAGAACAGTTTCAACGCACGGTCTTTGTAAAGGGAAAGTCAAACACTGTGAAAAATCTTACCGTATAGTCTAATCAAGCCAATGGTGTTTTTTTTGTAGTCTTTACCTGAAAATTGAGTGATTACAAGGCTTTTTGACTACTGACTGCTATATGTTGGCTAGCATCTACCCGCAGATATCTACCATAAGTTGCTTGCAAGTTGCTTTATTGGAAATAATTTACTAGTGCCATAGGTCAAACCAACCCATTAAGGAAGTGAAAATTATCTGTTGACATCTGAGTTAACAATACTTGAAATAGAAAGGAGTCATACTGCCATGGGCAAAAACATCTTCATCAAAATCATTCATTTGTTATACTTTGATAGAAAACCATGAAAGCATCGATTCAGCATCATAGCTAAGAATAGTCATGTGATTTTGTGAGATGACATCCCAACACACCGGCTCAGTTTGTACATGTTAAATTTAATTTTCCACCTCTTTTTCTATCACTTTCAAGAAATACCTTGATCACAGAACTAAAGCTCTGCTTGCACAGACTTTGTGCAGATTACACCTGCCTCACTGGGCTGGATAAACCCACCACAGAGAGAAATGTTAAGCTTTATAATTGAGACCCGGAGGATTAAAAGTTTTACTTGAGCTGAGTAGAGACTCTGGCAGAAAAAGTTCTCCAAATTTAATGAGTGATTAGTTTAGTGTGCTTTTTGCTGTGCTGTGAATAGAAGGTAGGTAGGCTTAGAATGTGAAGAAATGATAATGGTCATATAGTCTATCAATGTAGAAATAAAAGAGAAGTTTTAAAATTGGATATTCTTTTTACTTGCTTAACGTTTCTTTGGCTTCGTTGTAGATGTCATACATTTTTGCTACTAGTTGTAACAGAAAATAATCTTATCACTGACATTTGCTTTCTTGCAAAGGTGGACAAGGGAATGGGAGATTAAAGGGGATGTAATGCAGGGACAGAGGGATGATATGGTGTGGTGATATGTATGACATATCTTCTTTTCCTGAGGAAATGATGTAGTAATCCTGCAGAGCACGGTGTCACAGTGGAGGCTCATCCATCACATGGTTTTATGGCAGAAAGCCTGGTCTGGTGGCTCAATTCATCTCTCCATTAATAGACCTAACAGACAATTACATTCAACCTCCTAGATGTTTGCCATCGTGTCTTGTAGGGATGGAAATCTCCATCCCCAGGATGATACGATATGCATCTCTATATGTAGGCTACGGTACGATACACTGACGATTCACATGAAGCATCTACCAATTCAGGACGATACGATTTATCTTCCTACCACGATGCAATCACGATGCAAATCTGCAAATTCAAATCAACTTTATTTTTCCTCCAAGAACATAAGCAGTATCATACCTATCATCATTAAGAAACTTGTAACAAATGAAGACAGATCACTTACAGAAGGCTACTTAAGCAGTGAGGACTCATGAGAATTTAACAGCCGAGAGATAATTATGGAAGAGAATTGACTGAAAATAATAATTTCAAAAATATACATACAATATCGGATCACTGGACATCGGATTTTACCGATGCAAAGCTTTTACAAGGCGATGCATCGTGGTTTCAGTCCAGTTTCTAATCCGATGCACACCACTCCAACTGATGCAATTTACCATAGACCCTTGCCACGATGCACTGATTGCGCATTGGATAAAATGCCCATCCCTAGTGTCTTGCAGGATCACAAGTTGCACTGTAACTGAGCTATTTTAGATGATTCATAAATAAAGGGAACATGAAATGACGTCTGAGCGTGTCAGTCAAACAGCTTTGCCTTCAGCAGTGTACACACTTAAGCCCACACACACAGATTAGGAAGTGAGTCACTATAGTTAGCAGCTACAGGTGCACACTGGGCTGGAAGAGAGGCTGATGTAAAAGCAGCATGATGATGATGATGATTGATGATGAAGCTAACACCGAGAGGTGTAGCATTGGCAGCTTAGGCATAACAAAAGAACAAGCAGGGCATGACGGATTAAATTGGCGAGTGTGTTGGTAATGTGTTGCAAAGAGTGCGGTGACTAACACGCAACAGGAAAAGAAGGGCGGCACGACTAAGATGCAGCCAAGGTTTTCTCTGTTCATGTTTGTTTGTGCTTGAGTCAGAATCATTGAAGAATAAAGACAAGTGCTGCTGTTCAGCCAGGCATTAGTCATGGATGCTTCTCAAAAGTGACACTGGCATCAAAACTACACACTATTTCACTTTAACTGTGAATAATCCTTCATGGCTATAGAGCTTACCTCAATATGAGTCAAAACAAGTGCTTGCTAATTTTCTCACTGTGTTGTTAACTGCTCTCCCCCATATATCTCCAAAAGGTAGATTACAGGGTTACACTGAACAACTTTTGTGGCTGGGTGGCCTCACAGCAAGAGGACTGTTGATTCGACTCCCCATGTGGACCACGGTGAAGCTTGCATGGTCTCTCTGAGCCTGGTAGGGTTTACTCTGGGCACTTCTGTTCATCCAACAGGCAAAAAATCTGCTTGGTAGGTGAATTGGTGACTCTAAATTGCCCTTAGGTGTGAGAGTGAGCGTGAATGGTTGTCTGTCTCTATACATGGCCCTGTGATCAGCTGATGGTGATCAGTTTAGGGTGTACCCCGCCCCTCGCCCGATGTTAGCTTGGAAAGGCTCCAGCCACCCACAACCCTGAAAGTGACAAGCGGATGCAGCTGCTGAGCAAGGTTACATTCCATGAATCTACAGTCCTTGCAAGTTGTACCTCATTATAAAGATGACAAATTAGGCTTTTTAGATAGATTGAGCAATAGATAGACAGATAGTTAGATAGGTGTTTTTGTCAGATGCAAGCTGTCCCCATGGTAACGCTCATGAGCAGAGGCTATAGACAATAACTTCCTCAGCATGGAGAATAAGATAGAACGAGTGAGCTGTACTTCAAGCATCCCATAGTATGAGAATATTATAGTCTGTTTCAAACTTTCTCCAGGAAGGTAAAGTAACAAATAACTTCAAGATAAAACAATAACTTACTTTGATTACTTAGTAATAGGTAAAGCAACTTTAGTGCTGAGAAAACAAACTTGACTGGATAGAGTTTTTAGTGACTTGCCCTACAATGATCCCAAAGTGGTAGATTGTAGTGTTGAAGCAGGTGGTTATCAAGCAAGTAAAACAGCAGAAGAGGAAGTACATAATAAAGAAGCTTTGACAAATAAGGTAAAACCACAATGTCCTTGTT
The DNA here is from genome assembly GCA_037902135.1 of Cetoscarus ocellatus. Lineage (NCBI taxonomy): Eukaryota > Metazoa > Chordata > Actinopteri > Labriformes > Labridae > Cetoscarus > Cetoscarus ocellatus. The sequence goes on along the minus strand of JBAMNC010000245.1, from coordinate 472,808 downwards.
ATTCATTAATTAATTAAACCCTTTCAACTTTACTAGTATAGTTGAGTTAAATGACTGGATGTATAGATTCTTAACATGGTAGTTATTCGGCACCAAATCTTCATTGAAAAAAAAAAAAGTAAATATGTATTTAATGACAATATGATCTAGCATTTAAAACTGGAGTATTTCTGTCTTGCAGAGCAGCTGTAGCTGTAGCAGAGGTGACAGCCTGTGTGATTTATAGATTGAACACTAGCTTTATGTTAAGTATCACATTATGGCTATGGCAGCTGGAGCTCATGCCCACATGTCTACAACAGGTTCTGTAAGTGACAGAGAAGTTAAAGTGTCTGCAGGTTTGTTGTGAAACTGCACTGGGTGTTTTTTTTTTCTGGATGTGGGTGTGGGCAATGACAGTGTGTCTGCGTATTTGTGTGCGTGTGCGTTTGGTTAAATGTGCGTGCTTTCAGCTGATGTGAGTGTTTTCCATTACGAGTGGTGGATTCAGAATTGGCCCGTCAGTCACAGTAAAGAGGGGAGGAGTGGGAGACGACAGGTGTCGGGGAGCAAGGGAGAGAAGAAAAGAGAGAGTGTGAAAGAGATGGATGAAAGATGGCTAAGAGGGGGGCAGAGGAGCAAGAGAGGAGGAGGAAGAAAGAAAAGTTTGGGCAGCAGATGTAGAACTCCTGTTCTTTTCCTAACAGTGAAATGCTAATGGGAAAGCAGCAGAATTCTTTGTGAGAAACTTGCCACACACTTACTTCAGTTTGAAAGCAGAGACAATGTCTCAGAGGGGAAAATGATGATTAATCATCAAGATGATAATATGTATGCTGGTGATATCTGGATTTAGAGCCTGGACTTGAATTAAAATTACATTAAAAAAGGACCTCTGAGGTTAAATACTTAAAAACTCTTTATTTCCTTGATGATACTGAGCAATTAGTATTCTGAGCACCTATATTATACAATTATAGAGTTGTGCTGCACACATAGCAAAATCTTTGTTCATCAAGTATTCTTATGCATCATGGATATTATAATTGGTCCTTAAAAGAACAAAAAAGATGCAAAGATCAGTGCTGTCAAAATGATCTCGATAAAAACGTTAACTTCAAAGTACTTTTCATGACACTTATTTTCTTCTCAGCACGCACAGACTGAACTTTTGATCCCAAGTCAGTGAGGGATGCAGCAGTAACATCAAGGCTGGTGCGCAGAAATTAAAACATAAATGCGTCTCATGTGATCATTTTCAATGCATTCCCAGATGACTCTCTCCAGACCAAAGTTTGTGTATGTGCTCTCCAGATACCTTAACCGTGGACTTTGTGGAGTGTTTTGTACCACCAACTGACTGAGCTGAGAGAGCTGCCCTCCCCTCACCCAGATGAGGATTCATTTACATGAAGCTGCATCTTTATACATTTCAGATGCCGTATCTAATGTAACATTTACCTTTAAATAAGTAAACTGCTAGTCCAAAAAAGCACAGTGTTTATGATACAATAAAAATTCCACAAAGTTAGTGTATGGCTGTGTAGCTTTACTGACAGATTTTATACTGCAGCGTGAAACCACATGGAATGAATACTTCCATACACTAGCTCAGACCTTGCGTGATAATTAAGAATATCCTACACCTATGCTCAAATTGAATAATGCCAATTTGTGAGTGAAAATAGTGTTCATCTACATGCAAATAAACCATACCAAAGAGGGACACTTGTATCAGAATAACTCTTCCAAACATTCAGGGGTAAAAACGTTAAGTTTCCTTCACTAAAAAATAGTTTAAGTGGTTTACTGTTCACTTACACTTTTTCACAGTTTTGTTATACAGCCAAACACTGACTTTGTGCAGCAGCTGAACTCATTGTCTGTAATCCATCTTGCCAAGCTCCAATCCACAATGATTGTGAGTGGCTCAAAGTAGCACAGTCCAGTCATCGTCTTTACAGCAGGAGGAGGTGAAGCTACGAGTGAGACGACAGCAGGAAATGACTGCTCGTAGAGTGATAAGCATAGATACTAAAAGCTTCAGTTTTATCAGGTCTTGACTGCATATTTTATTAAACGAAGAACAAATAACAACACTACAAGCACTTCTTGGTAGAAATGATATATTTGCTGCACATTTAATGAATGTAATTCACGGAAGGATCATCCAATCACCTGCCGGATTTCCTTTTGACAGGCTCTGCCCATTCTCAAACACGTTCTGTTTTATGATGCCCAGATGGACCACATCGCTCAGCTTCACATCATTCATAAAGTAAAAAAAGTGAGCATTCACATACTTCCATCACTTCTTATTACTCTCTCATGCACACACACAAACACATTACTTGAGCGCTCACACCTTCAATCCTCTCATCGTCTATCACCCTTTGCTGCTTCTACTCTCCACAGATTTGCTCCCTAAAGGTCTTGAAGATGATGGCCATGAATATTTCACTAAACTGCATTCTCAGGTTATCAATAATAAAATGCCATATTCTTATAAATATTCTAAAAATACTGCTGGACTCTGCCTCTTCAGTGGTGCATTAAAGATTCATACACATCCAGCAAACTGCTAAATCTTCCATCGTAGCACACTCCATATGGACACGACCGCTGGACAGCATGCAGGTGTTTTTTTTTTGTTTGTTTTTTTTCTCACTTGTGTGTGTTTCGAGCAAACCTTGAGCTCCTGTAATACATTGTCTCTGGAAAGCAGTCCGGTTCAGTGAAAGTGAGAAAAGTGCTAAAAGAGGTGACTCAGATTGTCAACAGTCTGAATCACCACAGCAAAATACCAAAGCATTTTAACATTCAGACAGACACACACGTCATCCCTGCAGACACTAACATCCTGTATACAGACTCAAATACTATCTCTTTCTCCCACAGTCTGACACACACACAAAGTCACAGATGCACCCGTTTTGTCTCTCACACGTTCATTATTTCTCTCCCTCACCGTGGCGAGATGTCGCAGCCCTGCTGCATAAAGGCTCCGAGGGAGAACCAGAGAGAGTTGAAGATACCAAACTCGTTGGGAGGTTGGTCTGTGGGGCCCTGGTCAGCTGTACCCTCTTCTGGCTCCTCTGCGTGCCACTCATACGGGCTGAAGCGACTCACCTGAGAAAGCCAAGATAAAGTATAGATCATGTAGAGGTCAGGATAGCGGCTACAAAATCTAAAGAACAGACAAACACACATTTAAAGTGTAATTAAACACTAATCTGAATGAGGAAGGAGAGAATATTTTAGTACAGCAATGATAACATCAGCTAAACAATTAAGCGAAATGAATGTTTTAGCAAATATTACAGAGAAGAGAACGAAGCATACTGAAACATACACACACACTGATGTCACACAGCTTGTTTTACTGCCCAGTGGTTTCCAAACTTTCCCCCTTGAAGCCCTCTTTACTTGGAATGAGAAAGGCTGAGTCCTGAAGCCTGGTTTATTTTTCTGCACTGGAGCTATGCTGTCCCTACTACGCCATGGTGCCCCAAGCTGGCTTGAAGAATTTATACCTGTGCGCCTGTGAGTCCATATGGCTCTGCAATACATGGCTTGATGATGGAGTGAAGAGCAAATATAACATACAAAATGTAAATATAATGAGCAGCTGCTGACTACAAAAAAGAAGAGAAAGGATTGGATCTAAGAAGCTGAAATTTACAACTGCTGAATCAGCTGAGACGGTCTTTACAATGGTTTCAGGGTAAGTAGACCTTGAACTGTAAACTATGGCATAGCATTGATTCAGAAACATTAATCAGCCTTTAGCTTGTGGCTTATTTTGCCTCCGTTAATTAGTATTACAAGCTGCAGGACTCACTGCAGATCACACCCCTAAACAGGAAGCTATGCCTTGAGATAAACTTGCTATCTTTCCTAGTGTCTGCTGGCACCACAAGCATTTTTATGTATTTACTTGCCTGTACGCAACGCCTGTTACTGGAGGCACAAGAAGGCACACAACAACCTCAGGTTGTATGCAGCTACCTCTTGTGTGTGGTAAATTGCAAACATGATGACAATAAATGTAATTCTGAGAGTAAAAACTAACGGAGCAAACAGCAGTTAGAAGAGCTCCAAGAGCACAAACCTCTGCCAAGGTGTTTCCAATGTTGTCGACTGCGTTATGGTCAAAAATGTTGGAAAACTGCCTGATATTAAACGGTTTAAAAATCCTTGAAACTCCCTGGATCCAAGTTACCTTGCTAACATACAAACAACGGAAAAACATAACTTTCCCAGCTGATGTTAACTCAGCTCTGCGTGGCATGACTTAGCTCAACCATCTTGACTTTTCTCTATACGTCAGCAAAAGTTGGCCAAAATGTAGGTGTGTGAATGCAGCTTTATTTAATGAATGCTCACGTCTGAATTAGAATAAGTTGGGAGTCTAACCCTGGATTCCACATAGTCGGCCTGTTGAGCATTATGGCTGCACAGCGACTTGGCTCTTACTGACAGTGCGTATCCTCGCCCACTGGGAGTGTATTCAAAGCACTGTGCAATGAAGCTCAGGCCTGGAAGCTTGAAACAGGGGATCATAAAGATCACAAAAGAACCACAACTTCCTGAGGTAATTGTGGGTTTATGAGATAACAGGAGGAACGTGATATTTCCTGCCTGATGTTAATGTTCTTTGGGCATCAACATTATTTCCACCATTTCAACTGCATTCTGAAATGACCTGGAAACTCTGAGAGCTTTTTTTCCTGTGTTGGGTCGATCTGCTTGGCAGCGGTTGACACGGAGCTGAAGTGGCTCCCGCTGAAATAGACTCGCTGCGTATTTCCGGTGATCCACCGCAGAAGTACGCCGCTGGCCCACTCCACAGACAGAGTGAGGTGCAGGCTGTGGAAACAGACTGATTGAAGAGACTAGGGGTGATATGCAGTGAAGTGACGTATTATGTGGAAATTGGGGGTTACAGGCTTTTGTAGATTGCCTATCCTAGTACTTGGAGAGTGAAATATCTAATTTAATGAGGATACATTGCAACCAAGGGAAAGATACCCCCTTAATCAATCCCTCCATCTTAAAACGTTAGGAGAAAAGAGCATCCTGGGTTAGAGATAACCTTGTGAAGATGTCTGACTTTTGTAGAATATCAGTCTAATGATCCTATTTCTTTAATATAGGTCACGATGCTGTTTTTGTCTCAACAGAGTTAGTAAGGGTGTTTTTGTTCAAGTTATATATAATGATCAGTGTGATAAACTATGTATTTAGCTGGTCTTTGTGTTTGTAACTGAAGCAGCTGTACAGTATATGACACTCAGTGCTATTATTTCCACACATGCACTCTCTTTTAACATAATTACAACTCCCAAAACTTCATTCCAATCAGTCTATACAAGCTTCTGATAAGTGAAAGAGCACTTGGAGCTTTACACCATCCACTGGTGGCGAAAATGTTCAAATGAATAAGAAATATGTTCTTATAATCGAAATCAAAGCCATTAAAACATCTTCAAAGCTTTAAACTTCTTGATCTATTTCAAGCGCTGGCTTCTCACTCACCAAAAAGAGCACAACGCTGACGCCAATATAAGCGAACACTATGCACATCCAGATCTCATAGGCCAGTGGATCCAGGAAGGAGAAAACGCCTGGTTTGGACTTCTGGGGTTTTTTGATCATGATGGAGATTCCCAGAGACATGAAGGGTTTGGAGAAGTCGATCACTTCTTCTCTCACCAGGGTGATGGTGAGCGGGGCTACAGCGATCTCTGCTTTCTGCAAAGAGGGATAATGAGGAGAATAGTACGAGTTTAACATCAGCACAGTTAATTTGCAATAACCTAATATACAAACTTCTATTCCAAAAGAGTTGAAACGCTGTTTAATATGGGAGTAGAGAACAAAAAAAATGTGGCTTATTTGATATTTGATTTTAAACTGAGTAAAACTGAACAACCAACAGGAAATATATCCACAATCGGACTCCAATGCTTGCAACACACTGAAATCAGCTGGGACAGGGGCATGTTTACCTCTGTGTTTCATCACCTTTTCTTCCAACAACAATCTGTAAGTATCTGGGAACTAAGAGACTGAATGTTAAAGAACTGAAAGTTAAGTTCTTTCCTATTCTTGCTTGATGTGCTTCTTGGGTCTCTCAACAGTGCAGGTTTCCTGTTTGACTATTCGCACTTTATAATATGCAATACATTTTCATGATAGGCAGGCCTGGGCTGCTGTCGCTTTTAACTGGAAAGGGAGAAGCCCTGATGCTGCAGACGTTGCTGTCTTGGTCGAAGAAGAACTTTGTCATGCAGAGTAGACATGTTAAACACTACAGAGCATGTAAGATTCAGTAAAGCATATTAGATGGTTTGCACATGATATCACAGTTTTGTGAGTGGAATACCAGCCACTTGACAACAGCAGGCAGTAAAAAGTAAGCAGTTTAGTAAGCAAATACTGAAATTTAGCTCAAGAGTTTTAAGTATTTTGCTATTATTATTTGATAATGTTCATCAAGGGCAGTGAATATCCTCAGCTGATATTACAAAAATGTTTCGAGCCCCTATTTGTCAAGCTTTTAAATGAAGACGAAACCATGTTGTCATAGAATATCCTGATTGAACACACACAATCAGGAAATGATTAATATGAACCCCACTTACTGCATTTCTATGTCCTCTAGCTTTTACTTTGAAGAAAAATCAAGGCATTCAGTTTTAGCACATCATAAAACCAAACATCAGTTTCTTAAGTAGCAAGGAACTGAGGACACTAGATTATATTTTCATGCTTGCTGTCTACATGAAACCTAGAGAAATCCTGACTTCCATTTGGCCAATATTGACTTCATTTTCGCATATTTTTCATGTAATGAAGTCCCTGACCAGTTCAGGTGTAGGGCTGAGAATTTAAAAAATGATATTATACCAATGGCATCATCGATTCTGCTTATCATTCCAATTCTTTAATGTTTCACTGATCAATTCCTGTGGATTTTCTGTGTGGACAATAGCTGACTTACATAGTTTATTTCCACACACTATTTCACTTGTCCATCTGGGAAAGAGCCCATAGAAAGTGTTTGGGAATGGGCAGATGTTCTGTTAATCACATTCATTACATGCCAATCATATAATGTAGTAGGCGGACGCCGCTGCAGCAGTGTAAAGGACAGAACGTGAACCACTATGTAGAACAAACTCTCACCAAGAAGTGGAGAAAAACATTGTACATTGGAGCTTGGCAAAATGGATCTGTCTGATTACATACATTAAATCAGGCTGATCCATCTGAACAGCAAGGTTAATGACAAATAAACAGGTGCTAAAAACATATGCTGAGAGAAAGCCTGGGTACATCCATTTTGGACATAGAAAAAATCACACGGATACAGAGTTTTATGTTGCGTTCTATACCCTGGAGCTTTTAGTCAGTTATGAGATGGTAAAGTAAGGGTAGCTGAAGATTGTCTTACTTCCCAGTAGGAAAATCCAATAATGGGACTTCATCCTGTGACTCAGGCTAATCAACGCTGTATTATCAACCTAACTTTATGACTCCAAAGATTTATTTTGTCATATTTAAACATAAATCAGACTAGAATTTATGGTTTTTGAACGAATTAAGCGAATTAAAGTGTTTCACTATCTTTTCTTTTTAACACCAATAGCAATTACTAGATGTTGTCACTTTCTGCCAGCCTGGCAAATGATTTGTGACACCAGTGAATTCCCTTCCATTTAATTTCAGTTAAAACTTATCTGCAAATCTTATCTTCATTCATATTTTACACCCTGTTCCAACTCTTTTTGAGTTAGGGTTGGTAGAATAGGGGAATGATGATGAACAGGATTTGTCAGTGTGCTGCATAAGGATGAAATCTTAGATAGAGAAAGGAGATATAAAAATTGAAGTACATGAGGTTGGCTAAAGTAGACAGGCTGAGAAAAAGAAACAGTGGAGTTTAAATCAGGAGCTGCATAACGATGGGAATGAAGAATATAAGGACGACGAGAAGGGGGAATTGGTGCAGTGGGGGTGAGAAAAGGGGAGTGAGGAGGGTTGAAAGAGACGGAGTGGGTAGACAGAGAAGCAGCCGAATGACAGAGAAGTAATTCATACGTGGGCATGAAAGTGACACTGCTGGAATATAAATTGGTCTGCAGGGTCTCACACAAGCACACTTACATTTGCATGCGTGCACACACACATAAGGAGTCAAAAACATCATTCATTCAGCACACTGAGTATCTGTGTCAGTAGCCACGCGTGTTGGAACAGCGTCTGCAGTGTTAACCAAAAAAGAGGCAACATTAATTGCATTTCAAATAACAACCGCTCCTTTGCATGGAGTGAGGGTGTTACAATACAAAGAGGATAAACAGAGAGTGAAAGACAAGAAAGTTAGGAATGACATAGAAAGGAAAACAAGAGGAGGATTGGGCAGAGCAATATTAAAAAACAACAAAAAAACATGAGAAAAAGTGACATGCAGACAGAAACCCGGAGATGAAAAGAAAGCACAGAGTCACAAGGACAAGCAGAGCAACAGAGCAAAGAAGAGGACTAAAGTGCTGAAATTGTACAAATGTGTTTCCACCGTGTGGCAGAGGAGTCATCAGAAAGGACTGCGAGTGTTTGGAACAAATCAAACCAGATTAGTGAGCGCAGCCGTTCTGCTGCGTCACCTTCCACTAGACGGGTTCTGGAGGCTAATTAATTCTGTCGCTGTTCTGCAGCAAACGTCTCCACACTTTTGCTCCTCTGCAAAGTGACGACTGACATTGTCTTCTGCATGTTGATAAAGTTTGCATTCAGACAACAGAGTTTAACTCCCAGACCGTGCATAAGCGTGAGCGGCATAATTTGCCAGCTTGCCAAATGCTGTCAGATATGAGTGAACTCTTCAAGACTCGACTTCTCTGCAGGAGGCCGACAGGGTAAAGAAGGAGCTGATGGAAAGCTTTAGCTTCAGGAGTGCTATTTTAAGCTTTCTCAGATCACTATTGGTGGTCCAAGTTAGGAGCTCAAAGCAGAGGCATGTAATGCAAAGTGAATGCATTGCAGTAGACTGCTTAATATTATGCTTTGTTAAAGTTCCTGCAAAGCAATAAGAAATGTGTATTTTCAGTTTGTTATACAGTAGAGGCCTGCAATATCAACAACTAGTCCAGACTTCATTAAAAATAACTAAGAGAAAATAAAATCTCCATTTGTACAAACTCCAATTCCAATAAGTTGGGATGTTGGGTAAACTGTAATAAAAACACAAGACAATGGTTTGCAAATCTTTTTGACCTATATTCAATTGAATAAACAACAAAGACAAGATATTTAATGTTCAAATTAGATTAAATTTATTGGCTTTTTGCAATTATTCACTCATTTTGAATTGGATGCCTGCAATATGTTTCAAAAAAGCTGGGACAGGAGCAACAAAAGACTGGGAAAGTTGGCAATGGTCAAAAAAACCCTGTTTGGAATATTCCACAGGTCAGCAGGTTAATTGTAAACAGGAGAGTGTCATGTTTGGGTATAAAATAAGCATCCCTGAAAAGCTCAGTCATTCTCAAGTAAGGCTGGAGTGAAGTTCACCAGTTTGTGAACAACTGCGAGGAAAGTCCAACAGTTTAAGAACATTTTTCAACATACAGTTGCAAACAAATTTAGGGATTTTATCATGTACAGTGCATAATATTATCAAAAAATTAAGAGAACCCAAAGAAATTGCTGCACGTAAGAGGTAAGAGGCTGTAAACCAACACTGAATGCCTATGATCTTTGATCCCTCAGGCGGCACTGCATTAAAAAACAACATAATTTCGTAAAGGATGTCACCACGTGGGCTCAGGAACACTTCAGAAAAACATTTTCAGTTAACACAGTTTGTCACGCAAGTTAAAACTCTACCATGCAAAACAAAAGCCATACATCAACAGCACCCAGAAACACTGCCGAGCTCATCTGAGATGGACTGATGCAAAGTGGGATGTTCAAAGGCCAGCATCAGTATTGGTATGGGTTGTGTTGGTGCCCATGGCATGGGTAACTTACTCATCTGTGAAGGCACCATTAATGCTGAAGCTACATACAGGTTTTGGAGCATTATATGTAGACATCAAAGTGACGTCTTTTTAGGGATGTCCCTGCTCATTTCAGCAAGACAATGGCGAGCCACATTCTGCACGTGTTACAACAACATGGCTTCGCAGTAAAAGAGTGAGCATACTAGACTAGCCTGCACTCTGGACATAACGTGTGGCGCATTTTGAGGAGCAATATACGACAACAGAGAGCAACTAGAGGCGTACATCAAGCAAATATGGGAAACAATTCCACCTACAAAGCTTCAACAGTTAGTGTCCGCAGTTCCCAAATGTTTATTAAGTGTTGTTAAAAGGAAAGGTGATGTAACACAGAGGTTATCATGCCCCTGTCCCAATTTTTTGGAACAAGGCAGGAATCAAATTCAAAATGAGGGAATATTTGTCCTCTGAAAAAAGTTTATCACTTTAAACATTACATATAAACACTTTGTAGGTAATTAAACAGAATGTAACTCAACAAACTTCACTGGAATTTGGGTTTTAGACATTAAAATCACTAAATGACAAAGTAATCTTTGCTTATGGATGCTATTTGTCTGTTTAATGCTCCAAGACAAAAAAATAGACCTTAAAAACGAAATGCTGCAACCTGACAGTGAAGGTTTCATACTGAGCTAGACTGGGCATGCTCAGCTTTACAGCACGTGTTTGAGCCCTCAAAGCCAGAATCACAGTCATGTCATGATAGACAGTTAGTTCAGTGCTTAAAAGTTAGTGTTTTATTTTACCATTGTGCATAAAAACACATGCTCAGGCCTCCTAATGTTTCAGATCTGTGTATGAATTCAAATCTAATTTCTCTTAATGCTGCTGTGTTGCAGCTTTAAGCAGACATCTTGTGGTGTTTGCATTTGTTGTGGCGTTTGTAACTGTTGTGAAGTTCTCAGCCGCCGTAGATTTGTTTTGATATCACATGTAGATTTCAGGTTAGTGCTAAAATTTGAATTTACAGCATACAAAATATCAAAATAAAGCATCTTTAGCTTAATCACTCCTTACTCAAGTGGGTTGAGAGTGAAGTCTCACTGAATTACTTCAAGGAGCTTTTGGTCCTGTTTTTGTGTGTATTTTACCTCATGAGAGTGCAAAGCCTCGGTGAGAAATTGTACCTTTTCTCTTCATTAAACTTGAAATTTTCAAATTGAATAAACATACCAAATATGCGGAAAGTCTTGGGATAAAATAGCTTGTTAGTGATTCATTCTTTGTCCCAGTAAATACAACTTAATGAAAGCCTGAATGAGAAAATATCAAAAAGAAAACAAACACCACTAATAAACTCTCATCCAACTCACCCCATACACCAGTTCTCCCACCATGCCGTTCCATATCTTCGTCTCTGGATCTCTGGCTCCGTATTTCCCATCCGGTACGATGGAGATTTTGTATTTGATTCCGATGTGTTTAGCAATCTCCGAGGCCAGGTCCACACAGTATCCTTCATACTGATCATTTCCTTCGTAAAGCTCCCAGTTCTTCTTCAGCATCACATATGGACCCTCCTACAAGAGCAGCATAAAGGGAGAAAGACACAGCTGTTTGGAGGAACATGAGAGCAGCGATTATTAAAAGGAGAAAAATGAAAAATTAAAGAGAGGAACAAAAAAATGTGGTGGCCAACAATTTACCAAGACAGAAAATTTGCAAAGAGAAACAAATGCGATTACTCTTGTCAAATATTTGAAGAACACATTCATTTATTTATCATGTACAAAGGGAAACAGGCATATGAGATGAACCAATGCATTTGATCTGGACATTAACCTCAATAAAAGATAAATTTGTTCTAAACATGAGTATTCTGCCCTCAAAGTCAGAGATCAACATTTCTATTGACATATTAAAGGAGACATATCTCACAAACACCCTGTTGTCAGGGAAACACAAGCATCCTCAGCTTTAGAAAAACGCCTATACAGTTCATAAAATGGAAAAAGTATTAGAGCTGCTTTCAAAAAGTAATTCCTAAGGTGAATGTTTATGTCTTATTTTTTTGACTTTCAGCATCTTGTTTTTATGCCTCTCTCTGACTCTACATGCCTCCACTGGGACCTGCACCTGACTCAGTACAACATTAATGCTGAGAGAAATCAACACAGAGAGGAAAAATACAGGAAGAGAGAAGGAAAGGAGAGGAAGACTGCTGTTTCAGTAAAGTGGTTTATTAGGGCTGGGCAGTATATCACATTTTTCATACATATTGTAATGTTTTCAAAGATGGTGTAGGGTAAGACAGTATTTTTTTTTGTATTAATAAAGTTTTTGTGGCTAGGAAGTTTGAAGTTTTGGTATCAATGGTAAAAAAAAAAAAATGTATCTTATGTTATACAGAGAGCTTTATGCTCTTCGCAAATGATTTTAATAGATACTATAGTAATAAATATTTAAAGTCCTCAACATTAAATACTGGGTAATTTGCTAATATTGATTTAGTATGGAAATCAAACACCAATTCCAGTTGAGAACAGATAACAAAAAGTTAAAAGAACTGATTTCATAAGTCTTTCTGCTGAACAGTTCCTGTTATCTGGCTTTTTCCTGAATCAAGAATGTCATGCTCTCATCACCAACAGTCCGGCCGAAGGACTTCAGTCACGGCAGACAAGAGTAAAAGGGAGTTAATGGTGAACTGTACATGGTGGAAACACCAACAGCATACTGAAAATCTTTCCTTGCAGAATAGCGATCAATATCATGGCTCTAAGCCTCTGCAGACTTGCTTTTTACACATAATTTCTTTAGGAATCAATAATAGAATCAATAAAGAATTGGATCAGTAAGCACAATCAATGATGGAATTAGTATCAATAAAACTGATAACTATTTTTGATTGACAACTATTTTTGATTGACAACTATTTTTTTAAACACTTTTTTTGAACTCTGGATTTTTGTGATGTTATGATGATGAAAAGCAATTTCCAATCTTTTTAAATGGGAGTTAAAGGATGAGTCTTGATCAAAAAGACCCCCGGATTTCTAACAGTCCTGCTGAATGCCAGCATGATTCAGACCCAGAGATGGGCCAAAAAATTGTTTTATGTCAGAATTGCGATTCTTACTCTTTAAGATTCTGAATTGATTTTTGGATATCAATACTTTAAATGACATTTGTCCTCCCAGTTCAAGTGCCCAGAAATGCACTGCTCTGTTTGTCCACACAGGCGTCTGTGGTACTCAGTTCCAATGAGGCTGTTAGCTTGCTGCATTGTGAGCCCATTATCTTACTACATTCCCTGTTCGCCCAGTGGCTCGCTGTGTAGCCAATAAGCTTGCTGCTTGCTTCTCACATTTTCAGGATGTTTGTTATAAAACAAAAGTTTCTTAGTTTTCGAGTATTATCATTTGAGATAATGTTTCTTGTCTGCTTTGCTGAGCTTTTTTGTCTTATAACCAGGACATGTGCATGCATGCTCATTCCCATATCAGAACATCTGTAGAATACCAAACGCATAAACAGAGCTTTAAATGGCGGTGCATACATCAGCAACTGTGAGTTATGGTATTATGCCTGAAGCGGCTCACCCTGTAATCCATCTGAAACCAAGCCTATTAAAACGCTATCAAAATCTTTTTAATCAAAGACTAATCTCATCTAATTAATCAAACAGGCCCCGCTTTAATATCCAACACTGTCGAGCTAGGAAATGGTTTATGGAGATAATAAAACACAATAAAAATGATAACATGTTGTGGATTGAATTCTTCATTCAGGAAATTGATTCATTGAATTTAAGGGCAGTTTAATAACAGAGAATCAGAGTCTAATGACATGTTTTTAGAAGGCTCAAATGAGCAATGAAATCACTGATACAGATTTAGAAGAATAGATGGAGCAGGTGCAATCTAGGGCACTGAATAACACTGACATACATGGGAATTAAAATAAATCTAAAAAAGGCAAAGGGAGGATTGTATAATGAAATGATCTTTTCTCTCCTTCTTGAACAAAAAGTTTGACTGATGGATCACCAAATGGGCCTCAAATATTCCTATCCTACACTTTAACAGACCATCATTATTACTTTAAAATTAGAAGCAATAAAATTGTCGACCATTTATGTGTTTGTACACAGTGATGCTGTATTTTGTGGGTGGACCCCAACTAGTGGCAGAGAGTCAGCAAGGAGAAAATCACCTAAAATCTGCAAGGTTAGGACTGTTTGGATGCTTTTTCTGACTATTTTAAATGTTTGTTAGCTGAAGACAAGTTGTCCTAAAGTTATAAACCCTTGGCATTGGGCCAGTGTTCTCTGACCTACAATGACTGCTGTTCTTGTGGGTGAAGATCCAAAAATGGACAAGTTACAATGGGCAGACATATTAGAAGAGTCGGCCCTGCCTACGGGCAGTATAAGCAAGTGCCAAAGGTGCCACACTGTGTGTGGGGTGTCTGCGTGAGCACTTTGAATTAATGGTGCATTCTAGCTGATCTCAGAGGTCAGAGTCTATGAGTTAAAAAAATTAGTTAATTTATAGGGAACGCCTCCTTTGATTGAAATTTCCTTTTGGGAAGTTGGACAATCAGTTACTCCTTCTTTTCAAGCTCGTAACTGGAATGCGTTTAAGTGGGATGTGACTTCCAATTCTTACATCTGAGTTTCAAGGTAAGTGCAATCCAGCAAAGGCCTCATACGTGCAAATTCCTTGAGAGAGAGAATGCAGCTCTGTGCTTCTGGTTGTTCCGAAACAGCAGTGGTGGTAAGACTATCAAGCCTGAAATCTTTGAGAATGTTGATTGAAGGCCTGTAGATGGAAGGCTTGCATAATTTTAGTGGCAAATCAACCGAATCATAATTTTGCCTGGAGAGCCAAAATGGCTGGAGACGGATCTGCATCTAAAAATAAATCTTGTGTAAAAACCCATTGTCTATAAAACTCAAGTTACGAAAACCTCACATCACGTTCCATGATGGTTCAGGGTCTCCATCTTTCCGGATATGTCTATGTAAAACAAAAAGTTCAGTGATACCTGAATGTGATGCTTGGGATCATCACATAATTTAGATTGTCAAAGGCCAACATAATACCCAGTGTTATTTAGTGACCTCTAGCAAAATATGTCTGTGATTGTGGTTGATACAAGAGATGCTAAAAAGATTTGAAACAGGTTTTATTGAAAGTCAAAAATACTCGCTGGATATGTCATCCATTTGGAAACTGTCCATCTCTATCATATGTTGCAACAACAAGAATCATGGACACATTTTGCTAAAAGTCACCTGTTCACACAGTTCACTCTGTATCTGTATCCCTAAGCCAGCAACAAGGACATTCAACACAGCTTTACAAGAGCTAAGGTATCATAAAGAAGGCAACATTAATGAGCTGATGGCAAATTACTCTTATTTATGGGGGAATATTACCTCTTTCCTCTTTGTTAATTATAATTCATTGTATAATATATGTCAGAACAATGCAAATCACTAGAAGTAAAACTTGTGTTGGCCATAAACAATCTGTACTTAACTATTAACAAGGGTATCCTCAATGATGGTGTTTTTCAGCAATGTTTTCTCCTTCATATTTTATATGGTGAGTATCTACAGAAAAAAAAAAATCAGTTTGTCACCTAATACTAGGTATCTGAACTGCTTCTAAATATTTATTTCCACTTCTTCCCTGCTGTCTTTCTGCCACCACTCTGAGTGTGAAACAGCTGTGAAATGATCATGTAGTCAACTCCAAATTGGTCTAAAAACAAGCAAAATAACATTTATGAGTCAAAACTCATATATTAATATTATTATTTAAGAAAAATAAAAAAGATTTTCCACAAAACAAAAACGTTAAAAAAAATCCAAACCATTACATTTTCTCTTTTCTTACAAAAATGAGTCATTATTTTCCAAAACATAATGCATTCAATCCAAACATCATCCAGATAAAAAAGTAAAAGCTTTTAGTTCAAGCCAAACATTTGACATTTTAATCTTCTCTCACTAGCGTCATCATGAAATGATGCATTTTTCTTCAGTGTCAAAATACACAAAAGCATTTCTCACAAAATGTAAATTTCGGGGACAGAAGCAGAACCTGCAGCGCTCGTCCCTTTAACTCAACATGAATCATGATGTTAATAAATAGCACAACAGTTTCAAGAAAATTATCTCAGATCTATACAGCCACGAGGACTTCTCTATAATATAGGATTTAGAAAGATACTGTATCTACATGTAATGTCAGAACTTGCTTGAAGGACAATTTACTGTGTTACAATCATTTTGCTGGGTACATTTAACACCTGTTCTATCCACTGTTTTCAGTGAGGTTTTAGAGTAAAGAAAAAAAAGACTAATGAAATAAAATCATATATATAATAAAAAGCAGGTTTGTTCCTAAAGTATATTTGGGCAGACAGGATTACCTTTGCCAAGGTTATGTTTTTGAAAGTATTTGTGTGTTTGTCAAGCTGTTTGTGTGCAAGATTACTCAAAAAGTTATCATTAGATATTGATAAAATTCTTGGGGAATGTTGGTCATGACACCATGGGTGATAATGATGACCTGAACCTGGATCTTGATCCAGGATTTTTTAACGGATTCTCTAAAACTAGGTAGAGCAGCCAATAACTCTGCTACTTACTGCCTTGACAAAAGTTTGTGCTCTCTTAGCACTGCAGGCTTCTTTTTCTTGCAATGACAAAACAGCTTACAGAATTTGATGTATGCTTGAAATTTCTTAAAAACAAATTAAAACATCATTGAACCTCGAAGACTGACGTATTATAAATCTAAAGCACAGTGAAGCTGACAATGACAAAGAGGGAACATTTCACATTTTCAAGCAATTTTGCTTGACTATCCACGTCAGAGGAATGTTTTTTTTTTTTACCTCCACCAAGGAGGTTATGTTTTTACCAGTGTATGTTTGTTTGTTTGTTTGTTTATGCAAAAACTACAGGACAGATTTTGTTGAAATTTTCAGGAGATTATGGGAATGGCTCAACTTAAAAATGATTAGATTTTGGTGATTATTCAGATAACTGTCATTAGCAACCAATCGTTTTTGCTAACTGTCCAACTAATAACAATATCAACACGATTCCAAGTGTTACATGTGGGTTTTCAGGGTCAAGGAATCATATTATGGTGGTAACTTTAACATGGAACTATTGCTCATAGATGTAACAGCAATATGTGAGCTACCTTGACGGAGGTTTGAGCTCTCCGAGTGCTTTCTAGTTTTACTGTTATGTTAAGAACAAGTCATCCATTAACTGCTCTTGCGTGTGGATAAATGGTCGAAGTTTCTCAAGTTTATCATGCCAGAAAGACAGTGAGGCTACTTTGTCGAGTTGATTTTACATGATATGTGCCAAAACATATTAACAGACACATACAGACATACCAGTGGGAGCTGTGCCACAGTTTTACTTTAAATCCTCCGAAAAGTCTGTTATCAGTTTGCCCCAGACGCCTTTGTCTCTGTGTGAAGGTAGTATGCCAGTGTGAGAGTGTGTTTGTGTGTGTACTTGGATCTTAGTGCATGCATACTGCTGAGAGGCCGGCATCGTGTTTGGATGTTGCATGCAGACTCATGAATAAGGTCACGGCAGGAAAAGGAGAGGTGAGAAGGGGTGAGACAAAGGGAGGAAATGGGAGCAAAGATCAGGACAAGAAAGGGGGAGAATGTTAGAGGGAAAGGCGGACAGAGAGGGAGTGTTGTAAAACTGCAGAGAAAAGATGAAGACGCAGATCAGAATACCAAGAGAGATAGCTGAGGGGGAAATAGAAGATAGATAGGGAAGAAAAAGAAGCGAGTGTGGAGGAGGGGTACAAAGAAAGAGGGACTGCGACAAAGTGAAAAATGAGGAGGAAAAGAAGCAGAAACTGGATGAAAAGACTGACATAAAGAGGCAAAATGGATGGAGGGAGCAGCTTTGTAGAAGCAAATGGTCGGGGCTGATAAGACATGAAACACTTCACAGTGGAGCCAAAAAGGCGCGCAGGACCCAGTGTAAGCCACTTAGCCAGTCGATGTTAAAAACAGGCACCTGACTGGACTTTCACCTCAAAGTCTGGCTATTCAGTGCAGCTGCCAATCAATCAGTTCAGCTTTTCCAAAAGCCAGACTGTCACAAAAGGAGTCAGCCAACCATCGAGACATTTAATCAGCCCATGAGATGTCCTAAGAGGAGAGCCAGGCAGTCGCTTAGTCACAGGCTGCTTCAGCCAGTCAGTGGACCAATCAGTTCATTCATTAAATAATTACTGCAATTACAGTACATAATCATCTATCCAGTCACATATCTGGGCTGTGAGTCAGCGTGATTATCCCTCAGCAATTCAGCCACAAAGAGAAGGAAGAAGCTCAGCAATAAGTCAACCAGCAAACCACAGAGAAACTCAGAGTCAGTCAGTGTACTCAGTCTGCCGGCTAATATGTAACTTTGTTTAAAACATTTTGATGATGACTGACTGACCAACCATCTTTATCTCTAGATGGATATAGACTTGTCCCTGTTTATACTCAGGTTTTATTTAAACTTTGAATGAAACACTACTGTTGAATGTAGAATATAACATACACTGCATTCAGCGGCCTTTATTGGGCCAGATTTAACTGGTTTGTGGTCTAGGAAAGTGAGAGTGGTGGGCAAGCTACTTGTTAAACGTGATAAACTAAGTTACTAGTTACCAATGAAAAAAACAAACAAACAAACAAACAAACAAAACACAGCTGGGGGAAAAGTAGGAACTAAGCAACAGCAACAACACAGAAGCAGCTCACTGCATTTAGGCATTTTTCATCTATTAAAGTAATACATAAATAAAAATGAGGATAACAATGATTTAAAAAAAAATATACAAAATTAATAAAAATGTCTCTTTATGCCCCCCACTCCATGATGGAGCCTCCCACTGTGACTGTGATTCTTGTGAAAAGGTCAAGGTCAAGGTGAATGCCTCAAGCTAAAAGTGCTGAGCAGAGCAGAGGTATTAGCAGGCTGCATAACAAGCCAATGAGCAACAGTAAACATGTATTTCACTTTGCAACCAAGCCATGGTTTGTGTCTGATTTTTCAGATGTGGGACTCCAAGGAGCAATACACTTGGATCTGTGATGCTATAACTTCTTAAATGATTCAGACTGGTTTACGTTTACACTACTTCCCAATGAACATCCTACAAATTAGTGGCTTAATTAAGCTTAAAAGATTTCGATTTATTTTCTCAGCTTGGCCTCTGCCAGCTCTGCACTGCATCAGTGGTACCTGCTTGCTTCTTAACCCTCCAGCCCCCCAGCATGCACCTGTATTCACCCCAGAGATTTGAGATACTATCGCATCACTGCTCAAATTCTGCTTGCAAAAACATCTGCACAGGAATGACCGGGTCAAAGCCTTGATAGTCAAAGTCTTGTTTCTGCAATAAATGTTTAAAATAAGACTTAAAAAAAGACAGAGTTGCATGAGTTGTCTTACTGAGCTTAAAATAACTTTTCATGCTAAAACCACTGTTTTATCTTCAGACAGATAGACTTACAGTATAGGTCTAAATATCAAGATCACAAATGGAACTGGAGGATTCAACCTGTTGAAGGGCCGGAAGAAACTCCCTCATAAACCAGGTATTTAATATATTTCTTTTAGTTACACGTTGGGTTCAACTTACTTTTGTCCTCAGAGCAGCCATTTCAGAGGCATGCATATTTTCCCTTCTGTTTATGTAATTTGACCCACTTTAAACTAGTTTCTATAAATAATGTACCTCTTTAATACCAATTTCTCATCTGTAGCTCTGCGTAAGAGTGCCATGCATCCTGATGAGGAGCGTAGCTGAATAAGAACATTAACCTTTCATTTGTAGACTCACAGCTGGAGACTCAACAGTGAGTGGACTAAACTGTTGTATTTTTATTTTAGCCCTTTAATTATTTCTCCTTCATACAGAACACAACAGAATTGTTTGATTTAAATCTGAATGTTTAAAACAACTAAATTATTTGTTGAAACCATTTGAGCACACAAATAGCTGACAGAACATTATCTAAACAGTGGTTAAGTAGGCTGAAGTAAAAGCAAGAGTCTGTTATTTCCTCAGGGGCTGCTAACAAGAGCACAACTTAGAAGCAAATGAAGAAAGTCTTCACAAAAAATGAAATCACTGCTCTCTATGCATACAAATTATGTTTGTGTTGTTAAAGTTTTCATGCATAGAGTTTGTACTGTTTAAGTTTGGACCAGAGGACAAAGTGCACAACTTAATAGCTTAAGTGAAAGCATGGATGCTCTTTGTCAAATATCACCCAATTAAATCTTTCCTGGCCTACGACAATATGATTACATTACAAGAGCTAGATACAAAACTGGAGGCAAATATAAATTGCCATCACAGGCAAGCAGGAAGTGCAGGAATCTAACTCTGAATTTCCACATAGTAAACCTGTGCAGCGTCAGAGTGCAGTCCCAAAATCCTGAAATACGGGACTTTGAAGATCATGAGAAAACTACAACTTCACAAGGTAATTGAGGCTTCACAAGATAATAGGAAGAGCATCATGCAAGCAACAGGTAATATTCCCTGCCTGATGCTGATTTACTGTAGGCATAGACATTGTTTCCACTATCTCTGAAATGACCCCTAAATTCTGAGATTGTCAACAAGTTATAGGACATTGCAGTGATTGGGCTTGGTGAAAAATGAAGATATACAACTGTTTATTTATTGTAAACATTGCAACCATCACAAAACTAAGCTGTGTTATTGCACATCCCATCTTTTCCTCATATTGTGAAGGCCCTCTTCGTGCTCGTTTGGACGTCATGATAACCTACTGTACATTTTTATTCAACCAAATATTTTAGATGATACACAAGTGACAGGAGGTCCTTTTTAAAAACAGCTTAGAAATAGATTTAAACTTATGTTACTTATTTATATTTTAACCATATATAAACCTCCCAAAGTCTAAGACTTGCTTCATTTGACCCACAACCGCCTCCTCAAGAAGACATAGACTCGAACCCCAAAAGCAGCCTCTATTATAATGGCAATAGTGTTAGCTAACCATATGTCTCTGATGGAAAGTTTATAAGACTTAGAAGTGCCCATAGAAAATGAACGCAGGACATTTTGACCCATTTATAGGACCTTGGTAACCTGACACTCCAGATGGACTGTTCAAAATAGCCACTGGATATATTTCATGAGTCCATCTGGGCAAGGTCCAACAGGAAGTGACAGAGAAGGGCAGAATCTTTAAAGAAAAACTGAAAGATGTTTGAATTCATGTTTTTTTTTTTTCTATCATATTCATGATTGCAGTCATGTCTTGCTTTCAGCACAACTAACCCAGAATTATTGTAACTCTTTCTTTGGGGCCCTTAAAATAGGATGCTGAAAAGTCCAGCCAGTCTATTTATTTATATATATATATGTGTGTGTATATATATATATATATATATATGTGTGTGTGTATATATATATATATGTATGTGTATATGTGTATATATATATATATATATATGAGTGTGTATATATATATATATGTATGTGTATATGTGTATATATATATATATATATATATATATACACACACACACATATATATATACATAAAATGATAGCTTCTATTTTGCCATATAACAGTCTTAGAGGGTCATTTTTGATCCATCCACTTGTGCATCAAATTATTTATTACTGGGGTGTTTAGGTGCAACTTTTCTCTTGTAAAATTAACAACCCTGTAGCCATTGAGTGACAATTAAATAATGCACTAAGTACAACTTAACAAATTCATAACCTGAGTTGCAAAGGAGTTCAAATACAGTAGAAGAGAGCTGACTGATTAAGCATGACTGAGCAGATAAGAAGCGGAGCGGAGAAATGGAGGGCAAGTAACCAAAGAGCTGTAAGAGGTGGTGATGACCTGTCCCTGTGTCCCTGCCCTTCTAAAAATACACAAAAGAATGTATGAATGTAGGAAAAATACTGATTCAGAAGCATTTCTATCCAATTAATCTCTAGAGTTTAACTGAGAAAGTAAGGATGATTGTTGTTTCCTCCTGGGGAGTGAAAAGAATCTGAATTAACAGGCCTGTCTGATGGTCTGCTGATTTTGTGCGGCCTGATGTCAAAATCTGACAGTGGGCGAAGAAATCCCTCCCAGAGCTCGTGTCCAATTGCGGCTTATGTCATGTGGGGACGACAGGAGCACTGTGAGCGAAGTGCCACACAAGCTCAAAAGATGGCAGCCATTAATTTCCTTTCATCCCTCTTTGTCATTGTTGCTATGTTAATGCAGAAGAAATCACCTTCAAAACAATACAGAGGCAAACAAAAAGAGTCTTTGTGAGGAGTTTTAGAGACACTCAGTCTATCAGTCTGTCCTTTCTCATTTTCCCGAGGGTGGGTCTGTGTTTCAGTGTCTTCCTGCAGACCTGGTGTCAGTGTCGCCGTAGAGGCTTCCTCATCATCAGAGGCTGCAAAGAGGAGGAGGCGGCTGAGCTAACGTTAGCGAAGGCCTGTTGAGGTCACCATCCACAGAGAAATATGCAGGTTGGGGAGACATGGAGGCAAAAAGGAAGCACAGAGGAGGGGCACAGTGACAGAGAGAAACAGAGAAAGAGGGGATAGTCGGATTGGAAAATAGCAGACAAAAGAATAGACAGGACAGACAAGGGTGGAAAGAAAAAGGGAAGGGGCACACATGGAAAAGACGTATGCAGTAATGCCAAAGTCTGTTCTGCACACGCATCTCTTTTACAGCCACACCATACAGATATAAAACACAAACCAAAGGTCATAAAATACAACGTAAAATTAACATCAGACACACAAGTTTTCATTTGAATAGCAGCAAATTTGTTTGCTTTAAGAACACACAGTGGGGTTCCACAGGGCTCCATCCTAGGACCATTTCTTATTCATTTAAATGGCAGTTACAGTGCTCCAGCCTATCACCAATAATGTTTGTTGATGGCACCATTCAATTTCGCTCTCATTTAAATTTAATGGAACATATCTGTAAATTCCTATATGGGAAAAAGATGTTTCTGCATACAAACATTCTTTGTTGTTGCTGTTTTCAGTTTTACCTGAATTCTTCTAAGTTAGTGTTTTTTTTTTGTTTGTTTATTTTTTGTTTTTTTCCCAAGCCACACCCAAGATCAGGCCAAAATCTTCAGCCACACCACATTTGAATTTATATTAAAAAAAACCTCCTAACACTCAAAACACTATCTTTCTCTATAAATGTATATGTATTATGTATCTGTATATGTTCATTTATATTTTGTATGCATGTTATTTTAATTGAAAAAAAAACCTGTTGCTGAGGTCGAAAATTGTTTATTATTTCTTATACTTATTCAATTAGAGATTTATTCATCTCATTATATACCTTTCAAAATGATTTAGAATTTGGTCAGGAACTTTACCTTATATTGGAAAAGCAGCAACACAACTTGAAAGGTCTAATTGTTAAAATCTCTCATAAATGAAAGGAAGAACAAAAAATGCCATTAGTACCATCCACTTTTTCTGACAATCACTTGATAGGGTTTGTAAAGAATTTCTAAGGGGTAAGAATCTCGGTCTGTATGTAGAAATTCACCAAATTTGTGTACTAATCACGCTACAGTTGTTGTTGTCAGTTGTTGTATAGTTTTGATAAAATCTAAGTACAAAGAACCAAGGCACTCATAGACTTGCCTCAAGGCACACAAGTGTGCCCTGACACACAATGTGCAGTTTGGTAGTGTTGATGCTATATAGAGCAGAGGTATCCAACCAACAGGCTGGTCTGTGAGCCATCATTGTTTAATTTCAGCCTTTTCTTCTTTTTATGTGGATTATTTGCTCTTTTTTGTTATTGCATATATCAAGCCCTCCTGTAGGCATTACAGATTGTGATACACTGATGTTTAACATATTAACAGTTGAAGGGTGCACATCTGTTGGCAGGGTCATCAAATTCAGCTGAATTAATCTTCCTAAACTCTTTGTGCAGCCAGTGAAGCTGCTCTTCAGTGTCCACCACCACTTCTGCCCACTAGAGGCACTGTAGACTAACACTGCACTGTCACATCAACATCTGAGCACAGTTTTCCTTTCATAGGTGTTTATATGAGCACTGACTCACACTGCAAGTACAACTACAGATATTTTTGACATACTCAGGAATTTTCTGAACAAAAGGATAAGTCTTGAAATAAAATGCTGACTTGCCAAAAGCTCAAGCATCTGTGGCTTGTTTTATCTCTGGGCTGAAAGTAGTCCTTGGAGTTGCTTTCACTTGCATCATTTTGCATGCCCAATTGAATTAGACTGATTGCATTTACAGGAAGGGGATGGCCACCATAAAAAGGCTGCAGATGGGTGAAGTGAAATCAAATGTAAGCAGAGGATGTGCACAAATCCACCGATTAGCCCTTCTTTCTTTCCGTGTTTGCAGAGGGAAGGGGAATAATTAGAGTGGGCTACAGACTGGTGTCTATGTGAAAGCCATTAGAAGAGACCGGACTGGGGTCACCTCTAAATGGTGATCTCAGGTCGGCTTTAGATTTGCCTGCTAATGAAACATTAGTGCAATCTTCCAGCTGGACAAGTGCCACTCCCTCCTGGCTCAGCTCTGAGTACTTGCTGCAGTTTGTAATGCCTGAAAAAGTCAAGAAAAACTGCTGTATTACAACCCCTGCTGTGCATTTCAAAGCAGATTTTTACAACATTTTTGTCTTATGAGGATACTATTGGAGGTTAAATCACATCCTCTTTACCTATCTTCGTCAAATTTCTCTGAAATTATCTTTCTGTGAAACCATTTGGGGTGGCCTGCCTGAAAAAAATCAAAGTTTTACTCCCATCTGATATCCATGGCTTATAACCAAGGCTGTGGAAAAAGCAAACAGATTTTCCCGACATTTTCAGACAATGTTGGTCATGACACAAGGAAGATGTGATATGCTTTTGGTGGTGAAACAAATCTGGATGTAGATCCTGGAATTGTGTAAAAATTTGTGAACAGTGTGGGAGAGGCAATAGACGGTCTTTCACATTTCTGCTACTTATTCCACTGACGATGTTGGAATGTTTGCGCTCTTAGAGCACTTCAAGGATCACCTTTGTTTTCCTGCAGAGCCGGCTGGCCCATTAGGCAATATAGACAAATGCTAAGGGTGCCGTGGCCTCCAGGGGTGCCACAAAATTCGGAAAAAATTCAGTATCAATATAATAACATTAAAACTACTTATTCATATTTACTCTCAAAATAGAAAAGCTCACATTGATTCAAATGTAAAGCAATGTCTAATTAATATTACTACGAATGATAATACCAAACAAGTCTATAATGTTATTTTATTTAGTTTATAGTTATTGCATAGTGTTAGTATTATTTATTCACTTATTTACAGGATTTTTATTTTGTGGTAAGGGTATTTATATTGTATTTCAATTTTTTTCTGTATTCATTTGTACTTTGTTGAGCATGTAAACTGGGTGACATGTTATCATATCTTAAAGACAATGGTAAAAACAGTGATATTTGATTTTTTTTGTAAGCGTATGTAAATCACAGTTCAAGGGGGGCGCCATATAAAATTTAGTATAGAGTGGCACATTGGGTTGGGCCGGCTCTGTTTTCCTGTATGAATAAAATTAAGGTTATTATTTTGGGTTTTCAACCTGTTCATCTTTAAAGTTTAAGATAGCAACACTGGTTTTCCTGTAATAACGTGATTATTTCAGTTGTTTCCTTGAGCTTCAAGAATGTAAAAAGTATGGGGAAAAACATTTGCAGCTTTTCTTTACTGTTAGAGTGGTTTTCAACATAAGATCCAGAAGCTTTCAGTTCCAGGTGCTACTTTTTAAGACAATTAACTGTTCCTATGGCTCATGGTTGTTTGATATTAAGCCGACTGAACTATTCAAAACACCCAAAAGAAAGAGTTTAGTGTTGTGGCCCAGCAGTTTCAAGCTCCAGTGAGGAGCCCTCTGAAATTGGAGGTTTGTGACAAAACAAAAGAAAAAACAGACAGCAGCTGTGGATACAGGCCTAAAACCATTAGAAGTATTTTACAAGTACTTGAGCAAAAATACTATCCCAAACCCATTACTCTGAGTCTCTCAGAAATAATTCCATATGTTCATTAATTAATGAACTTAGTCGAGCTAAACCTCGTTGTCTATGTACTCTTCATTGAGCCATCAATACATCCAAGTATGCCCGAAATTTAGGCTGGGAAGAAGGGGAAAGAATGTTCATTTTATTTCCAGTAGTGACATCAGTAATCACCTTTATACCTAATGTGCCATTTGGATCAGCACCATTTTGTCTCTTTAAAAACATGCACCACATGGGTCCCCAGGTTTCAGCTGACATAAGGAAAAAAGTTCAAAGCATTTTGAAGGATAGTGTCCTTCAAGTATCCTTGAATCACTAAGTATTTAGAGGAGGAAATAAGTTTGGTGTTACATTACCATGATGGTTGTCACGACCACTGTCCGGTTCTCCATCGCTGAGCTGTCATTGGATAGACTGTTTTCACTCTGGACCAACACCAGTTTGTCTATGTCATTCCAGTATCCAATCTGAGTTCAACAAACGTGTAAGACAAGGAGGTTAGATGAAGAGAAACATCCTTCAAGCAATGACCCCTCTAATCCAGGGGTGTCCAAATTATGGCCTGGGGGCAAGTTGCAGCCTGCAGTCCATTTTTAAGTTCCAGAGAATGATGGGAACTTGGCTCACAACAGACTGTAAAACTGTGCTTGACTGATGAATAATGATGGTGTTCGGGGCTTGAAGCTAGTCACCCTTAAGCACCAACCAAGCTCCTATAAAGTTTGTAAGCTTGACCAGGGGCCCATCCAGAGGTAGCCTGGGGCCCCCTGAAATCTGATTGGCCACCCCAACGTCTTTTACTATTTTACCATGAGTGATTGTTGTTGAGCCGTGATTGGAAAGATGTGATGTAGGCTGCTTTTTTGGTAAGAACTTATTATGATTAGGTAAATCACAAGCCCAATTCACACTGCTGTTTTAAGGTGTAAGATTTACGCCACAGTCATGGAGACGGAATGGGGGGGATGAGTTGATCCCCTCTTTGCTCCGTCTCCAGAGGGAGTATTATAAGCGTGATATTGGAGAGAGGGGACACATGGCTGAAGGGGGAGACTGGAGCTCTGCGAGTAAGCCTCTCTGCCTTTGTGTGGGTACACCCGCTGTGTTGTGAGAATCATAGTGCAGCATGAATCGGCACAAATGTTACAGTCTTATGGTATTAATGTGAATATCTCTTGAATGTCTCCGAGTATAAATACAACAGAGCCTCGTTGTAGCACTTTTGTGGAATCACTTTTACTGGCTCTAACAAACTAAACGTAGGAATATCAATGTGGCCCGATCATGCTTGCATTTTTGTATAGGGACCTTGGTGAAAATAGTTTGGACACCCCTGCTCTAATCAACAAGTCATTAAAATGAAATTCACACAAAAAATGAACCCTAAAATGCCAAGAAGAGAATGAAAAATATAGGGCACAAATAATTGTATACACTAAGAACAGCCTGTGTGAAACGGAAATAAAGAAAAAGGAAGATAGATAAGTCAATAGAATGAGCTCACTCCAGCAGATTTCCCATTGGAACAGTACAAGATATTGAGAGATATTGAGTTTGAGCCAGGAACTTTCAATAAACGCACATTGCTGTCCGAGGAACACTTGCGAAGCAGGGACATAGTGTTATTTCTTTGTTATAGCTGCTATGTGCGGCCTCTTTTTTTCCAGTATAGAGAGGCAATGACTCCCTCCAACGTGATGCTTTTCCGTGGCATTGTAGGGACGGATTATGTTCAAACTTTACTTATTTTCATTTCTGCAAAGGTTTATGTACCTCAGGTTGTGTGGGAAGTTCTCTCCAATGTACACTAAGGAAAGCTTTTATAGGCCCAAGCAGAGATTGTTGAAACGCAGTTATCTGAGGATATTTATTACTGCAGGAAGACAGTTATTAATTAACAATTATGAAGGTAATTACACAGTAAATGAATTAATTCTTTAACAATCACTCATCAGGAGAGATGAAAGAGGACAAATGCAGCGGTAGCTGATGAAAAGAATTATCCTTGAACAGTAACAGTGAGCTCATGTCCTCTCAGCAGCGATTGAAAATTAACTTTCTTGTTAAAATATCGAGTTTTCTAAATAAAGGGACTGACTCTTCTCCTACAGCCCTGAAAACTGAATGGCAAAGGTTGAGTTTTTATACGTCGTGACATTATAATAATCAGGGGCATCATACAGGGGGGAAAAGCTAGGAAGACTGTATGGGCCCATGACTAACAGGGCCCCGTAAAAAAAATCATGTTATCAGTATTGTTAACATATAGATGTATCAGTCTTTTGGCATAGGTCTTAAAGATCGTTCATTTCTTCACATGTGAAAATAGAATATTTTTTATGTGAAAAAAGTAATATTCAGGGTCTTTTGCATGTATTAACTTCATAAAATAGCATTTACATACAAAAGGCCCTTTTTAACATTTATTTGAGGATTTTAGTTTTGTTTACATGTTTGCTGTTCCAAATTGCATGTTAGAGTTTTTGGATGTTAGAAAAAGAGGTAAGAGCAAGATATATGTTAAATTTGCAAACGTTAATCTTTAATACAGTTAATAGATCAGAGATTCATAAGGATGGATCAAATGATAAAAACAACGTATTAAAAATGCTTCAAGTGGTTTAAATGCCAGAAAGTGCTGTGTATTACATGGTTAATTCTCAATTTATTCTAAAACTTTAGCAGGAGAGTGTTTTCTCCACCATTTGAAGCTTATTTGTGTCATTAAACAGAATATCTCGGTTGTAATCTACCTTGCGGGGTCCGTTGCTCTTCAGCTCAAACACGTCCATGGTGTAGTTGACCCTCCGACCATAGTGATCAAACTGAATGTTCCCAGTCAGGCCTTGAATACGAACCTGGATTTAGAAAACAAAGGCAGTCAAGGATTGAAGACAAAATCAGCAAAACAGGAATACAAGATTTGGAGTTTGGTCAAAAAAATTTATATTTATGCAAAATGTAGAACTTTCACAAAATGGACACTGAAACATGTCAAGCAATCACCAAAATATGTAATAATATGTTTAACAGCACTTTCAGCATTACAAATACCTTTTTTTTTCTTTTCCATGCAAGAAGTTTGACTGACTGTTTGCTCATGTTTGTGTGAGTATGTACTTGTGAATATCTGTCTGAGCAGCCTGTGTGTCTGTGACAGCACCAAACTTGTACCAACCTGTTTAAGAGCACGCTCCATGTCTATCCCCTGGTTCCAGGGAGCAGCAGGATTGGCTAGGCAGTCCCCTGCATTGCCACGACGACTGATATCAATTTTCTGACGACGAAGGGTGCGAAAGGCCTCAGCCATCACAAGGACTCCGTCATATGTTAGAGATGAGGTATACTGCAGAATGGAAGTGGGAGAAGGAAGACTTTGATCATTTTTCATTTTAAGGCCCCGTTTACACAACGGCGTTGTCACCAGAAACTGAAAAGTTTTTCCTTTGCATTTTCAAAAGCCCACTGCATTCACAGGGAGATGGTGTTAGAACGATACATGTTTACATGGGCTGCGAGAAGACTGAATTTCCAATTTTTCAACCCTTTTGCTGTTAGTTATATCAGTTGTTTCTATTAGACAACAGGGAAAGGCTTCATTTTGGATTTTTTCGGCACTTTTACAATATCAGGACATCTGTCCCAGAAAGACGACTATCCAAGAAGAGTGGTTCCTCACCACTGGTTGACTGAGGAATTGTTGCCTTTCTTCAGAGAGAAGTGATTTTGATACATTTTCTGGGGGCGCTAACCATATGTTTAGCTGTGTTGCCCATTCCACAAATGCACAATCCTCACAAGTTGTACCTCGTTGTAAAGGTGTCTAATCAGGTTTTTGAATGACATGAAACATAATACCAGTTGGTTTCATCATAGGGGACAATTAATCAACTGAAATAGCATTTCCAAACTTTTTTGAGGAGTATACACCAATCAGGCATAACATTATGACCACTGACAGGCAAAGTGAATAACACTGATTATCTCTTCATCATTGGCACCTGTTAGTGGGTGGGATACATTAAGCAGCAAGTGAACATTTTGCCCTCAAAGTTGATGTCAGATGCAGGAAAAAGGGTAAGGAATTTAACAAATTTGACAATGGGTAAATTGTGCAGAGGTCAGTATCTATCAGAACTGATCCAAGGAAGGAACAGTCGTGAACCAGCAACAGGATCATGGCTTACTGATGCATGTTAGGAATGAAGACTGGCTCGTGTGGTCTGATCCAACAGATGAGCTACTGCTGCTTAAATTGCAGAAGAGGTTTATGCTGGTTCTGATAAAAAGACATCACAATACAGTGTGCGGTTTGTTGCATATGGGGCTGTACACCTGCAGACTAGTCAGGGTGGCAGATGGTCATAATGTTATGCCTGGACCATGTATATCAGCCCTTTATATATTAACTTTAGCATGGTTATTGAAGCAAACCTAAAAAAACATCTGCCTTGAATAAATTATCATCACTGATGCCAAAATAAATCTTTGACCTGCTCAAATTTACTGCAATAAATACCAATGACATCAATCTCTGTTTAAAGATCAGTGTAGTTGCTGGTGCTGATATTAGAATGATCAGTCAGTTATCATACTGCAATTATTGTATCCTACTGTTGTTCTTATCTTATTGATATTCTCATGTCTTATTCTATCCATAGACAATCCCAACACAGTTTTGTCCGATGGCTTCTCTGCTTGAGGTATCTGCATGTTAAAATGACATTTTTCCTTGCTTTAACCTTGCTGAATGACACTATGCTGACGGTGGATTAATGTTGGGTCTTTAAATAATGTAACAGTAGTTTCTTTAAAAAAAAAAAAATGCACTACTGTAACAAGCCATCTTAACATCATACAAACCAACCTCACTAGTATAAACATGCTGACCTGTGCCTCAATCCATCTTACTGCTCTGACTGTTATTTGACTTCCATCGTTAACACCAGTGAACATCAATCACCAGCACTGTAAATGTACCATCACTGTAAAAGTGCCACTTTTAGACTTGGTTATGGTTTTTATACACAGTCATTTAGTCTTTAAAATGACTTTAAAACTGTGTCAATCAATTAGTGAAGCTATTCGTTGAGTCCTCATAAGGGTTCACCTACAGGCTTTGCAGAGTACTTTTTTATTCCTTAATTTTCTTAAATAGACGGCACTCTTTATTGCCAGTTCGTAGAAATCTAAACTAACTTTGTCAGGGCAAGGGAGACAAAAAAGAGTAACAGATTATCTGTCTAAGGAAACTCTTAAAAGCTCCGACAGTCTTGACAGATTGTTTGACAAATTAATTATAGGTAGGACTGAGCGCAGCAGGAAACTGCACCATACACTCCTCTGCAACAAACCCACCCGGCGCACACGCGGACACACACAGTGCCGTGCACACTGAGGCAGTCAAACACACAGCGGGCTGCTTTCACATCACTGCGGAGACAAGCAGAGAGATGAAAATGGGAGGAAAGAGGGAAGTCGGTTGAGAGAGTCTGCCGTACTCTCCACGCCCCTGCAGGTAGTTTTCTCTCTCACTGACACCCCTTGATTTGGATCCCAAAAGGCGCGCTTTGGAAGGCTGCACAATCATGTCAACCTGCCTTCATCTCTCTTTTTTGAAACTAAAGAAGCCTTTAGGCACAAGCGACTGGCAGATGACGACTATTGAATCCAAATGAAGGAGGAAACATCAACAAAAGTGAACCAGCTAGCGTACACTCGTCTATCTCTGTCAGAGGCAGAACAGAAAAACCTTTGGGACACAAAGGGACCTGGATTGGATTTTATAAACTTCAAGCTGTGGAACATTTTTCAAGACTGTTCAAACCCCTAAATTCAGCTAAAGTCACAAAGCTGGAGAGGTTCTGTTTAAATGTCAATTCATATGTAGCCCTTAAAAACACAAAGCCCTTAACCAAATAACTGCCATCATAAATGCTGCCCGGATCATCACCCACACCAAATCATCCAACCACATCACCCCTGTTCTCATCCAACTTCACTGGCTCCCTGTGCAATACCGCATCCCCTATAAAAACTTCTCCTCACCTATAAAGCTCTCCACAACCTAGCTCCCACTTACCTCTGCGACCTCGTTCATGAAAACACTCCCTCCCGCACCCTCTGCTCAACCTCTGCTGGACTGCTAACCATCCCCACGTCACGCCTCAGTACCATGGGTGCCTGAGCCTTCAGCTGCTCAGCACCCAGACTCTGGAACTCCCTCCCCCACACATATGACAGTCAGACTCCATCACATCATCCAAATCCCAACCCAAAACTCACCTGTTCAAACTGGCATATTCCCTCTAACTGGACACTGTGCACTTCACTTGTTTTTATGTTGATGTTTTGCTTTAATAATGTCTGTGATCTCTTATGCTGACCCCTTAAAGGCGTCTCCAAATGTTTTAGTATTTTTATTATTATTATCAATCAACAGTCGGTTTGGAAATAGTTAGCCAAATCAGGGGCGCTGCCGGAAAATTCATGCCCCGACAAAATATATCACAAAGGGCTTTATCCCACATTCTACACAGTTCCTCAAACCATGCATCTGTTAAGCAATTAAAGAATTATTCATGTGATGTAACAGAATTTTAAAATGGACTGATAACAATCATTATGACCAAGGTTTTCTTTTAAAAGAAACAAGTAAGCGTCACACCTTAGAAAATAGCCTTAAGCTAAAAATGATGCAGTAAATGGTTCATATACACTGCCTGGCCAAAAAAAAAAAATGTCGCCACCACAAAAAAAGGTCACACACTCTAATATTTTGTTGGACCAACTTTAGCTTTTATTACAGCATGCATTCGTTGTGGCATTGTTTCGATAAGCTTCTGCAATGTCACAAGATTTATTTCTATCCAGTGTTGCATTAATTTTTTCATCAAGAGCTTGTATTGATGATGGGAGAGTCTGACCACTATGCAAAGCCTTCTCCAGCACATCCCAAAGATTCTCAATGAGGTTAAGATCTGGACTCTATGGTGGCCAATCCATGTGTGAAAATGTCTCATGCGCCCTGAACCACTCTTTCACAATTTGAGCCCGATGAATCCTGGCATTGTCATCTTGGAATAGGGAAGAAAAAATCCATTGATGGAATAACCTGGTCATTCAGTACATTCAGGTAGTCAGCTGACCTCATTCTTTGGGCACATAATGTTGCTGAACCTCAACCTGACCAACTGCAGCAGCCCCAGATCATAGCACTGCCCCCACAGGCTTGTACAGTAGGCACAAGGCATGATGGGTGCATAACTTCACCTGCCTCTCTTCTTACCCTGATGTGCCCATCACTCTGGAACAGGGTAAATCTGGACTCATTAGACCACATGACCTTCCTCCAGGAGAGTTCTTAATCCAATTTTAGTAGTTTCTGCAATCTCCTTAGATGTTTTCTCTTCTTGATGCATGCCAATGATTTGACCCTTCTGGAACAGACTAACATCTGTCCATGAACACAGGATGTGTCTTTCGACATGGTTGTTTAAGAAATGAGAAGCTACTCATTGCATCAGCTGGGGTTTAATAACTTGTTGCCAGCTGAAAGACAATCGCCCATGCACTAATTATCCAATAGGAGGCTCGTACCTATTTGCTTAGTTAAATCCAGGTGGCGACTTTTTTTTGGCCAGGCAGTGTAACAATGCAGTATGACTATTTTGCATTTGGAACATTCAAAGCATTCTGTATATTTCTTTTTTTCATTTACATTTAAGGTGTAATCTCACCTGATCGACCTCGAATTTTTTACTATCAAGGATTTTATTTTTTTGCAGATAATACATTTGTATCACTCCATAACCTATTATTTTCTTTCAGACTTTCAGATATACATGAAAAAGAATAAACAAACTAACAACCTCTTGTGATATGAAGGGCCTATGTTTTTTTTTTGTTTTGACTAATATAATTTTATCTGCCACATTGTTTGAGACATAAATAAATGCTAACATGGATATTGGAAGCTTTGCCCACACATATATATGTTTTTAGATATTTTATGACAACTCATGTGACTACTTTACTTTTCACTATTGTAAATATATATATTTTTAGTTTGTTAATGTCAGTTTGCTCTATACCTTCTGTGTTTAAGCACAGTTGATAAATCATGCCTAAAGAGCAGCAGGGAGAGTGGTGTGTTGGGACAGGTTTGGTGTCACATATATAGTATCTCAAAAAAGTGAGTACGCCCCTTATATATCTGCAAATATTTTATTATATCTTTTCATGGGACAACAGTGAGGAAATGACACTTTGATACAGTGTACAGTAGTGAGTGTGCAGCTTGTATAACAGTGTAAATTTACTGTCCCCTCAAAATAACTCAACACACAGCCATTAATGTCTAAACTGCTGGCAACAAAAGTGAGTACAAGTGAGTGAAAGTGTCCAATTGGGCTTGTTAAAGAAGCTGAGGGTAAAGGTGATAGACTGGTCAAGCATGTCTCCAGACCTCAACCCTACTGAGCATCTGGGGGGCGTCCTCAAAAGAAAGGTGGAGGAGTGTAAGGTCTCTAACATCCACCAGCTCCGTGATGTTGTCATGGGGGAGTGGAAAAGGATCCTAGTGACAACCTGTGAAGCTCTGGTGAACTGCATGCCCAAGGGGGTTAAGGCAGTGTTGAAAAATAATTGTGGCCACACAAAATATTGACACTCTGGGCCCAATTGGACACTTTCACACAGGGGTGTACTCACTTTTGTTGCCAGCAGTTTAGACATTAATGGCTGTGTGTTGAGTTATTTTGATGGGACAGTAAATTTACACTGTTATACAAGCTGTACACTCACTACTGTACACTGTATCAAAGTGTCATTTCTTCACTGTTGTCCAATTAAAAGATATAATAAAAAATTTGCAGAAATGTGAGCGGTGTACTCACTTTTGTGAGATACTGTAAGATAAGAGCAGTTTCTGACAGACTAATCTGGTGTTTCCACACCCACAGTTTGTTCACTTTATCGTATTTATTTAATACAATGGTATATCATACTTTCTCTGAAGAACATTGGAATATCGTAAAGCAAGCCAAAAGCAAACACCAGGACAGAAATGCTGTTACATGACTGCCTGCATTTTCCATTGTGTGAGTAAACAATGCCATGCTCAATGGTCCAACTGTGCATAATAGGAAGCTAGTTAGCAGGATAACCGAATGTCAAATCTAGGTACAGGAAGGAGGACGGATGTCCAAGAACATTTTTTTGATGCACTTATTTGTCAAGTACTTTACACAATTTAGGGTGCAACATTAAAAAGAGATGACATGAAAAAGAGAGCTAGCTTGGCAAGTAAGATTAGCCTGTTGCTCATATATTGCTGTGTCATGTCCCTGCACCGTAAGCAACCCCACTGGACAGCAAATTATTTGTATAATCTGTGCTACATAAATTATAAAGTAAACTACCAAGAAAGGTCTGGGTTGGCATATTTCACATTTTGTAGGCTGTTGGATACTCAAGGTACCCAAATATACCTTGCAACGCACAAAATGTTTTTTTCTTATATGTTCCCTTAAAACAAGATAAGAAACTAACAAGAAAACGTAATCAAGAAATCCTAAACCTCTCTGGATCCTCTTTTTCATCATAAAAGGAGATCCACATCAGCGCCTTGCAAACACATCAACAAATGTCCAATTTACTTTTAAACATGCTTCCTCAGCTATATATATGTTTTACTATCGTAATTTTAGAAAAGTTCCCTAAGAGGCTGTTACTTAGATAGCATATGCTTGATCAAAAGCATGCTGGCAGCATTTGGATAAAGTTAATATATGACTTTGCCAGGTCACTGATCATTTTCATTACATTGAACAAACTCCAGAGGCAAAGGAGCTGAGAATCTCTGGTTTGACTGAGAATATGATTGATGGCCAAAAGCAGCAAATTGAAAATTCAGTCGCCAGTGCAAAGGGGACAAGTCCCAGTGGTGCTTTTCACCCACACATGATTAGACCAGAGTTCTACTTTGCCTCAGGCTACGAGCTGGCCTTAGGCTAACTGAGTTCTTCTTTTTTTTTTTTTTTACACAGCACCAATTAGCTTGAAGCGACATGGAGGCATTCGTTCTCATGAAATATATTTGGTTTTGTGTTAAACTATTAAAAATTATGTCCTTTTTAAAGCAGGTGTTAAACATAACTAAGAGCCTTCAAAAACATCATAGCAGGCATTAAAGTTTTGCTGATGTACGACACTTTGCTTTTTTAATTTAAGCATGTTCACTGTGTGTCTGTCACACTTATGCATAATAAGTTTACCTCCATTAACACACAAGCATCTGTGTGAAAGATAAGGGTCAGTTGATGCAGCCGCCATCTGCTAATGAGATTTCATCAGGTCAATCCGAGGACGATGATTAGCCAATTAATTTAGTCCTTGGGTGACAAATGACATTCCACTGGTGGAGAAATAATCAGCATCAATATGTGTTTGCAGCCTCAGAATTCTCAGTCGCAGCCTTGCCCTTTGTGCAGATATCACACCATGGAGGTAAGAGTGAGCCAAAGGGAGAGGACAGTGCTGCAGTATGATGTATATTTAATAGGTAGGTGGACGTATTTCAAGTTAATATATGCACAAATCAAACGCAATTGGCTGCAGGTCAGTGTCCGGTCAATAGGGATGTGATGAGGAGGGAGGGGGGAAGGATGCTGATAGAGACAGATCGGAAAAGAGGGAGTGGTAGAGACTAAATAGAGACAAACATGACTGACAGAAAGGGGCTAACGCAGAAGATTCAAAGGATGGTGAGTAGACAGAGGAGAGGGATTATACTAAGAGAGGCAGGGAGTCACGTTAATAAGTAAGACCATAAAGCATATGGACATAGAGTAGAAGAAAAGGGAGGAGTGAGCTGGGGAGACATGGAGTCCTATCCTATGCCCAGTGCAAAGGGCTTTGGCGTGCATCACAGGTTTTTTTTTATATGTTCCACCTAACGCAGGTGTCATTTGGTCATCCAAATCTTCTCTGCCAAAGCCAAACAGCTTTTTTTGCTGTTGCTATTGACTCTGCTTAGCATGGGCTCTGCTATGGCAGTCAATTGGTGTCTGCTTCAAGAATCAGCATGCCACATTTGACTGATCTGGATAAGGCCCGAACGGAAGGGCAACTTCAAGGTAGTGTCTGGAAAAATCAAGTTGCAGCATTATTTAAGGTGAGCTCTAGTACCAACCTCCAAACTGAAGTCCAAGTTCCATATAACTTGGGACAGTCAGAGACAGGCCACAAAGTAGACATTCCACGAAGACAACACCCCATGAAGGCTGTTTCCTCACCCTTTCAGTGCTTGGGAACTGTGGGCAGTCTTCTACAGATTTGCGGTCAAAGTTTGCAGAATGATATTGCCAATGGGTCTTTGCACAGACAATCCAGACCAGACTGAATGCAGTCAATTTCCAGTCTCATAGAGTTGCAGGGGGTCCTGTTACACCAGTTTGTACTGATGTTAGCAACACGTACACTGGAACCGGAACATGTGAAGGAAAGTTATGTTCAGCGATCTAGTTTGTCGGTTGGGTTGTCGTGTCAAAGTGTGGAGAAGATGTAGTGAACATAATGCTGATTGCTGTAACGACAGAGAAACATCTTTTGGTGGAAGCAATGTGATAGTGTGAAGCAACATCTCCCTCACTGGAAAAATTAGGCTTGTCCTCATTGTAGGCAGAGAGAGATAGAGATAGATTCTGCAACAAGTGGCAATCTCATATCTCTGCAGTCCAGGACCGGGTTTATCAGAGACTACATCCAAAATTTGGGAGTGGGGAAAATGGAATGGCCTGCCAGCTGTCCTAATCTTAACCCCATGCCCAAGCTGATCTTGTGGGATCAGCTTAGGCATGCAATTTGCGCTGGAGTGACCAACACAACCACATTGTCTGACTTGCAACAAATGTTGGTTGACCAGGCTGGTGAACAGCATGAGGAGGAGGTGCCAGGTAGTTGTGGCTGTGTACGGTTCTTCCACATGCAACTGAGGCTGCTGTTTGGTAAATGATGAATTGTTAAACTGCCAATATGACTTGTTTCTTCAGACTTAAATCATCCAACCCCCCAAACAACACCAAGCAAGAGTCGATAGCAAAATAAGCTTTTTTGCATTAGCAGAGAGGATCTGGAAAATTTTTCACGGGTGTAACTGACATACTCAGCTCTACGGCTCATCCCACAAATGTATGTTCCCCATTAAAAGGGAAATAAAGTGGCTTTTCCACGTTACAAGATTTCTTGCCAAGAAGCATCATCAAAGCAAAGAAACAATCTGCCAAAAACTAATATCATTACCTTCTGTGCAATGTTCAGTAGCTCAGAACAACATTGATCATTTTAGTGTCAGAAATGGGTTACAGATGGACAGATAGATAGAAAGATGAATAGACCAATAAATGGATAAATAGCCTTTCCATATGCACTCTGCCCTACATGTTTTAGTAGTTAAGGACTCTTGTCTACTTGGGTTTCAGCAATATAATCTCTATTGTTATTGTATTGCAGATACCTAAATGCTAAAGTCTTATTCATTAATTACTGTCTCTATTAAAAATGTCCCACTGTTCCCTTTTCCTCCCACACTAAATTAAACCCTTTTCAGTTAATATCACAAGTTGAAGGGTAATAAAGTGAATTAATATTTATCTCCAGAGCACATCGTATTTTTTATTTTATTTTTTTTTTTAGTGTCTGCTTTGACCTAATCTCTCTTCACGGCTCCTCTTACATGCAAATATGTGAGAAGTGATACTCTTCTAGTTCAAGCCTACAGGGGGAAGCTGGGGAGCTTGTGGGGCTGTAAGAAAGATCACAGCACTGTGGCTGGGGCAATGGTTGCAATGACAGTACACAAAGAAGGGATGGTAATCCATCTGCTTAAAAGACAGTGATCTGTGGAGACAAATATGGAAGAAAACTTCAAGAGACATAAGACACTAGAGACAATGAAAAACTAAGTTCAGATTTTGGGGCTTGTTGTCGCATCATTATGCAATTCAGAGGAGATGGTGGTATGAATGAATCTGCATAGTGCACAGTGGTGAGATAAACAACAAACATCTGGCTCTCTCACCATGATTCAGGCATTGCTTCAGAATTAAGGGCATTGTCCAAAATGCACAATATCCCACCAAGTGCTTTATGTCTGAAGGGGCAAGTCCAGAACATCTCAAGACCTTATATTTCAGTTTGAAAAGGAGCTTTTTAGAGAGTCTCTAATCTGAATACTACAGTATGGAACAGATTAAAGTCATTACCTTAGGTGGGCTTTCAGATCCAGGGTACTCTCTCTGGTCCAGTTTGTTCCAGCGCTGCATCAATTTGATCAC
Source organism: Cetoscarus ocellatus (assembly GCA_037902135.1). NCBI lineage: Eukaryota > Metazoa > Chordata > Actinopteri > Labriformes > Labridae > Cetoscarus > Cetoscarus ocellatus. The sequence continues at coordinate 433,333 of JBAMNC010000245.1, read as the reverse complement.
AATAGCTCTGCTGAAGTCCACCAGCTGAAAACCAGTCACATTTGCCCCTCCATGCATAAATCTCTCCAGAGATATGTCCTTAAAACCCTGACAATGACAGACAAAGATAGGAAGATGGAAAGAACAGGTCAAAGGAGAATCCAAGTGCTGAGAAAACTTCCCAAACTAATTACAGAACAGTCAGAACAGACTACAACACCCTCTGTCAGAGTGTGCACTGACAAATCACCTGGTTATTTATAACCATACTTAATATGGAGTGGCTTCTACAGCTGCGAGGGTGACTTCATGCAGAGTGTCACTTTGTAGTGAAGTGTTGGTAGAGAGGGATCCATTTGGGAATGGGCCAGAGACAGGCAGAGCGTGCAGACGTGTGAGGGTTATCCTGGGTTGATGGATGCTAATTGCTGAAAGCTCTGAGAGCCTATCTTACTTGACCCAAGCACACAAGCCCTTTAATCACCGTCCCAGGGAGAATTGCATTGGAACAGATTTAGAGATTGAGGTTAAAACAATGTGAATTTTTCAAATAGGAGTTTGAGCAGCTTCTTGAAGTTTTTGCTTTATTTTAAAAACAGAAATGGTAATACTGTAATTTCAAAGGAAAGATGGAAAGTGACGCTTGGTGAGAATATTTTAAAATCAATGTGCATCTGGCAAGCATTGCAGTTTTCATTTTTTTGCTCATAACTCAAAAAAATGAACAACTCAGGGACTGGCTGAATGTCTAACAATGTCAGCCCAAGCGGTGTGGACATGTGACTTTTTGGAATTTCTCCTTGATCCATGGGAATTTTGACGAGCTCTTTCGAAATGCTCAAGCCAGGGTCTACATCTAGACCTGAATTAATTAGCCTCACAAAAATGTCTTCTTGGGATGGGAAAGTACTTTGGGGTTTAATGCAAGGCTAAATGTCTTTGACTGGTTGAGCATTTGCAGCAATTTATTTTAATGAAATCTTCAGTGTCAACCTGCACTACTAACAGACTTTCAACAAACATGTACCCCATAATATTATTTTACCAACAGTAACCTCTTAAAGCTGCAGTACATAGTTTATTTTTTGGATCACTGGCTCTGAAAAACACGAAAATCTGTCAGGTTCATGTTATTTGAGCCATCTGAGAGACTTTTAGATGTCTGCGCCCCCTCCTGGAGATGTGTTCAGCCCTCAGAAAGTCTAGCAAGGGAGGTATGCTTTTTGGCTAATGAGGGCTCAGATTAGGGAAAGCACCTTCATATGCTGCACTCCTGAGATATGCCCACTTTCAGCCAATCATGGAGAGCAATCCAAGTGGCTGCTCAACTGAGGGCTATGTGTGAGCACATAAAAGTAAACAACGCCGGAGGTAGTTGTCTACAAAGTGGCAATGCCGGCATTAGCAATGAATGCCTATACAGCTTAACAACCAAAGGAAAGGAGGACAGAGGAAGCTAAATGGCTGGAGGAATAAGACAAGAGTGAACATCTGCAGAGTGTTTGAAAGGTGGAGACAACTGTGCATCGCACTCAAATTCCCTTGATTATACAGGTCATGCCATTCAGATATCTTACCAAGTTGGCAATGATGTAATGGTATCCTTTCACATGTTTCCCCACACTGACAGCCTGGAGAGAAAAAACAACAGAGAAAAGTGATAATGGTAATGTGGTGTAGGGTAGAAGGACAGGCTCTGGTTTCATTTGTATGCTGATTAAAAGAAGAGTGAGTAATGAGCCTTTGAGAACTTTACTTGTCCTCATTTCATGCTGGCTCAGACTCTGCAGACACATTTAAAAGAGTTTAAACATTGTGCTGTCGTAGAAAAGTGTGTTGTTGACCTGCCTGGTCACAGCAGATTAATAAAAACTGCATTTGGTAAGAAGGCTGTTCTACTAATAACATCAATGAGGTGTCTACATCCAAACATGACAGTCTAAGCAGCAAACGATGGCACATTTGCTTCAGTGATGACATTTGCTTTTGCCTGAGCATGATTAAGTTCTATGAACTGTAATGTTGGCTGCTTCAGTTGGTTGTTTCAGTGCAATTATTTCACAGGGCACATGACGTGCAAAAAGAGGATATGCTGAATATAGACAATAAAATCTAACTTTATTTTCAGCCCATGCCCTACACTTGGCTTGCTGCCAAGGGAGTGGGGGTGGGGGGGGTGGGGGGTGGCTGGGGGTATCAACCAGACACTTAAGCTGCTCACAGTAGAAGATCGAGAAGTCAACAGGCTGCTAACTTTGTTGTCTTTCATATAAATACTCTATCACTCCAAAGAGACTTGTAAAACACACTTGTGAGTATGTAATGTAAACTTGAAAAAAATAAAAAATGGAGTTCTTGGAATTAATTGTGAACCACAACTGCTCCCTTCAAAATGGAGCTTAGAAGCATGTCAGAGCCCAAATTGAACATGCTCCAAGAGCACACACCTCCTCCAAGGCATTTTCAACACTGTCAAGTGAGTTGTTGTCAAATATGTGGGAAATTGCCCTATCTCACACTGGTAACAAATCCTTGAGAAAAAAATCCTGGATCCAAATCCAGATTTAGATCACCACCAAAATCTAATGTCCTGTCCTGTGTGCTATGATCAACATTCCCTGGAAATGTCATTAAAATCCGTTGAGAAATTACTTAGTGAGTTATTGACAAAAATTCTGGAAAACTGGTCTAACTGTTAATGTGTTAAATCCTTAGAAAAATCCTGGTTCCACAACCAGATTTGGATCGCCACCAAAATCTAACCACTTTTCCGGTGTGTCATGTCCAACATTCCCTAAACAGTTCATGAAAATATATTGAAAACTTATTGAGTTATTAGGAAAAATGTTCAAAATCAGTCCATGACTTTTTGAGTTATCCTGTTCAAAAACTAACAAAGGCAGGCAGAGGTTAATATTCTCATTGTGGGGCAGAAACCTCAGACGTCCAGTTTTTATTATTTACATGCTTTTTTCTTAATCCATGCTCTGGGTCAGCTTTCAGGTTTTTTTGCTCTGTAGGACAGCTGAAAGAGAACAATCGGAGGATCTGAGGGGCTGCCCTGCTTCATAAACTAAACTTGTTTGTTTGTTTGTTCGTATGTCTGTTGGCAAGATTACGCAAAAACTACTGGATGCATTTACATGAAAATTTTACCAGAGGTGTGGTTTTGTTCAAGGAAGAAGCCAGTACATTTTGGTGCTGATCTGATCCAGGTTAACGTCACAAAAATACATTTAAGTTTATAACGGCAAATCCCATTCATTTACAGCATTCTGGGAATTGTAGTTTATTTGTAAACTGAGGTCTTATTTTCAAGCTTATGTCACTACATTTCCCAGCTTCCCTTGCAATGCCAGGGGAGGAGTTCTCCACGCCGCTGTCTCTGCTTTGTCCCACCCACAGCACCATCCAATTGGTTACATGCTCTGGCTACACGCAGAGCACAGCGATCAGCTAATCAGCACTGAAAGCTGTGCCTGCAAAGTTCGTCTCACAGACACAGCGGAGAGGAGGAAGTGTTGCCAATGGAGAAAGCCTGGCATTGTCCTGCTAATAATGCCAATACGGAAACAGTCCGTCATAGAAGTCTGTGTGTGTGTGAGTGTAAAAACCTAACGCCCAAATTCCACATTAAGCGAACGCGCCGTGCTCCGAAGCGCCGTGGTTTTGCTTTGACCAACACGCTGGCGACATTGCCCACTGGAAGCACTGCGGTGCACACAACACCAACATCTGTACAAGCAGCAGCAAATTGGTTCAGTCAACAAGTTACAAGACCCACTACTAACCAGGTCACTCTATTGGATGATATTTATATCCACAATAATCACACTTCTTGCAGATTGATATTTTTCAGTCCACAATGTGCGTATAAAATAAACACAGGACTATAATGTTGGGTGGAAATCACAATTTATGGGTGGAACTGAACTGCTTGGCGGAGGTCTGCGCTGTCTGAGTGCTTTTCTAGTCTTTATTCATGTAAAAGAAAGGGATGATCGGCCCTGCTAGCCCATTAGAAACAGCCATATCTGAAAGTATACTCCCTAAAAACAGTTTGGAAACATTTTTTTTGTAGATCATTTATCGTCTTTCATAAAATCAACTGGTATTGCATTTCATATCACTGGAAAACCTGATTAGTCAGCTTGACAACGAGGTATAACTTGTAAGGATCCTGCTTTTGTGGAAACATGTGGGTAGCACCTCAAAAAAATTTTGCCAAGCTCTCCTGCAACTGGATGCAGTTTTTGCAGTACACATAGTGGCAGCTTTACTTGCTGTCAGTCTTGGTACCATTTCTGAAATTAAGGACCAAGTTCCGTGAGACAGGTGAGGTCAACGACAGACATAAAGTAGGAGTCCCAGAAGGACAACTACCCCAGAAGCCTAATTCCTCACCCTTGCTTTGCTGAGGAACCACAGGCTTTGTTTCAGTGGAAGAAGGGATGTTTCTCATTTTTTGGGTGTGCTATCCTCAAGTTTAGCTATCTTGCTCATTTAATGAATGCATGGTTCTTAAGTGTTGTACCTCGTGGTGCCTAAGGTGCCTAATCAGGCTTTCCAAGGACATGAAACACAATACCCATTGGTATTATTGAAAGGAGAAGAAACTGACGGAAGTGACATTTCCAAACTTTTCTGAAAGAGTATATCTATTGTTTAATAATCACTTTGTTCAAAAAGACAATACCATTGTTCAACATTCATTTATTCAACAAATGCTTGTTGACTTTGTCCACACCTTAACACCTACTCTTTTCCACTTCATGCACAGTCGATAGCTGTTACCTTTGAGCAGAATTTATCTCTTATTATCTGTCTGCCATGTTTACGTGAGATTACATGCCTGATGGTTCCAGCACAGCACCAGTCAATACTGTTATCTCTCACGAAGTGGGATCTGTAATTTTTTTCTGTCATGCTTGAGTCTGTGCAGAGAGAAGAGGTAAATTCTGCTCTAAGGGTGTGATCACTACACAAGAGAATATTTGTATAAAAATGGTGCATTAACCTTTTTCATAAATTCCTTGTTTGTGCACTCTTTCCTCTGCCTCACATATCAACAGATTCATACTGACACAGACAGATGCACACTAATACACACACACACACACACACACAGATCGCAGCTGGCAGGGGCAGACAAACAGAGCAGTCTGTGTCTCAGAGCAGGGATGTTAGCCAGTGCCAGGACTGCAGAGCCCACTGTGAGGGGAGTGTGTGTTTCTGTCTCAGTATAGACCAGAGCATGTGTGTGTGTGTGTTTGTGTGTGTCCCAGTCTGTCTGTTCACACCAAAGAAGCCAATTAAGAAACTGTCAGCGTGTACGTCTGGGGTGCTGTCTTTGTGGATGTTTAGTGTGTGTGTTGTTTTCTTATTATCTGTCTTACAAACCCCAATGCCAATATAGTAGGGACGTTGTGTAAAACAAAAATAAAAACAGAATCCAATGATTTGCAAATCTTTTTTTTTTTTTTTTTTTTCACTAATATTCAATTGAATTCACTACAAAGACGATGTATTTAATGTTCAAACTGATAAACTTCATTGTTTTGTTTTTTTTTGCAAATATTCACTCATTTTGAATTTGATGCCTGCAACATGTTCCAAAACATCTGGGACAGGGGCATGTTTACCACTGTGTTACATCACTTTTCCTTTTAACAACACTCAATAAGTGTTTGGGAACTGAGGACACAAATTGTTGAAGCTTTTTAGGTGGATACTTTCCCATTCTTGCTTAATGTACGACTTCAGTTGCTCAAAAATTGGTGCTTCCGTTGTCATATTTTGTGCATCATAATGTGCCACACATTTTCAACAGGAGACAGGTTTTATCTGCAGGTGGGTCAGTCTAGTACTCACAGTCTTATGCTATGAAGCCACACCATTGTAACACATGCAGAATGTGGCTTGGCATTTTTTAGATAAGCAGGCACACTATTTGGAAGGCAGCATATTTTGCTTCAAAACCTGTAAGTACCTTTTAGCATCTATGATGCCTTCACATATGTGCAAGTTACCTATACCATGGGCACTAACAAACCCCCATACCATCACAGATGCTGGCTGCTGAGCTTCGCTCTGATAACAGTCTGTGCCCCTTGAAGGAACAAGGGGCACATGAAATCAATTTTGTTTTTCAGCCTTGCTGCTTAAGTGCAGAGATTTCTCCATATTCTCAGATTATTTTGGTGATATTATGGACTGTAGATGATAAAATCCCTAAATTTCTAGCATTTGTACATTGAGAAATGTTGTTCTTAAACTATTCGACAAATTTCTTATGCAGTTGATCAGAAAGTGATGAACCTCATCCCATCCTTGCTTGTGCTCTTTTGTATGCCTAATCATGACACTCACTTGTTTCCAATTAACCTGCTCACCTGCAGATGTTCCAGGTGGGTGTTTTTGCCTTTCCCAGGCTTTTGCTGCCCCTGTCCCAGCTTCTTTGGAAGCTGTTGCAGGCATTACATTTGAAATGAGTGAATATTTGCAAAAATAATGAAGTCTACAAGTTTGAATATTAAATGCCTTTTCTTTTTAATTTATTCAATCTAATATAGGTCGAAAAGGATTTGCAAATCATTCTCTCAAATCATATTCTGTTTTTATTTATGCTTTGCACGATGTCCCAACTTCATTGTCATTAAGGTTTGTAAATGCTGAGGTCTGTGTGTCTGTCACTGTTGGGCACAAATCTCCTTTTTTATGATTTTCATTTTCTTTCATAAAACAGATTTTTTGGTTGTATCCCATATTTGCGAGTGGGCTTTTTAAACCTTCAACCAAAATTAAAATACAACAATTTTTAATCAGTACAATAAAAAATATTACAATTCATTCACTGGTAGGCAATTTCGTTATTTAATTTTCATTTCCTGAAAAGTAGCAGTTTTGGAGATAGGTGGTATTTGCCCAGCGGGGACAATATTTCACAAATAAACATGCTGGTGTGTTCATGGGTGTGTGGTTTGTACGTGTGTAACCAAGTTTGTCAGACGTGAAGACAGATGATCAGATTTGATGACAGATGGCAGAGGAAATAGGGTGACGCACTGAAACCTAAGTCAAAGGGCATGCACACACTCTCACACACACATCTGCGCCACCTGTCAGAGCTTCACCACGAGGCAAGACAGATAATCTAATGAACTTGGACAAGCAAAAGGTGTCAGAATGTGTGAACTCATATATCACATGTCTTTGCGTGTCTGTGTCTATGTGCTTAAAACCTCTGAGTGTGAGTCCAGTTTGTTGCAGCAATCATACAGTGATGCCGTCGGGGAAGTCACATTCCTCTCCTCACTTTATGAACTCCAGGGAAAGCTCAAATCTTGTTTACCCTCCAGATGTCAAAAACGATAAAGAGAAGTGTTACAACAGGCTGAGTAAAGCAGACTGCAGGCTGACAGGCACCATCAGTACAGTGCCTAGAAAGTAATACAGATGATAATATTTGCTTGTTTGAATTTTTGCTTTTTCTTTTATTTCTCAGATGGTATTGTGAAGAACTAACTAAGAGAGAGTGGGGAAATCCATTGCTAGCAAGATTTACTGGTAGGGTTAAAGGGTTAGTTTGGGTTTTTTGAAGTGGGGTTGCTTGAGGATTATGGCACTTGTAAATATAATTGCCAACAAAGCAACATGTGCACTTTGTTCCCAATGGGAATGTGGCCACATTTAGGCTGAAACAAAGTTTTTTTAAATGTTTTTTCAACTGCAGTAAGTTTCATTTTTTCCCAACAAAGCTCCTGTGTTTAGAACTACTTTGTGATGCTACGTATCACTTTGCCAGCAACACACTGCTGTCCTGGTAGTGGTCACTGGAACACAAACTGATATCAAACTCCACTGATATAATGAAGATGGGTTGCACCTGTATCTATCCTGGATGTAACAACAGGCAAAAGAAATGTTCAATATTCTGATTTCACCGCATTTCATTGCATGATGTGGGAATTCCCCAACTTTGGCTTATGGTTTTTAGTATGGACATCAGGATTCCCCCCTCTGCAGTGACAGAACATTGTGTTTGCAATAAGGGCTTAGGCTATGTCCACACATAAGTTGATATTTTTAAAGAAATGAGTTTTCCCTCTTCTGTTTTTAAAAATATCCCCGTTCGCACAAGTATGTTGAGATAAAAATTCCCTTCTGCACAAAAACACATAAATGCACTGCTAAACACTGTTTAAAACTTTGTATCTATGTCCACGATATGCAACTTTTTCTTGAAATTTTTAAGCAAAAGCTGTTTGATTTTCATATCTATTCCTACCGCCATGTCCAAGTAGTGCTATGGTTTAAATTGTGGCTATGTTAAATGGTGATGGAAGGTGAGCTGAGTGAATATTTTTTTGTTTTTATTCGATCGGAGGCAAATCTAATAATCTTGATCAAATCCTGTTTTTAAACATTTTCATGGGTTCTCCTGTTGGTTTCAGCTACCATTAAAATCAAGGCAAAAACACAGAGTAAGATGTCATGTGTCACCAGTCAACACTGTGACGTATGAAACAATAATAACGAGTCTCATCCTAAACTTTGACTGTTTTTAATCCATCAAAGTGAGGGAGCAACAGAAAGTATGTGTTGACATGTAAATAGTCCAGTTATTAACACTTTAAAACAGCAACAGGTTTGCAGTGTCCGCGGCAGCGCATTAAAGAACAGTGTGAATGATGCATAAAGTGACATCAACCTGTGGAGACGTCAGTGTGGAGTGTGACATTTCAGGCCGAAGACGGTGTTTCCCCATTTTTCCTATTTTCCCTGTCCACTTGGAGACAACCAAAACGGCATTTTCAAAAATTTTCAGTTACAGTTTTTTTGAGCATTCAATCTGAGTTCTATCCATTGTCTGATTAAACAATTGCACAAAGAGCTGTTTTGTATTAATTTTGTCCGGAAAGCCAAAATGTTAAGTAATTAATTGGTCCCTAATTGATGGAAATTAATTGCTACAGCTCCAGTCAAGGGTAAGGGTAATGAATTGCTGGTTACGAACTGCAGAGGACAAACTGCTCACAGGAAGAGCAGAAAAAACTAACAACACTACTAAATACAGTCACTAGACAATTTATTTGGTAAATTGGCAAGCACCAGGTTGGTCCTCCTTTTGCTTTCAGAGCTGCCTTAATTAATTGCAGCACTGACTCTGCAAGGTGCTGAAAACACTCCAGAGAAACATGATAGCATCACACAGTTACGGCAGATTTGTCAGCTGCACATCCATTATGTGAATCTCCACCTTATCTCACAGGTGCTCTATTGTTTTGATATCTGCTGACTGTGGAGGCCACTGGAGAACTGTGAACTTAAAGTCATGTTCAAGAAACCAGTTTGAGTTGAAATGAGCTTTGTGCCATGGCGCGTTATCCTACCAGAAGAAGTCATTGGGAGACAGCTGTGATCACAGAGGGATGGACATGGTCAGCAACTAAACTCCAGCAGGCTGTGACAAACAATGCTAGATTAGAACAAACAGGCCTAAAGTGTGCTATAAACATGTGCCCCACACAACTGCACCATAAACACCAGTCTAAACCACTGATACAAGGCAGGGTGGATCTAGGCTTTTATGTTATTAATGCTGAATTCTGACCCTATAAATGTTCACAGATATTGAGACACATCAGACCAATGTTGTCCAATTTTGGTAAATAAGCCTCAGCTTTTTGTTCTTTGCTGACAGGAAAGGTACCTGGTGTGGTCCTCTGTTGCTGTAGCCCACCTGCTTCAAGATTTTAAGTGTTTTGTATTCAGAATATGTCGTCCGCATTCTTTGGTTATTGGTGCTTGAGTTCCAGGTGCCTATCAGATCTGGCCATAAATTCCTGGCACCAGCAAGGTGTTTTCACTTATATAGAACTGCTGCACAGATATGGTTGTGTGTGTATTTTTTCTGTTTTTTTTTCTTTGTGTAAAACAACAAATTTGAAAATTCATGAATAAGAATAATAATCATATTTTAGCATTAGAAAATAAAGAGCTTCTACATACTGGTGCACTAACCATTACAGAAACATAAAAAAGTAATTTTGGTAATTAGTGATGCTGTTGATTTAGGGCAGCTGTGAATCAAACCTTGCACTGGGTGGTGGTCCATCAACTTTGTTAAGGACTGTATTCCCAGTCCCATTTAAAACTTAATTGATGAATCCTGGTCTATATCATGTCAGTGATGTTAACAAAATCGATTTCGACAGATTGTTTATCTTTGTGCTATGTCAACTCAACAAAAACTTCCCATAACAAACTCCTAGGTGGCTACTTGAAGAATTGCCAGTTTTTACCAATGGCCACACAATAAAAAAAAGTGGCACAGTCTGCTGGAAAATAATTAAAATTATAAATTTAAAGTTTGGCCTGCAAATTTAAATCCTATTATAAAGCAGTCTATGTTTTTAAACTGTAGGGTGAGTATGATAAATGTGGCCTTGTTTGGCCTGAGTGGGTTATGTGTGATTTTTTTTTTATTACACAGAGCACTTTGGGCCTTTGATAATAGAAGAAGTCTAGATTAAAAAAAACAAACAAACAAACAAACAAAAAAACAAAACAATAGATAATAAAAGAAAAAAACATTCTGCCAAAGTTCATGTCATATTGATTATCAGTGGAAAAAAAGGCCTTAGAAACAAAAATGTGCACTTTCCCATAAGGGACAAGAGGGACCTGAGGGTTAACTTTTCTGAACTAAAGTCTAATAATCTCTGTTCTTTTCATCATTATCCCCTATTAATGTTGAAAACAATTAATTCCAGTCCTTGATATTCACCAGGCATAAAACTGCAGTTCACATGCCTTATTACTTTGCTGACTTCAGTACCACTGTGTAATGCAGCGTTAGCATTATATGAATGTTACCTGCTCTAGGATGCTCTGTAGTCTCTCAGGCTCTAGGTCAATGACATATTTCCTCTCCTGGCGCCGGTCCAGGTCCTCTAAAAGGCGTCGGTACGCTGCCTCGTTGAAACTCTCAACACAGATGGCGCTCACCTGCATCAACATACATACATGTTATAAACAGAAAGTGCACACAAGCACAGAGGGGGAGGAGGAATAAGGTCAACCATGCAAATTACCAGCAAGATAAGTGTTGTAAAACAATGGTGTAATTATGCATAAGCTTTGTGTGTGTGTGCATTTTTGGTCTGTCCCAGGAATGTGTGCGTTTATGTGTGTGTTTGTGTGTATGTGTGATCTGACCTGCCATCCGTTCTGCCCCGCTCTCTCCATAATTGCCTGCAGTATTGCATAACCTAGACAACAGAGAGTAAAGGAAGGGAAGAGGGAATTAATTCAGTCGAAGGTAAAGCTGTACTTTGGACACACAGAAATAATAGTGTGCAGGTTTTTGCAGACACAACTTAGAGACCAAAATTCACACTAGTCTGCAATATATTTTGCCGCATTGTGTAACAAGGTGTATATTTCAGTAGAATTATCAGCCCACCTGCTATACAAAAGCAACACTGACGTCTTGTATTGAAATGTGATGGAAAAAGCACTCAGCACCTGGGCAGCCCTGTCTTGAGCGCCACTTTATCAAACAAACCCACAGAGCTTATCAGAACAAAGACATATGCTGCACAACAATAGAGACTGTCAGATTCATTGTGGGAGAAACTGTTGATAGTGGCACTTCATTGAAATTAAACTTGTCATCGCTTCTTGTTCAGCTGTGAACTTTGATTCAAATGTAAGCCATCTGAGAAATACGCCGCCACTTATCAATTTTATAGCCCGTAACAAAGCACAGAGTTCTTTTTCAACAATATAAAGGAGGGCAGCTTTTGAGTGGGGTGATTGTGCCTCTCGGCGTGGTATTAGATGAGTTTTTAAAGTTATGGTGTTATGAGAAGCAGGTGGCAATATCAGCAACAATGAACTACAGAGTTTATCACAGTGTGTTACATCAAACTGCAGTAAACGGCTTAAAAAGATGGAAAATACTACTATAAGAGAGGACATGATATCACAGTAACAAGCACTCCACCAAGGCATTTTCAAATTGTTGGATGAGATTCATTCCCTGAAAATGTCATCAATTAAAAAAAAAAACCAAACATTAAATGATCAGCAAAAATCTGCAAACATCTCACTATGTTAACAGCTCCTTCAATTCAACCATACAGACAGGCCATGATCAGTGTTATATAGTCCTAAACAGGGATTGAAACTGAAAAACAATTCCCGTTCCAGGAATCAATATCATTAATCTTGTTGCTTACCAGTTATTTTCACTTTTTCTGCATAATTTGCAAACAAAAGAGTCTGCAGAAATGAAAAAGACGCTAAATCATGGTAGACAGGCGGCAGGAGTGGTCAAGATTGAGTTTTATTTCAACAAAAAGATGTTTACTGCACATATGTCAGTGAGCAGAAACACCAGAAACTTGCAGAAGCATGTATCGATCCATATAAGTGTCATGTCTTTGACAGTGTTGCCACTTAAAAAAGAAAAAAAAAAAAAAAATTATTTTCCACACCGAAAATCTGCAGGAATTTGATAAAGGAATCATAAAAGGTTTGATTGATTAACAGAATTGTTAAAGGATAAGTTCGGTTTCTACAGCTTTCACATAGTTTATAGAATGAAGTAGAACAATATACTCACCCAGAAGGCTTTCCTGATCCAAACAGTGCTTCGGGAGATATTTAGATCCAAAATCGAGCGGCGGACATCCGTATAAATGGTAGCAGACAGGGCATGTATAGCGCCGCTCCTAAAACTGCATTAATCATCCAAAAACTCATTAGTTTCACCAACATTTCATCATGGTCCGCTCGCGCTACTCCTCCACGACAGTCCGGTGTCGCTCCACCCATGTTTTTGTGACTGTGCTGACCTCTGAACTGAAAAGTTTCTTGCCTCCGCATCCTCCTTTCGATGAGCTCCTCATCTGTATACTCTGGCTCGAAACTGTAAGGACACCCGTCATATTCAAAGTTCTCGTCCACAACATCTTCATCCGATAGATATTCGTCCATTTTGCACAAAACTGGAAGAAGAAAGTTATTGTGTAGCCACTGCTCGCCGCTGAAACAATGAGCCGTACTGCGCATGCGCACAACCGGAAAGAAACTTTTCAGTTCAGAGGTCAGCACAGTCACAAAAACATGGATGAAGTGACACCGGACTGTCGTGGAGGAGTAGCGCGAGCGGACCATGATGAAATGTTGGTGAAACTAATGAGTTTTTGGACGATTAATGCAGTTTAAGGAGCGGCTATACATGCCCCGTCTGCTACCATTTTACGGATGTCCGCCACTCGATTTTGGATCTAAATATCTCCCGAAGCACTGTTTGGATCAGGAAAGCCTTCTGGGTGAGTATATTGTTCTACTTCATTCTATAAACTATGTAAAAGCTGTAGAAACCGAACTTATCCTTTAATGGCCTTAGTATCAATGAAATTCTTCAAATTCCCATCACTAGTCCTAAACATGTATCAGTTATACAGGATGTTTTTAACGTTATTTTGAAGATCTGTTCACCCTATTGCTGATTATTTCTCCAGGGAGGCATACGTGTATTTGAGGTTGTGATGAAAATAGGTCTGTATTCATTCACAGACAATTTAAAAAGTGTTATTCTCCAACTTATAAAAGTGTTGGTCCACAAATTAACTTCCATTTTTTCCATTTTTCCACACATAGTTCTCCACTTTGCCTCTTGCTGCAGTTTGTTAGAGTCTGATCGTCTGTTGATATTCTTTGGCTTTGCATTTTCTAATTCACTCAAGGATTACAACTCTGTTTTGGTAATGTGTGCCACTCATTATTCCGGTGGCCATCCACATGGAGACAAATTCAGGAGGGTCCACACAAGTTTTTAACTGTAAAGGCCAGGGGTATTCAATTAAAAGTCACTTAGGTCCATTTAATAAAATTTCCTCCAAGTAAACGGTCTGAAATGTGAAGTCCAGTTTGTGTCTTTTAGCCTTCGCCTATATCCACATTTTCATGATTGAAACATTTATTGTCAATTCTGAATGCAGAAATGTTTTACTGAGTGCAGAGCTAGCTCTTTTACCATAACTAAAAGTAGTCCCAGGCAAATAAGGTAAAGGCTTTTATTTCAGATAAAAAAAGAAAACCCAAAAATCAAAGATTAAAATTAAAAAAGTGCAAACAGAGCTGAATAAGCCTTTTTCTCTTAAATTAAAGAGGTCCCAGCCTAAAGAATTGAAGGACCTACACTTCAAGTAAAAAAAAAGTCAACATCTTCAGAAAACAATAAATAAAAGGTGGCTCTTTTTAGGAAAAAACAAGTACATACAGAGCATTGACTAAAAATGTTTCTCTTCTTTTTTCTTATATTAAAGGATTCCAGCCTAAAAAAAACACTCAAGGCCTACACTTCAAGTAAAAAAAGTCAACATCTTCAGAAAACCAGAAATACACTTAAAAGTACAATCATCTGCTTTTCTGCTGTATTGTTGCAACATGATGTAACAAGAAAGTGATAGGAAGACAAATATTTCATTTGCTCAGGTTCCAGGTTTCTCTCTCTCTCTCTCTGTCCTAAACTCACTCTCCCTCCCTGTCTTTTGGTCTCTGTCTTTCTTTCTCTTTCTCACACACTCAAACAGCGCTACACGTATTGCATGTACCCACACTTGCATAATACATAAATAAACAGAAGAGGGTTGCTAGAACTTGCAAAATGTGAAATATTAAAAGACAAACTGGAGGGAAAAATGTCGAACTGCAACAATGAAAATAACACGAACAAATGATCAAATGGATTAGTAAACAATAAGAAAATGAACCTGACAAATGAACAGGATCAGCACAGCGGACAGCGCAGCGCAACTTCAGCGCAAAAGCTCTCAGCCCTCATCGCCCTCATCAACGAATGTCAGAAAAAATGCTCCATTAAAATTCTTCATGTAAATTTATCAGAGGTTGATTACGGGTCTGGACAGAACAATCACTCGGTCTGAATCCTGACCAAGGTCCGCCATTTGATGATGCCTGATATATGCTTTTGTCCACACAGATACAGTATTTTAGGCCAGCATAGATAAATCTGAAAATGCCAGCCAAGCATTTCTGTATGGACAAAGAATATGAAGCCTCAGAAACGATGATGTCACAGCCCCATCTCTTCCTTAAACCACATGCATGAACCCTTACAACAACGGTGGAATACGGTGTCACATTCATGCTGCAAAAGCTACTGAGCTTGTTTCGGCTTTCACAGCAAAATCTTCTGCTCCTGTACGACCAACGTGAGCAACAAGAGGACACGGAGAACAGCATACGCAAGAATTCGCTGACATTTCTCATGATGTTTGTATATGCTCCATGTCTTCTTCTCTGAGTTTGTTGTATGTCTGCAGCAGCAATACAGTGCTTTCAGTGTTTTCACGTAGATGGACACATTTACTGAAACTATGTCGTCTTTACAGAGGACGTTTCAATACAAAAATGTTTCCGTCCCCGTGTGGACATTGCCTCAGTTATCACAACAACTGATCGGCGTGTGGATGAGGATTGTTGTCAATACATAAAAATGCATAAAAATGCAGTGAACCAAAAGCAAGGAAGACAGGGTTAAGTTTTATCTGTCTGTGTTGCTCTTTGTTGATTTTTTTTCCACTGGCTCTAATCTTCTTCTGTACAGAGAAATGCCGCGCTGTTGTTTTTTTAATGCCACCCATCAAGAAGACAACCAGGCTTCAATGGGCCTTGATGGTAGGTTAAGTGGGCTTTGCAAGTTTACTTTTGACAGAGACCATTTATTTTTTAGAGTAGGACTATCAACAGAATAATGTCAGAAGTTCAGAATAGAAGAAAAAACTGTGTTACTGGAGTATTTCCATGTAAGACGTATCACCAATGACTCTGAAAATGTCTTCTGGTACTGTTCTACACCTGCTCTATATAAAGGGTATACACAAGATGTCATGGTAAGCGCAAGTGAGCGAATGTCACAAAGTTTGAAATTTTTCGCTGTTAGTATTTAACAATGTTTCTGGCGGGCAGTGTAAGTCCTCAGGTGATGTTGGTGAAACATTTGGAGCATTAACGTCAGGTTTATAATGAAGAAGAAGCTGTGATGCAGCAGGCATCAAATGTTTACAGGTATCCAGGTAATGATGTATATGAAACCCCCTTCTCTTGCTGTCTGTTCTTCTTTTTTTCATTTTTTTCTGTTTTTTTTAATTAAATTAAATATCAGTGCATTAAATAATGTTGCACTGAGGACATTAGATCATGTTTTCATATGTGTAGCCACCAAAAACACAGAAATCTGATTACAACGGCTATCAGGAATAGTCTATCTTAAAAACTTGATGAAATAATTAAGTTAATATGACTTACATTTAACCAATTATTGATGGTATTTTTTATGAAATGAAAGTATCCGACCCGTTCATGTCACGTACAAAAACAAACATGAGGAAAAAATGGTTAAACGGAGGAAACAATGGTTAACCGGATGCTAACACCTCACATCAGCCCTGGTGCATCGATCTCACTTTGGATGAACACAAAATAACAGATACAGGTTATAATTGTCTCCACAGGGCTTCATCCTATAACTCAGACTGATTAACGCTGCATCTTAAACAAAACTTTATGGCTCCTAAAGTTTAATTTTGTCATTTTTAAACATAAATCGACTAGAATCTACATTTCCCTCAATAAAAATAATCAAAAAATAACCAAGTCTACCGAAAATTACTAAAATATTCTGCCACTCAGTGAGTGGAACTGCCAGTCCGTCACAATCATTACCAAACCTCCTGTTATGCTTTGAGGGAATAACAGAAATCATGAAAAGGACAGTCTCGAATATACACTTAACACACAAGCACAACAGTACTTCATAACTCACATAAGCACACACTGATGAAAAGCAGGAGTACAAAATGTTCAAGATTTTCACAGAGGCAGTTATTTCCCACATGAGTTGCAACATGAAGCCCATGTGAAGCCTCAGTGATCACAGTTTATTTGTGTGCAGCACTTTGTGAGCATTATTATGGTTTACATTTCTGAGAGCTTCACCAGAGCTTCACCTTTCAGCCTCTCAAGTTGCTTATACATACACTACACATGTGTGTAATGTCTTTATATGTGTGCCTTGTTTGTATCATCTAACTCATGCTAATGTGAAGCATGCACGGATGCACATACTAAATGTAAATTTATGCACGTTCTGGTATGTGTTTGTATGCCTTTCTCTCTGTGGATGTAGCTCAGATGGAGTGTGTGTGTTAGTGTGTGTGTGTGTGTGTGTGTCGGCAGGCTGTCTGTGTAGCCGACCAGAGCAGAGAGCATAAAACAGATCACAGCGTTACTGCCCATTTTCCGGCACATTACCGGCAGCAGGGCCTGATGGGAGCTCATAATGAAGGGCCCTGCCTCGGCCAAGTCAAGGGTGAACACAGCCCAAACTCTCCAATCTACCCTGTACTCCATTTCCCCCTCCTCCCCATCCTCTCCCTCTGCTGCCTTTAACCTCTTCCTCCTCCTTCTTCTTATATATTCTACTGTATCCCCCCAGAGGCTTTTCTCCTGTCTGTGCTCCTTCGCTGTAATTCCCCCTCTTCCTCCCTTCACTGCCTCCCATCTACCTCCAGTGGACCTTTTCCCTTTTCTTCTTGTGTGTCTTCTCTTCTCTTTTTGTCCCACTAGACATTTTTCTCTCCTCAGCTTCCCCAGCAGTGATGTGTCGCCTATGAGCAAGCCATTTTAAAGAAGCTCTTTTACATGAGCCATGAGGGACAGCTCTTTTCAAATTCCCCCTTCGACCAAATAATGACTTCCTTCAGTGGACTGCATTCACAGACTCATAGGTAGTCAGTAAATCTACACTAAAACTGCTCCTAAGGACATTTTTCATTATCTGTATTGAAGAAAAAAAATTCTGGAGAATTTGTGCTAACTTCTATACATTTGAAATTGCAGAAATGGCACTTTTGAATCAACTATATTTTTATGAATGTGCTTGTTACCTACCACTTTGCGCTAGAGTCTGTGGATAATTCTGTTTCTTTTTCTGGGCTGCATTGCAGGTAAGTTTAAGAAGGAAATCCATCCATCATCTATGCCACTTATCCCTTAGGGCTGGAGCCTATCCAAGCTGAAGTTGGACCTGTTGTCAGCCAATCACAGGGCCATACAAGGAGACAGACAATCATTCATGCTCAAGCTTGACAATTTAGAGTCAATAATTAAAGTAGCATGTTTTTGGTCTGTGAGAGGAAACAAGAGTGCCAGGAGAAATCACAAAAAATGCAAACTCCATGCAGAAAGGGCCTGATTGACATAGGGAGTCAAACCAGTAACCTTATTGCTGTGATGCATGCGCACTAACCTAGTGCACCACTTCGCAGTGTTAACTAGAAGTGATCAAAGAGGCCAAACTGCTGCCAAAGCATTTTCAACATTGTTAGGTGAGATATTGTCCAAAATATGGAGAACTGCCCTATCTAGCACTGTTAACAAAGCCTTGAAAAAAAAAATACTGGATCCACATCTTGTTTTGGACCACCACCAAAATCTAATCACATCTCCCTTGTACCATGACCAACATTCCCTGAACATTTTATTTAAATCCATTGAGAAAATATTGAATTATTGTCAAAAATGTGGAGAACTGTCCCATCTCCTAATGTAAACAATTCCTTTAAAAAAATTCAAGGTCCACATCTGTGCTGGAGTAACCACTAAGCATCTATGTAGGCATGGGGGCTGCATGCAACTCCAGACAGCAAGGTCCGGTCTGATGGGGGATTCTATCCAGACACTTTAAGCCATGAAGCAACAATGTTTTTCACTGCACCACATTGCAGCACAGCTATGGAAATATATAATGCAGAATAAGGAACTATTAGCCAAAGTAAGCAACCAGTATGATACTTAGCATAGAGCTATCTGATGATCATAAAGACCATACACTTAACTGTTAACAAGGCAGCAGGGAGCATTAAAGGGATGGTTTCGTTTTTTTGAGGTGGGGTTGTGTCAGGCACATGGCACAAGCCGTAACGTGTGCAACAGTGTCACAGCTCAGTTCTCTCTCTGTTAAGAAAAACTTGGGACTGATTCTAATGCTATACATTGCTGTACACAGTGCCAGATTCTTTGTGAAATTATAAGAATTGTGGGAGAAAACAAGCCACAAACACAACACAGACTCATCACAGGCTCTATAATCAGTTTGTTTACATCTGCTTAATATCCCAAGCCACTTTGATTAGGCTCTATTTTGAGACACGGTATAGCCTACGTGTCCCTCCACCAGCAGCTGAAGGATCACATTATGGTCTTTTGAATTTTGCCAAATACACAAACTAGAAAAGCACTCGGAAAGCGCAGAACTCCACCAAGATACAATACTGGATCACCACGTGCTCCGATATGATGGCTGAGTCTCCGCTCATGTCTGTCCATGTGGAGAACTCCTCCACTGGCATTGCAAGGGAAGCTGGGAAGTGTAGTGACATAAGCTTGAAAAACGTTGACGTGAGTTTGCAAATAAACTACAATTCCCACAATAACGTAAAGGGGGCAGAACCCTCAGAGCAGCCAAGGAGAAATGAAGGGGATTTGCCATTATAAACTTCAATGTTTTTTGTGATGTCAATCTGGATCAGATTGAAATTTACACTGATGATAGAGTAATATTATATATATTATCGGGTAAATTTTGAAAAGAATCCATCAAGTGATGTCAGAGTTATGATTTTTTTAAAATATGGCCCAATGTTAATTTATGGGATTTTTTTGCAAATTTTGGGAATTTTTTGCATCCAGACAAATATGCAGATCAGCACCAAAATGTAACGACTTCTTCCTTAGACCAAACTACACAGCTGGTAAAATTTTCATTTAAATCCATCCAGTAGTTTCTGCCTAATCTTGCTAACAGACAAACAAACAAACAAACAAACAGACAGACGCTGGTGAAAACATAACCTTCTTGGTGGAGGTAAAAATACAAGATTAGTCAAATGTGCAAATGTTTAAGGATTATTCTGCCAACCTAGCAGAGTAATTTTGATAAAGAATGTTTTTCTAGCTCAGTTATCCCCCAAAACAACAAATATCAACAGTCTATGATCATTGCCAGATGTGGCTAATGGACCAACGCCAAAATGGCACCAAATAAAATACCAGACTAAGAAAGTTGAATGAAAGATAAATGATATAGGTCACAGGACAGAGCCTGAATTTCAAAGCTCTCTCTCCACAAGCTCCACTCACCTCTCCTGTGTTCCCTGCAGCCCTTTCCTCCTCTCTGGCTCCCTCTGCTCCCCTGGGGCACTCACTCAAAAATCCTGCATCAGGGTACTGCTATGAGAGGCCCCACACCAGCTCAGCATTAGGCTGCTCTAACACACTACTGTACCGCTGTCTGGGGACTTTGCGTCATGGTTTGACCCGTGTTTCTCCCCCCCTGTGGCAGGAACTCAGTGTGTATCTGAGGCACACACACACACAGATAACGTGCCAAGCATTCCCATGGCAGTGGTCTGGAGGCTAAAGACATCAGATGTGCCTCCTCCACTGTTTATGTGCACTGCATGATGAGACAGTTCAATTAAAGGCAGGTGAACGCTGCCAGAGCCAATGCCAAACTCAGGCTGAAAAGTGACTGAGTGTACCCCTTGTTTCTGCAGCTGTATCCTCTTATGAATGTGAGATCCAGCAGCTCAGTGTTTGTGCATTTTTCTCAGTTAACAGGACTCTTGCGAGAGTTACACTGAAGCCAAATAAATTCTGAGGCAAAGAGACTTTTCAAAAGGACGATTATGCCTTACTGATACAATAATATTGTTCTCAGTGTGGCTTTTCCAACTGTGCTGAAATTAAAGATAATTCTTGGTGGGAAATTTGTTTGGGAGCAGACTCATTTACAAATCTATTTCAATCAGCCATAGCTGAGTTTTTATTATCACACAGATAACGCTGACACAGAGAGAGCCGCCGTTATCACCAGAGAGTTGAATTAATCTTTTTTGTGATTACATAAGGACACAGTTCTGCTCCTATCATAGCCTTTTGGACAGTTCTGGTACACTTTGAACTTACAGTATAGCACAGAGTTACAGCTCTTTCTGCATGCTTACACCAAATCCCTTCCTGACCTTCTTTCTTCAAAAACCAACAAAAAGAGGAAATGTAGCAGGACAGAAGTGTAAGAATGCAGCACAAATGTGAGACATCAAAACAGTGCCAGAAGACATTTTGAGGGTTATTGGTGATAAATCTTAAATGAAAGCACTCCAGTCGCACAGTTTTCTTCTTCCACTCAGAACTTATGACTTTAGTCTTTCGATATTCTTACTCTATGAAAGAACTGGTCTCCGTTGAAAGCAAACTTGCAAATCCCACTGAACATACCTTCAGGGCCCTTTAATCAAAGCTCGGGGCTCAGGTTCGGGACTTGCACGTGAGTCACACTTAAGCCAGGTAACCTGAGACTCGATTTGGACTCACCCCTAAGGACTTCAGACTCTACTCAGACCCCTGTCTGAGCCTCTTGCCTATTAATTGATTTTGCAGGTATGGCTCACTGTAAATAGTTCCTACACATCGCTCATCATCGTTTTTGGGCCCTAAATCCTGCAAATGACTAGAAAATACAGCTCCTAATACACAGAGCAATTTGCAAAGGGTAAAACATGCTCAAATCTGTAACTTTGAAGTGTAGCTGGATCCACCTAATTCAATGTCTGTGATCAGACAGATCCATCTTGCCAAGCTCCAATCTCCAATGACTGTGTGCGGCCCAGAACAGCACGGGCCAATCAGAGTCCTTTAGAGGAGGATGAGGCGAGAGCTATGAGTGAGACGACAGTAGCACAGAGATTAGCTTAGATACTATCAGCCTCAGTAGCAGTTTTATCAGATTTGGGTCGAATTTATTACCACCGTCAAGGAGGTTATATTGTCGCCAGGGTTTGTCTGTTTAGCAAGATTATGCAAAATCTACTGGATGGATTTGAACATTTTACCAGAGGTGTGGTTCGGTCCAAGGAAGAAGCCATTACATTTTGGTGCTGATCTGATCCCGATTTACGTCACAAAAAAACACTGAAGTTTATAATGGCAAATCCCATTCATTTACGTCATCACGGGAATTGTATTTTATTTGCAAACTGATGTCAACGTTTTTAAAGCCTATGTCACTACATTTACCGGCTTCCCTTGCAATGCCAGTGGAGGAGTTCTGCTAACACAACGGCTAACAATTTTCCAACTTTGTAACTACAACGCTGATAACTTGGAGATCATGTCATTCACACTCCCCTCTTCCCAGCTCTGATGTAAATGGAACGCAGCATTCTCCACATGGACAGAGTGAGCGGACACTCGGCTGTCCGTGTGGAGCGGAAAAGCCACTGCTGTAACTGAGCTGCTTGGCAGAGGTCTGCGCTCTCAGAGTGCTCTTTTTAGTTCATTAATGAAAAACTTAACACTGAAAGAATTTCTAGATACAAAGGATGTTTTGCTCTGCTTCTGACATATTTTGGTAAGAGTTTATTTTATGATGTTGCTTACACACAGCAGTAGCGCCCGCGCACTACATTATCTGATTGGCCCGGTATGAATGTGATTGATGGAACGATCGTTGAATCACCTGCACAGTATGCTTTGAATCTTTCTACCCATTCCCAAACACTTTCTATGGACTGTTGCCCAGACGGACAAGTGAAATATATTGGACAGTCCAGCTGGTGTGCCAGGTTACAAAAACCAATCTGTTGAACAGATTGGGTCCTGGTTTCACCAGTGTCATTTGCATGGATGCAAACAAAAGAAAATTTTAAATTTTCAGAGCAAAATTGATCTGACTCTCAACAACTAAGCCCTGCTGCAAACACTACCATATTCACAAAGGCCAGTGTTATTTGCAACAGGCAATAAAAGTGGTGCAATTTAACAGCACAAGGACAGGAAGTTCACGTACACCTAACAGCATGAAGGTTGCTGGTTCAAATGGAGTTTGAATGTTCTCCCAGTGCAGGCATGGGTTCTCTCAGGGCACTTAATATGCTTGATAGGTTAATTGGTAACTATAAATTGCCTTTAGGTGTGAGTGCGAGCATGAATCGTTGTCAGTCTCTTTATGTGGCCCTGTGTTTAGCTGGTAACCAGTCCAGGGTGTACCCTCCTCCCACCCATTGAGAGCTGGTATAGGCTCCAGCCCCCTTCAGAGAGGGATAAGCAGTATAGATAATGGATGGATGAGACCTGTGTTAAATTAAAATGGCGCAGTTTCTCTTTCTGTCTCTCTTCTTTCCCTCGCTTTTCTTTCCCTCTCTCCTTACTCACTCTCTAATGATTGTACTGTCATAAAATTTTATTCACTACCTGCACCGCCAAAACTCAATGGCCTATTATTGATTGAGATACATTTTAAAAAATCAAATTATATGTAGTCGTAATTCACACCACTGCCATGTGTGTCCAACCTGACATCAAACATATGGTTATGTTGCAAGGCTCCACTCGGCTCAATCCACCTCTGTTGCTTACTTTCTCATTTTAACTGAGGGGTCTTTCACAAACTAACAAAACAACATTTTTATGTTAAAAATTTTAATGGCTACAAAAAACACCAGTTATCAGCACAATGGGCTGCAAGTGGCTACAGCTGGTTACTTCAACTCTGGCACTTATTGGCTGTTATGGGCTGGTAAACAGTTAATGAAAGGTGGCAGTCAAATGTGGTGTCAGTTTAAATTTAGCTGCCATTTTGCCAAATGATAACTGCATGGTAAAAAAACAAAAAAACATGGCAAATGCAGTGGATTATCATTAACAAATAGGACAGTTTTTAAATCATACAACAGCAAAATCCGGATTGGGGCTGGCACAATATTTAATTTTCATCCCATTACAAACGTAGCCAAAAGATATCACAATTATATCTTTGTGCTGCAACAATGGCTCTTCATATTCCTCAGTAACAAACGTATCACAGTGTAATTACCTCTGTCTGTGTCGTAGAGGAAGACAAATCGGCTCCAGTCATAGTGGTCCAGCAGTGACAGTAGAGCCCCTCTGATGGACGGCCGTAGCTGCAGGGTGAACTGGCCCTCTCCTTCTGTGGGGAAGCTGGGCGTCACCAGGCTGATGTGCAGGGCCCCACAGAACGACGTCAGCGTGTTCACAGAGCGCTTGTCATAAAGGCCGAAGATGGCAAAGACCCCCCTTGAATACTGGGAACAGACTGATGAGAGAGAGAAGAAGAAAAAGAGGATTCATGGTTAAAAATGGAGACACATATAATCAAAGTAAATGACACTCTTTTAAGAGGTTATCATTTATTTGACAAGTTAACAGAGAAAAAAACAAAATTATAGGAGAAACTGAGGAGGCCTGTGGTCTGTAATTAAACTGACACCGTGGAAGCTGGTCAAAACTGTCATCTGTTCTAATGAGCTGAATATTCTGCTTGTGTAAAGGATTCCTTCACACATCTAATTAGATTAAAAAGCAGAACTCTTTGAGTGGTATGAGCAAATGGATCCATAAATCTTAAACTTCATCATTATTCAGTTTTTTAGAGAGTTCTCTGAATAAAAAGTACTTTATCTACATAAACATGGCAGAATTTTGACATCAAAAGCCTGTCATCGCAGAGAGGGGTTGTTTCTGGTTCTGTTAAAAGTTTTATAGCTTTAAAAAAGTCCTTTTCTCTCATCAGTGTGGTTGAGTGTTGTTGTGGTGTGATAGTCCTTTTAATAAATGAGACAATGCCCAGGATTTGGGTCACAGCAGCTGGAAGGACTTGGGTTTGGGACCAGAAGGTGGCTGGTTTAAGTCCCGACTAAACCATGTTT
The DNA here is from genome assembly GCA_037902135.1 of Cetoscarus ocellatus. Classification (NCBI taxonomy): domain Eukaryota; kingdom Metazoa; phylum Chordata; class Actinopteri; order Labriformes; family Labridae; genus Cetoscarus; species Cetoscarus ocellatus. The sequence continues at coordinate 408,524 of JBAMNC010000245.1, read as the reverse complement.
TCATCGTCGTAGGACTTGTTTGTGCATTTGTATGTCAGCCTGTGTTTGTGTGACATGTCTCAACAACAGACCATAAAAATAAAAATAAAGCTTGTGTTCTTATTTCTTCTTCATCATTATTGTTTGTAACTTTTATAGATATTTTGTGTCACTTTGAAAAGGAGAAACTCAAATGTTGTCTTGCTTAATGACACCTCTAACTTGGGGCTTCTTTTTAAACAAAAGTAAATCCTCCTGGTGGGTCTTACCACCATGAAAAGAATAACATGAAGCCTCCCCCAAATTACACTACTGATACACAAATGGTTATCAGATTTTGTTGATGTGGCAAACAGAACAATGGACTTCAGAAATACACCATGCCAAAATGGATAATGTGACATGCTGGACTGAAACCATCAATACTCTAAAGCTTCTGTCATGATAGTGTTTTTGTCCATCCACAGGGTCTTTGGGGTGGGGTGGTGGGTGCCTCTTTGTTGCTGTTGGACACAAACCTCCTATCTCCAAAATTGCTACTCTACAGGAAATTAAAAAGCACCCAGTGACTGAATGAATGACTATTGCATTCTCCTGATTTCAATTGGGTTTTTTTGTATTTCAATTTAGTTAAAAGTTTATAAAACCCACACATAAACATGGAAGGTGGCTGACAGCTTTGTTATTAAAAAAAAACAGAAAAAAGAAAATCCTAAAAAATGGAGATACAAGGTTTGTGCCCAACAGCGACATGTTGTTACCATTAATAACAGTTTTACTATGTTAACCTTTTTACTTGTTGTTCTTCGACCCAAGGATTATATTTTCAAGGAAGAAACGTAAAATACTTCCCATCCTGTATCTCTTTTATGGTTACTGTAACCACAAGACAATGCATTCATTACTGTAAATACTTATTATGAATACGAATAAAAAATGACCACAAAAAATACATAAAAAAATAAGAAGGAGAAACTCACCAGCATAAGCCTGAAAGACCTGCTGGGTAATATTTGTTTTGGCTAGTAGCTGTTGGTAATTGCACTCTCACATTATCAGCGATAGTGCCACTCACCTGGCTTAGCAGGAAATGTTCTTAGGTGTACACATTAGACAGTCTGCAAATCGGCAATAGATGACAGTGCGACTAGCCTACAAGTCTGACTTTCTATCAAGTTTGCAGGGGAGATAAGTCAACTGTCCAATGTGAATGTCAATATAAAAATGAATAAGACTGTCTGAGCAATAGCAACGCCTCATTTCCAGAACTGTGAATCCTTAATAAATTCTAAAGGTATAATTATCTAAAATCCAGATGAAACAAAAGTAGTACATCAAACTGTTAGGTCTATATGAGGGATCCCAGGGGAATAAGCTGTTTTACAATGCTACTGGCCCTGTATACGGGGGGAGAAAGAAGTCCCAATGCTGCAGACTTTTTGTGTCGTGCATAAAGGTACTCTATCACAGAGAGGAGACATGTAAAACACACTAAAGGGCACATAAAACTCAAAAAAAGCCTGCTCTTTAAAAATGATGGAAATGCAGGATCCTCCAGCCAATTTATGCACATTTATAATCAAAGTTTGAGCAGATATTTTTGCATATACATGGATGGAAATCAAACCTCAGTGTAGGCCTCTGGATAGCAATTTTCAAATTTTCTGACAGCCACAAAATCATTCCCACAAGGCAAAAACTGGCATGGCTGCTGATACACTTGTTAAAAAAAATACAGTTAAATAATTCCACCTGCTTCAAGCATAACTTTCTCAAGATCCATCCAAACGCTGACACGCACACACATACACATTCTCACACACTTACAGATACCAGACCCTTGACTGACCGAGCCATGAGCTCTCTTCAAATGTGAAGTCATTTTCCAGTACAACACTGCAACTCTGAGTTCAAACAACCCGGAGCTTTCAGCCATGACATAAAGGAGAGTGAAAGGCAGCGGCAGACGTTTCACACTATCTCGCTTCCACAAAAAATCTCTCCGTCGCCTCAGTTTGTCGTTCATCTGTGCAGCTCGACCAACACCAGTTTTGAACACAAAAGAATCTCTCGAGTGTGTGAAGAGGAAAGTGCTTCAGATTATGACAAATCAACTGAATTGTGTGCACAAACACTTTTAAGGATCAATCAAGTGAAGTAAAACCAAAAAAAGTATGTGTCAACTCTTCTTTAGAATGTTTTTCTTTGTCTGTCCTCTTTTTCTCTTCCATCCTCTTATTTCATCTCCTTTTTCCCTCTTTAGACCCATTCATCCTTTCAGCTTGATTCTTCTAGGCAGGGATGTTTTAATCTGGAGCTCTATCCTGCGTCATAATTCACTCTCCAGCCTGTAATACGTCACAGTGGAGTAAACATTAAGACAGGGGAGGGGGGGACTGCAGACTTTGCTTTTGGCAAAAAGCGACCATGGCTGTAACCTTTTTCCCTCCTTTTAATCTCCTCTTTTGCATCGTTTCATCTCATAATTTCCTCTCTCTTCTGTTTTCAAAGCACACACCGCCTCCATCCTCCTCTCTCTTCCTCTCTCCTTCATCTCTGCCTCCTCTTTCTCTGTTCCTCCCTCCCTCTCTTCTCCTGGGACTCAGAGTAATTCCATTATCAGCTATAAGCCTCAGTAGGGGTAAACACTGAGGGAGATGCAGCTTTGGCGCTTCGGCTTGTGGCAATTAAACAAAGCGGGGCCTCTGCACCCAGGAGGCGATAAGGCGGGGATTTAGCCTCTGATTATGACAGCAGCTAAATGTCTCCAATTCAAAGAACTAGCATACCACGTACTTAGCATGCGTCAGTCAGAAGGAGCTGAGTCATGTCGTCCTCAAAGTCAGCAAACTTAGTGTCTCTTGGGGTGATTTCTGCGTGGATTTCTAGGTTTCATTTGGATAATTCAGAGCACATTGCAAATACCTGATTTCAAGGATGTGCATGTTGAACTTTTAAAAGAAAGGCTTCATATTCTACCAAGACATCGGATCAGACTAATACCTGAAATGCACAACAGTGTTTACAAAATCCCTCGTGTAGACATCTTAATTAGGCGCTCAGGGAACAAGAGCAGAAGTTCATCTAAAAATAAAGTAATGGCGCAAACTTTTCGCAAATATCCCGTCTGTCTGAGAAACAAAGGGACAGTATCTTTGAGGTAATAGGTCAAAGGTGAGGCAAACTTCCCCTGTAACATCTTTTGCTTATGAATGCTACATGTCAATACTGCATTGCATTTTTTCTCAAACTTAGAACAAATGTCCAGATTGTATTTTTTTTAAATCATAGGTCAAAGGTCATTTGGCCTCATGATCATTCCTTGTGAGCACAACTCTTCTCCAGAGCTCTTGAAGGTTTTTTCTCTAACATGTGACGGCCCCTACTGAATGTATTTTCTGTTTAAACTTATATAAACATGCTTGTCCTTTTTTTCCCCAGGCACCTTAAAGAATCCTCTGTTTAATCTGGAGCTCATGGGCCCATTGTTCCTCCGGTCAGACTGGGGGTTGCTTGTCTCTGCGCTGTCTCTCTCTCTGTGCTGTTTAGTTAAGTTAAGTTGTTTGGTACACTTTGACACTTGCACACAACACACTCACACATCCAACATGCACACACTCATGAATGTACAGATTATTACAGATTTACATATTTATTGTTGTTACCTCTGCCAAGGAGGTTATGTTTTCACCAGAGACTGTCTGTCTGTTTGTTTGTTTGTTTGTTTGTTTGTTTGTCTGTTTGCAAGACTACGCAAAAACTACAGGATGGATTTACTAGAAAGATTTACCTGAGGTGTGGTTTGGTCCAAGGAAGCCATTACATTTTGGTGGTGATCCGCATATTTGTCTGGATGCAAAAAATTCCCAAAGTTTTCGGAAAATCCCATAACTTAACACTTGGCCGTATTTTAAAAAATCATATCTCTGACATCACTTGATGGATTCACTTCAAAATTTACAGGAAAATATATATAATATAATTCTATCATCAGGGTAAATTTCATCTGGATCCGATCCAGATTGACATCACAAAAGCACATTGAAGTTTATAATGGCAATCCCATTCATTTCTCCTCGGCTGCTGTGAGGGTTTTGCCCCCTGTACGTCATAATGGGAACTGTAGTTTATTTGCAAACTACGTCAACATTTTTCAAGGCTATGTCACCACATTTCCAAGCTTCCCTTGCAATGCCAGCGGAGGAGTTCTCCACATGGACATACATGAGCGGAGACTCGGCCTTCCAATCAGAGCGCGTGGTGATCCAGAATTGTATCGTTTACAGGGGCTGTGAAAAGCCACTGCCGTAAGTAAGCTGCTTGGTGGAGGTCTGCGCTCTCTGAGTGCTTTTCTAGGTGATTTTGTTATTTATTTTTTGTAACAGATATTCATTTTTCTTTGCTTAAAGCAGCACTGCAGATCTTTTGAGTCTTCAAATATTCTCTCCAAAGTCTGTTCAGTGGAGCTCGGCACTGTAACAGAGAGAATGGCCCCCGCCCCCTTCCCCCCACAGCGCTTCCCTGCTCTGTTTAGGGGCTGTGTAACTTTTGCTCCCGTGACGGGGACACATATCGCAAGATGCTGCGAGAAGTGCAAACTGCTTTACGGCACTATGCGAGATTTGGCTTCCAGCTAAAGAAGCCAGTGTTTTGCATGTAGTAGTAGCAGCCATGGCATCCGCAAAGCGTGTGAGGAGGACTCTTTCTCCAGATTCAAGGGCCAAAAAGAGACTATCGGACAACGCAAGGAACAAAACTAGAATTAACATTGGAGCCCACTTTGCTCGGTGGCGAGAGCATCGGAAGATGGAAAATTGCAAGACGGACGCCGAGCTTGCAAAGCTACTGCTGGAAAGGTAAGTTATGTTTTCATCGGTTTCAGTCGGTGGTTGCTCCGTAGCATTGCATGCTTTGTGTAACTTGGCGGACGTTGTTTTGACACTAAATGCTACCAGCGGTTATTTGCCGGCGAGTTTCTCAGATTGCTGGAGATATTCATGGCGCCGTGACGCTCAATCATTCACCATTTCACTATTTCTTCTATGTCTTCGGACATTCTGTCGACTCGCTTCTCCCGGCTCTGTATGTCAACAAATGCACGTTGCTGTGAGGCGCTGTGTTACGACAGTGCAATTACACCCAACGACCAGAGCAGCCCCTTGAGAGCAGACAAACCTGAATCTTACATAGTGGGGCTTTAAATCCTTACAGATGCAGAATCCAAAGGATCAAGTTTGAACGTTGTGGAGGCAAACAACGGCAAGCTTCAGATCTACTTTGAAATGGAAAAAAAGGAAATAAATTCAGTTTTGCTGCTCAGTCATGATGCAAGTGCCTCAGTAAAAAGTGGCTCTTTGCTCAGAAAAACAATGTGCTTACTCGTGTAGAAACAAAACAGAATCAAAATACAATTGGATTTCTTTGACAGCCGTGTCTTTGTAAATTCCATTACTGTTGCTTTAAAATGAATTTGTGTTTTGAGGGATCAGCTGTCTTTAGTATAAAGCAGACATATAAAAGCAGCGCTGCACATGTGAACTGACATGCTGGGTACCAAACTAAGCTGAGTGCTGCTCCCATGCCAACTTATGCATCATTTTTAGAGACTAAACAAAACAGTAACTGGCCTAGATGCAGTGTATGACATCAGAGTCTGAAAGTTTTATTTTATCCAGCTCGTGGGCCTCCATCAAAACTTAAGAAAATATTGATAGCCTTAATCCCCAAACATTCTATTTTTAACAATACTGAGACATCTCAGCTGCACACAGACAAGCCCTGAGCGTATCATAAAAATCCTCTATTCTCAGTCTCATTCTTCATTCATCTACTCTCATTTTTTGCTACTGTCTTCACCCCTTTGTTCCCTTTTGGCCTTGTTTTCTATCTGAACCTTCCAATCCTTCTTTTATTGTGATGGACCTGCTTTTCTGCAATCCCCCTCCAACATCAGCTGCACCTTCACCACCACCACCTGCCGCAGGGTTGGAATGTGCCAGACAGTGGCGTCATTGTAATAAAATGTGTGCTAAGCTTGCTTCATAAAGCTTTAATGAGAGGAAGGGACCGGCAGCACGGTGCATCATCACTACAGTAAAAGCATCGGACACAATAGGCCTCGCGGGACCTCCTCTAGTACCTCAACCTCATCTCCATATGTTTGATTATTTTAATGTTGTGTGCAGTCTTCTGTCTTTGGAGGATCTTAATTGCTGACTGTGCCTGTCAAGCCTTGTCTTGTACCTTCTTCATAAATCTCTTCAGAACGTTCCCCCTTATCTGCATTACTCCATTCAATATATCAAACCTCCACACATGTGCATCTCCGTCTGCAGCTTCCCCTCTCCTCTCTGATTCATTCCCCTCTTTGTGTGTTCAGAAAGCCCTCTCCATCATGTGGATCCTCTACACATCACTTTACTTCTTGTTTTCCCAAATTCAAATGTATCCAATTTGCATAAAAGGGAGGAAAATACAGCTTAGGCTGCACAGTTTTTCAGACTGAAATGTAAGCTCTCTGCTTCTTTAGCATTGTTTCTCTTCTCTCTCCCATATGGTTCCCCTCTACCTTAATTCTTTTTCCTTACCCCCCTCAGCATGATGCCCTTGTCTCTAAACCATGGCTTGTTTGTGTTTCATATGACAGAAGAACAGATGCTCACAGACAAACCTACTGCTGGTTTACCTGTCCCTGCACCACCATGAAAAAAAAAACAGTTAAACAAAACACACTTTCACCCAGTTGCTCACCTTGTTTGAACTCTCAGGCATATTTATGTCTATCTTGACAGAAACGTCCAACTTGGTGAGTATATTTTCATTTAGAACTTAAATATAAGATGTCCCCATAACATATCTTTAAAGTTTCTTGCAAATAAATTCACACAGACATTGGATCTTGGTATGCGTATCAACCCCTATGTTTCAGTCCTGCCTGGAACAGGCTGTTTTTGTGTAAATCCTTAATAACACAGTTGTGTTTATCCACACCCCTCTTAAAAAAATGGATGAGGCCTCATCTTTCCTTTGCTATGCTTTACTGTTTACAGTGGCAGCACTGACATGCCCAGACATGATCAACAGGGGTTACATCCTCAGTTACATGATTGGGAGATGTTTTTTTTAATCAGAATCAGAATCAGATTTATTGCCAAGTAGGTTTTTACACTTACAAGGAATTTGCTCTGGTGCTGTTGGTGCAAAGTACAAACAAGACAAAACAAAGCGCACCAACACACCGTGGCAGCCGTCCGAGGCGCCATCTTGGATTTCAATGCACTGTTAGAACATCTTATTTGCTGAAAGGTGGAGCAGGAGGCAGAGGGAGACAAGGAGTTTCTTTATGTTGGGGTGAGGGTGTCTGCAGGCCATGGCTTTTATTAAAACTATAATCCATTATTACAACCTTTATGATTACTAATGAATAAGGTGCAGGTACAGCTGTATTTAACTGAAGTTTTAAATTAATTCTTGACTAAAAATTTAAATGGATATTTTGTGAATTCTTTATGATTTTTTTCAGGCATTAAGTAATCATTTACAGACTGTTAAGGTAGAGCTATTGGAGCATGAGTTTACAAGGCTATTTTGCTTGTATATGAATATGGTGTGGCTCAAAACCTAAGCTTGACTTCAGGTGTTACTTGGGCTAAAAAAAAAAAGTTAGAAAAAACAGCCATATGACCTTTAAACTCAGCCTGGACCAACTTTTGGTTATACTGGGCAAGTCCAAAATCTCAATTATTTAAGAGCACTCAGCTTTGCCTCTTATCCTACATGGCCTTTTAATGTGTTAAGGATTTTTTCTTTTGCTCTGGAGAAACAAATTTGTCTGTCTATAAAAGATTGAATAATATTTCTCACTGACACCTTCCTCAAGGAGCTCATTTGATATTTGTCATGTATCTGACTATATTTCAGTCTAGTATAATGAGCCATACTTCTTTATATTTTTCTAAACGTACAGTTCACTCTGAGTTTTTAAAATACGATGGATTGCTATTCGTGGATTTGGCAGGTCACAATTAGGCCACATGTGTCTAAACTGAATCCACATAGGTAAGCAGCCTAAATCTGATCAGAAAAGTAAGATTCCACTTGAAATGTTCTGCTCCCACTATTGTGAAAAAAAACAAACCCGACCTAAATTATATTAAAATATGGCACTTCGAAAGAATTTGACAAGATAGGGAAACCAAACCCCAGTATCAGTTTTAAAGGTATGTGATATGCCTGATGCTTGTATGCATTGTCACCTGGGGCCTCATTTATAAAACTTGCTTACGCACAAAAGAAAGCGTACGCCACTTGTAAGCAATGTTTGGGATTTTTAAAAAACGAACTAGATGGGGGAATGTGTGCACCTCCACGGCAGCTCTGACCCAGCCATACACACAACATCTGGACAAACAGGAAACTGCGACCCCAACAGTAGAAGGATGAAATTAAAGACAGGCTGTGAAACTGACACATTTATGTGAAATAATCGAATATTATACATTTCACAACACATATCATATATGAAGGATATATTTGCAAAAACGAAGGAAGAGGAAAATTTATATTGATGCCCCAGGGGCTTCGTGAATGCATGTACGCTCTCGCCAACATGCACACATATGCTCCCACACACATAGCCTATATCAGTGTTTTTAAACCTTGGGGTCGGGACCCCACGTGGGGTCGCCTGGAATTCAAATGGGGTCGCCTGAAATGTCTAGTAATTGATAAAAGAAAAAAATAAAATTAGGCTACTGATAAAAATATTTTTTAAACTAATTATTATTCTTTTTAAAATGAAAGCACCACACACAGTCTTAAACAATTGTATTCTATACTTTTACTTTCTCAAATATAAATGTAGTTCAAATAAAATGCAGCATTTAAAAATATCTGAGCTGGAGCAACTTGACTGAAGGCCACGATCACGTGACTTTACAGTAACTGGTGCTTCAGTTCCCTCGCTTCAACTTAACACACAAACTTGCAGTCAGTAGGAAAAAACAGCATAACAAACCTCCATGGTTTGTTACGCTGTACAGTATAGCAAACATGATAAAAAAACTAATCTCTGAGGCAGCCTTATTTACAGCATCACGAACGTGCTTCTACTCTTTTGCCTTTCTGGAATAAGTAATGCCCGAACTGATTCCACCTATCAAGATGTCGACATTGAGTGAAATTTCTTTTTTTCCACTCGTTTTCCCTCTCAGTCCATCGTGAAATTGGTATCATTGCACATTCATCAAAGGCATTCCTCTGACCTTTTATAGGCACCATATGGGCGGGGCAAAGCATTCAATCATGCGTGACAACTTAGAGTTGTTTGTGATTTATAAATGGAAACCAGGGTAGGACATGTCCTTTGTAACGGGTTCATTGCATATTTTCCAATTGCAATGATGATGTGGTTAATCGTTCTGGTCTATTACAAACACAGATTTACCAAGTTTGGCTGAAAGATCCAAAAGTCGTCGTTTAAGGCATCTATGCCCAATCCAACAACCTCAAATACCTGCGGTCTACTCTTAAAGAGATTTACAGAGACCACCTGCCCAAGACACAAATCCCTCTGCAGCACAGCACAATCTGCAGGAGCAGCTTATCTGAAACTTTCCCCCTATTTCAAGGCACACTTTAAACAAAGATAACAGAAGTAAACCTGAAGGGGTCACAAAGCAAAGGCTGCTGTTTTCAGCACTTTTCACATTACAAAAGTAGGAGGAAAGAGGTTTAAGTAGAGCCAACTTGATCATAGAGTGCAATGATGTAAAAGGGCCTTCAGGTTAGTTTTGAACCCCAGAGTCCAAAGATTAAAGGTTTTGAGAAGATGCTTGTTCATGTAAAACAACACTATAATCCATCTGAGGCATAGAAGTGACAACATGAAGTGGTTTCATTGCCGCAAAAGAAAAACAGATATGAAATACAATAGCAGCTGCTTCTTTAACTTCTTCATATGTTACTTATTGTTGATATAAAAACAGAGAAGTTTCAGTTAAAAATTTGAGGTATAGAAAGATACAGACTCAATCACATTATAATAAGATGTAATAATAAAGAAAAAAGCAGTCTAAGTCATTTCAACTCACAAGGAGTGTCCTGTCATTACTACAGGCCTCTTGTAAAGACCAGAGAGGCTGATACAGTGCAGTTCACGTGAGAATAAATAACAGTATCCTCTGTATGTAATGTAGAGTTGGATTGCAAAACACCCAATACTACTGACTTATGGCATAAATATTAGCAGTCAAAATGGTGAGATAAAGGAATCCTATTTACAACTGAACTTTGTATAAAGAAGTGCTCCTACAGCACAAACCTCCACCAAGGCATTTCCAGCATTGTTGGGAGAGTTGTTGTCAAAAACAAGGGAAACTGCCCACATTTGTACTGTTAACAAATCCTTGAAAAAATTCTTGGATCTACCAAAATCTGAACAGTTCTCCCTTGGACCAACATCCCTGAAAATGTAAAACTTAGGGGAGAACTTATTAAGAAAACTGATCAGTCTCGCCATGTTATGAGTCCCCTCCTGTGCCATGACCAACGTTTTCTGAAAATATCATCCGTTCATTGGTTTTTGAGTTATACTGTTCACATAAAAAAAACTTCTTGGTGGAGGTAATAAAGGGAAGTGAGGCCTACAACCTGTGCATAATGTGATCTGATTGATATATGGTGCTTATCCAATAGAGAGATTATTCTAATAGACCAATACTGTGCAGTTTATCATTTAAAAAGCTATTTTCAAACACCCTGTCCTGAAGCTGCAGATAATCCTCACCCCCATTGTCTGAATAATGACCCTGCATGGATGCAAAAATATAAGCCCTTTTCACAGTGACAAAGCTCCTTTATCATTACACCTCAAGACATTCACATCAATACCATGGCATAATATCAGTGTCAAGTCACAGTGTAATCTGACTTGGACAGTCCAAGTGCCCCCCTCTCTCCAATATTACACTTCTGATACAACCTCCAAAGAGCAAATTGAAGGTCAGCTTGATCCCCTCTTTTGTTTCTCTATGATGTTCAGAGTAGAGGCAAAGCATCACAGAGGTGTCAATATTACAGCTTGAAACAGCAGTGTGACTGGGGAAAGTCACTTCCATACAGAGAAACTACAAAGATGTCCTTGGCTCATATTACCTGCATCTAAAGGATCCAAATTTATATTTCAGAAGTACCAAATAGCATGTTAAAATGTTTTGGTGTTATACAGCAAGACAAATGTATAATCTGCACATTTTAGAATCTTTTACAGCAGTGAACGACCAGAGGTCCATGAGCACTGATTATATTTTAGATAAAAAATATTTTAAATGCTTAAAGTGTTCCGAATTTCCAAAAGTATATTACACTTTATTCTATAATTTCATCAGGGGAATGTTTTCTCCACTGTTTGAAGCTTATTGTGTCTTTAAATTGAATACCTTGACTGTAATAATTATAAGTGGTACATTAAAAATACATGTCATATTTTATTTGTCAATTTGCTTTACAGATCCTGGTTCAAGAAACTGTGCAGAGCTACTTGGATAGGACCCAATCTGATGTCTTTTCATGTGGCAAAAAATTCCTGGCGCCACCCCTGATGCTGATAATGTACATTTATGTGCTAAAATATTACAAAGAAATCTATCACCCAAAGCTTTAAACTGCATCTAAGACAGAAACAGTCATATTCTCAAGAGGAGTGAGCTCATTTGTCCATTCACTTTTAGCACAACATGAGCTAAAGAGGGAAAAGCAAAGACTGGGGTATCCGGCAACACGAAGCATCGCGTTTCTAGTGACTAGAAGTGTAGGCTAATACAGACTGACACAACTAGTTCAAACTGTAAAATAAATTAACACTTCTTGTCAGCTATAAATACTGAAAAAAGGGTAAGAATGCTTTGCTACAAGAGAGAGCGTTCTGCAGCTGTAAAAGTGGTTTTTATATGAGGGGAATAAGGAACAGCTGATGTGTTAAGAGATGTGTGAAATTTCCCTTTAAATATAGCTGTGGTTCTACCAAGGTATAAAAGTTAATACACCTTGACGGATCCATTTTACGTCTCATAAAGTATGTTTTTCAAGAGAGAAACAAGAAGATGCCCAAATTTCAAAAGAGATGCATCAGTAAACTATATTTTGCTGAGACAGGGGTCAAATTTGACGAGCTCTTGTTTAGGGTAAGTGGTTTGAATTTTTATTGTGAGTTATAATTTGATTCATCCAATAGTTTGATTACAGAATCAAATAAATGCAAAAAAAGGAGGAGAAAGGAGAATAACCCAAAACTGTAAAAATGACCTTGTTTCGTCAAATACACAAAGAAATATGAGCTTAATCATTTCTTGGTTGCCTGCCTGAATGGAGACAAGTCTTTGAAAGGGCTGCTCTCAGTTGGACACCAACAGAGGTCAGGGGACGGGACAGTGGAGGGACAACCACAACAAAAGCTTTTACTCTTTGTTCAGACAGACATTAGCTCAGATGTTGATGCCATTAACGATCCATGTTGTTTTGTGTAGTTAAATCTTGTATAAACACCATTCTGCACTAACAACAAAAGGTAGGTCATCAACATTTTAGGATTTACAATTTGACATCTTTGAGAACAGCTTATCTTAGCTGGTAATAGTTCAACACTGAAATTTGTCCTCCAGAACAGCTCATAGTTTTTACATTACTCCAATATTCCCAACTTTCTTCAATTTTTATTATGTGGTCTCTTCATAAAAAATATAATAAGATAGAAAGCAGATTTAATGAACAGGCACACACAGCCAGCAGTGCTAATTACTGACTTCCAGCTGTGATGACTTTGGCTCAGCTGGGCTCTCAATGTGCAGCAAAACAGCAAAACATCTACCATATTCTATGTAAAGTAACTTGGAGCGTTTGGGTTCAGCAAACAAACCATTTCAGGGGAATGTGCATTGGGTTTTGAGCCACCACATGTCCCAGTTAAATTCAAATAGGGCACTTTTTTGAGTTTAATTTATTTTGACATTTAGGCTGAAATCAGGAGGCTTATACTGTTTGAAGCTGTTAATCTCTCTAAAGATGGATGATAATACTTCCTTGATGCTTGTTATTAGTGTTTAATTGCTGTTTGCTGCCCAAGTGTCTTTGTTTAGCCAAATTAAAAAGAATAAAAAGTAAATTCGGTTCATTAAAAAAATCACCAACAGCAAAAACATTATTTTTCTTATCATGTGTAATTTTGTTAGTTGTATTTAGGGTAGAAGAAAAAAAGCAATACTTAAAAATTGCAATATATTATGTTGCACTACTTCATTAATACTTTGTAGCACTGCTTCCATTATATATGAATTAATAGTTTACATACAGGACAGAAGATTTGTCTTGGTGGTCAACCTCTAAACACTTGCTGATTGCAGAAAATTCTACTATGTGAGTCTTGCAAGCTTACAGGCCTCAAGAGCACTAGAGGCGTGTATGCCATTCAGAAGAAGTTCAGCTGATCCAACAGAGGGTGCCCCATTGCAACCCAACCATCCATTGCTCTCTTGATCTAACAACATGAAGTACACCTCAAGAAAAAGGAGGACAGGCAAAGACAAGACCAGGCTACATGTCAATATGTGCAAAGCAGCTGGCCAACTTCTCATCCACAACAAATCCACAGGCCCAATTGTTGACCCTCCACCCACCACAGTCCAGTGGCGCCTCATCAAGTGCTCAGGCCCAGACAACCACGTCCTTCTCGGCAGGCCCCCCACCAGAGGTGTTTAAAAAAGGCCATCACGTACAAGATTGCAAGATTCATTTGAAAGGACATGCGGTTCATCAGTGTGGCCTCAGGACAGTTAAATAGTAAAAGGAGAAAAATGACAGCTCTGGCCTACAGGGCAAATGTGACTTTTTCTTGCAATCAAGAAAAAAAGGTAAATAAGGCTTTTACCAGGGCCATGCCAGATCAAGTAATAGATGTGACAATCTGCAGGAACATATGGCCACATACATCACAAAGCATAAAGTTTCAGCCTTTAAGCTAACAGCTACCATCAGAGGAGTGAAATGCCTCTCATAAAACTTTCAGATATGTTGATAAATTGGAGTTACTGCTGAACTCAAAACTAAAATAATGCAGTCAATACTAAATTATTTGCATAGACTGGCGGCATCTGTGCTGTGTTGAATTACAGCTTCCATAATACAATAAAAACATTGGCGCTCTGACATGCCGTATTTTCAGTCGGGGGCGCTGCCAGGTGTTCTGGGCCCCATGAAAATACATTACATTGGGTCCTATATCAAACCATCCTATATCAAACCACTCTTTCTGAGACAGTTCATCTGTCAAGCAAACTGAGAATATTTTAAAATAAATGACTGCTTATAATTATTACAGCTAAGTTGTTCCATTTACAGAAACAAATAACCTTAAGAAAGCAGAGAATCAGCTGAATATGATACAGGAAATGGTTTAATAAATCTGTTGTGTAAGTCATTTGGACATTTCAGAGCATTCAGCATGCTTTTATTTTTCTTTATAATTATAGGCAGTCTTCAAGAAACTGGTCTTTCCTGTCAAAGATGCAAACTTTTGCAGGTTGAACATTTGTCTTCCTCCATAACCAATCTAACCAAATATCTAAATACCTTCAAATGTCATTCCGACATCAGGAAATTCATCAAAATACAGAAACAAAACAAATATTCCCTTCAATGTGTTTTAAAAGGCCATTTTTTGTATATAAATGTTGTTTCATGGGAGTTTGACGATTCAGAAGTTGCTTGAAAGGAATTGCAAGGTGTCCCCATGAAAAGGTGCTTCCCTAACACAAACACATATTGGTGGGCTTCAACCTCTGCTCTTAGTAGAGTAACGTTACCAGTCACTACAACTTTATCAGGTCATCAAAGGGATCTCAGTAGAGCTTTAGCGGTGAGCAGCATGCTCCAGTCGAGGACCAGATAAGACTCAGTGATGGAAAGTGGGGGAAATTTCAATAGCTCCATCTATAAGGGAAGAGTAAAGAAATCAAAGGGTGCCAAAATGTTGCTGATATGATAACACTTTTTGGCACCCTTTTAGGTTTGGGCCTTCATAATCTTCCGAACTCTTCACCCTTTATGGCTCCCCTGCTTTCAGTACAATACTTCACTGACATTTAGATAAGATTAGGCCCTGTTTACACGACAACAAAAATGACTGAAAACGGAGAGTTTTTGTTGCGCTTGCGCCTTCCGTTTACACGAGAACTGTGCCTGGAGTGCCTGAATCTGCAAACTTTTGAAACCAGGGTCCAGAGTGAAAAGTTTCGAAAACGTTTTGTTATCAGTCTCAGTGTAAACAGGAATCAGCATTTTCAGGGAAAACTATGACGTGCTGCGCATGTGCAATACTCTTTCAGATTAAGGTTCCTCGGAACAACAGCAACAACAGCTTTGGTCATCTACCAAGCAACATGTGTGCCTTACTGTGCTTGGTTTGTCAAAAATATCCATTTGTTGTCCAGACAAGAAACTCCTGCGTCTTGATGTGTCCACTTACCATTGTTGATTGTGAAAAGTTTGTCTTCACTGGAAAGCATACGCATGTTGCAACACTGCTGTTTCCCTACAAAACCTATATGGGCAACTACTGGCCTGGCAGGTGCGTTACAGCATTTTTAGTTGTTCTTGCGGATCCGTGTGAACATGTATCGGTTTCACATAGTCTCTGTGTGAATGTGGAGCGCATTTGAACACACAAAGGAAAACCTTTCTGTTTCTGGTGACAATGTTGTCATGTAAACAGGGCCTAAGATAGAACTTTATTAATCCCTTTAGAAGATTTCTTCAGGGAAATTAAAAAATGTATTCCCTCAGGTAGTCCAATCAAGTTAAAGTAAGGTTGTAGCAATCTAAACTAAGTTAACTTTGCTCAAAATGTTGGACTCATCTCTCTAAAACAAAAGCCCCGTGATCAGACTGGGCTATTGTTTCACACTGATCATGGAGGACCCCCATCAGTGAGGTGAGGGACCCTCACCCCTCCACCACTTTTTCCAGTTACTGCAATCAGGCAGTGATTACAAAATCCCTCTGGCCTCCAAACTACATATATAAACCCCTTAATTTTGTGTATTAAAACCACCCTGAAAAGTATCAAATCGACCGTGCATGACATCTGCTTTTATTAGCTGTAGCTTTTGAGGATTTTGTGTCTGTAAACTACTTTTTTATGTTTTATTCTGTCAATGGGAAGAAAATCAAGTTTATCAACTAATGTCCAAGGGGCATGCTTTATGTTAATGACACTTTTTATGCAAAAACATTTGATTTTCTTGGGCTGTATTATATCATGCTCATCATATTAAACCCCAGTGTGTATCATATTACCATGTTCTTTCCAATACACGGCTCTTATTCATATGTTTGCTTTGTTTTGCAATAAAATTGCTCTTATATTTGGTTCCTGCAAATGGCCAGTGAAAAACTGGTGAATATTCTAGATGTGCAACTTTGGCCATATCCACTCGTTCACATGCAAACGTTGTTATGCTGCAAACATGAGTTCTACACCCACACAGAAGTCCTGCACAGTGAGTTTATGTGGAGCATTATAAAGACAGGAGAGAGGGGAAAGTCTGGGGATCGATAGGATCTGGCTGGGAGCACAGTCACTGTATGGATTTCATATTTGTTCCTACACACTGGAACACAGATTATGAGCACAATGGAGCCTCTTTTCAGAGGACACAGAGGCAGCTCAAGAGATTTAGAAAACATATTTTTCCCCGATATGATACTTTAAAACAGTGCTTCTTCAGGGTGTATCTCATATTAAACCAGATAGATATCTTATCCAGATAAGAACATTTAATGCATTTTGAGCAGCTTTTAATCATAAAAAGCTAAAAGGCTGAGGATCAATATTCTTCAAGAGGTTGTGCTTATTACATTAAAACATGGAAGAAAATAAAAAAGCTTTAAAAGGGATGATCAGCTACTTCAGAGCTCCACTGAAGCCTTTGTGATTTCTTAGAGATACTGGATTATTAGAACGAATAAGTGTGTGTCTGTAATGAGTAATACAGCAGGTTATGAATTACCATGTTTGGCATTTTCTGGAAGTATTTGTACTCTGTTTGTCTTTATAGTTTTGCAAAAAGCCTCTTTAACAACAGCTACATGTCCTTTCTGCACTTAAAAAAGTCTTTATCTTTTTTGATTTGCAGCACATGAGAGCACAAACAGATTTTACCGATTTCTCCACCCCTCCCCTAACCTCACACACCAGATGAATTGTTCCATCTGTATATTATACAAAATGTAATTCACTGGTGAATACTCCATCTGGGCAACATCCCATAGATACTAATGAAAATAGAGAAAAATGGGGGGAAATAACTTCTGTTTATGTGTAAATGGAGCCCACAATGTCTGAAAAAAAGCATCAAAATACACAAATATTTTTCAATATTAATTTTCTTTAAAACCCCAACATCTCTTCACACCTTAGCGCTCTGCAGAAATAAAATTAACTGATCAGGAGTTTGTATTACTGTGTAAAATACAGTCCATAGTTAAGGGAAATTGCTCATTTTTCGGTAGAAAAAATGTTAATACGACAAAAGTAACTGTTTTACTAACATAAATTACAATCATACTAGATTACATGAGGTGGGATCAGATTACATGAGTTGCATTTAATGAGGTTAGAGTGGACAACATTATGGAATACATTGATATATAAATAGAATATAGACAGTGACAGCTAATTAAAGATTTACTGCAGCACAGTGTCGCATAAACATAACTGCATGAGTGAATAATGATCAAAATAATCATTACTACTAGTTCTACTTTCATAGTTACAACTTTTATTACTACTACTAATACTTAAATAAATATTAACAATCACAATAATAAATAAAATTAAAAAAAAATAGAAAAAACAACAATGAATAAAAGTAACAGAAATGAATAGAAATGCTAAATCTATTTATATATTTAATAATTTCAGATGCAAATATGAGGTGAGCCCAAACAATTCAAGTTTTCAGTGTGCTCTTTGGTGTGTGTTTTAAGTGTATAACAATAAAGTTGACCAAAAATATCTTTGCTCATTTTACTTGGCTCTAATCATTTAATCGCAGTGATTATGCCTCAGCTTGTGGTGCCATTATTAAGGGCCAACTCTGCAAACACCTTATAAGATTATCAGCGAGGAGAGTTCCTGAAACACCTTAGAAATGTAAAGGAGTACATATGTTTGAACAGTTTTTGTCAATTTTGTCAAAACTGAGAAGAGCCTGGCATTTTTTAACAATAAAAAGTGCTGCTTTAAACAAGTAAAAACTGAAAGGTTAAAAATCGAGGGTCCCATTATTGCAACATTGTGGATGTATTACCGCAGACATGCCGAGATTTTGAAGCTGCTTTTTGGTCTAGTCAAGGAATGCCAGATGCAAGTCAATGTTGGCTATGATTCAGTCAGAAATACTCTTAATGGTATGTAGTTACAGGGGTGAACCAGCGTTAATAGAGTTGGTTGTACTTTTTCTGCAGAGAATTTGATTTTTTTAACACCACAATAAAGAGTTTCAGCAAAAGCTTGAAGCATCAGACTATCAGATGCACATTGGCAGGTAAATAAAAGACGCATTAAAGCAACAATAATTACAAACATGGTTTTGTGACTCTCTTGTAGCCACTGAAGGCCTCTCAGTGTAACTGCACTGTTGTAAAACACACAGTGCTGTCAATCGTCCCTCGCATACATTTGTTGACATACAGAGGGTGGTGAAGCTGGTTAAAGACATCATGGAAAGCAAGTGAACTCTGCTGACTAATAAGAGACAGTATTATTATCTTGACGTGAAAATATGAATTCTCTTGTGCCACCTCTCTATTGTTTACAAACTATTTCCATTTAGAGGATGTGAATGTGTATTTAGCTGTTATCATAATGTCTGTAGTTCGTGGCTAAAAGACCATTTTGGAGAATAATAACCTTAGCCAAGGAGGTTATGTTTTTGTCTGTTTGTCTGTTGTGTTTGTTTGTTTGTTAGCAAGATTAGAATTTTCTCAAATTTTCAGGATATATTGAAAATGGTCCAACTTAAAAATGATTACATTTTGGTGGTGATCTGGATAACCGCCTGTAGCGAATTAATGAAAGTGTTCCTGAGCTCCTATGTTAATATCCTATTTTTAAATTTTGTGCCAACTGAGGGATAGAAGGTCATGAGCATTCAATGTTGGTTTTGGCCTTGCAGCTTACATGCAGAGATTTTGATAACATTATGGACTGTAGATGATGAAACGACTTAACCTTTTAGGGATACTAACTTGACATTCACCTGTTTCCCCTAACAATAATAGCAATAATAGCTCCATAGATGCAGGACATTCATATCCTTTAGTTGTTACATTACTGTTCTATGGCTCAGTATAGCCCAACCATAGTCTGCATTTTAGCATAAATCCTAAAACTTGAGGGCAATGAATAAGAGAAACAGGGGAATACGAGAAAAAATATGCTGAAAGGAATACTCAGGCAGAAAAAAGGCACAACCTGAAAGCAAAATGTACAAGTTTTAAGCCAAACCACAAGGGGGGGGGGGGGCAAAGGGAGATGAAATTTTTAAAGTAGGGAAACTTTAGGTTTGCTTTCAGCCTGATGACATTCAGAGAGTAGAGACATCACTGCTGTGCAAGCACACCAAGCCCAAACACGACCGATATGACATACAGTTTGGACATTAAACATCATGTCTTTGAAGTGTATTGAATTGAATATATGTTGAAAAGAATATCAAATCACTGTATTCTGTTGTTATTTACATTTTACACAATATCCCAACTTCATCAGAATACGTATCTCAGACAGCCAAACCAGTAAATTTAATTTGTTTAGTGACAACCAATCATAACTCACTACACATTAAGTTAAAGATACAACACTGACAAATGGACACTCAAATACATCATGAATCATCAGGGTTTATTTTATGCCCAATATAAATTGAGTATCACATCACAGCTGATGTGATTCTCAACCACAGGCTTGTTGAAAGAGAAGGGTTTGGGTAGAAAGACTATGATGTGATACTTGGTAACATCGCTCAGTCCTAATGGTTTGGGATGCTTACTGCTGCATCAAAGCATTCTGAGGTTGGTGTCTTGGTCCCACCCTCAACACACCTTACAGGTTGAGGTGTGATGAGACAATAACTAACACTGTCAAACCATCAAATGTAACACTGCAACGCTGGCATGTGGTAACATTCTGCACTGAAAGAGCAGAGAGTGAGAAACCAGGCCAAAAAAATCAGGCTTGAAATGGCCTTGTGTGTTACAAGCCCCAAGTGACTGTAAAACTACAAAAGAGCTCTATAAGTGCATTTGCCATTTGATACAAAAGTTCTGAAATTCAGTTTTCATAAGTTCATTTCTAATATAAAACATGACAACAAGCCTTGTAAAAACTGAAGTGGTGTTATTACTGACAGCAGGCCTCGAGTGTACCCGTCATCATCAGCTTTACAAAGAGAGGATAAAAGATAAAGCTCTGCAATCAATAGTCAGGCTAGGGACTTCTGCCACCTTATGGATTTCATATCTGATCCTCTGCTCTGGAACATAGTTTACAAGATAACTGAGCCGCAGTGGCTTCATAAACAGGCTGGCGATTATTGAGAGTGATAGGGCATTGTGTTCTGTGCTGTATCTGTGTGGGCCTGCTTCTCCGTGCTTGTGAATGAGGCCATTCATCCCTCCCGTCTGCCTCCTTCTCCTGTCTGTCTATCCTCTCTCTTTCACAAAAAAAATGCCTCAAGCTGAGAGGAAAAGGGGGCTTCAGTTGTTTCACAGTGAGGGTAAGAGAGAGGGAGAGGAAGAGAGTGGTTCCAAAACCCACAAGGGGGCTCTGACAGTGACGAGAGAGTATGAGTGTGCCAAGAGACACTGCAGAGAGAGAGGGAGAGGGAGAGCGAGGGAAGAGGTATGAGGGAGAGGAAGAAAAGCAGATAAAGAAAGAGAGAAGATGCCGCCAGCAGGACAGCAAAGGGAAGAAAAGAGTGGAAATTAGTCCTTAAATGTCTCAGAGCTCTTTGATTCAACCTCACACATGCACACAGCTGCCACAAGAGTGACATTTTTTGGCTTCACTGTGCTGGAAAAAGGCTGAATATGAGGGTCAGAGGTAAGGTACTCTTGGGTAATACTGTCACTTCTTTAATCTTTATCCTTCCACCTCTCTGCACCTGTTTTCCTTCCTCTTCCTCCATCCCAGGCAGTCTCCTCCGAGCCCTGTCCCTCAGGCTGCATGAATAAAGCTTCTAAAAATAAGAGCAGTGATTGGGGAAAATGGGGGCAGGTACCCCAGAGGAGGGCGGCCATCTCAGTAGCCTTTGGTGTTGTCACAGTTTGGCAAATGTGCTGATAGTTGGTGTCACATGGCTCCCTCCCATGTGAAATTCTAGAAGTTAAGAAAATAATATGGCCCAATAGGGAATCATTAGCAATCAAGCAACCAGATGTGAGAGGGCTTAGCTTGAACAGAGATCAATTTTATGATTGGCTGCGAACATTATGAATTTAAAAAAAATGACTAAATGGTGACAGAAACAAGGACAGGTTTGGATTTGTAATGGTCTCCAAATTCTTTTGTTCACAACAGCAAATTTTGGGGTAAAAAAAAGTATTCTGCAGTTTCTTACTCCATTTTTCATCTGGATAAATCATGATTTTCTGTATAGCGTGATGCATCTTTCTTTTAGTCACGTTTGAATGTCGTTTTTCTAGTATTACCATGCCATACATCCTGCTATTGCTGCTTCAAACACTTCTACAAAGGATATAAACCACAAGATCATCTTTCAGAATGATATTTTCTGCAAAGCCTAATTCCAATATTTAATTCCAATTCCAATATAATAACATATTTATCATTCTGTAAAAGATATTACCATGAGAACTCAGGAACACCTCAGAAAACCATTGTCAGTTAACAGAGTTCTTTATTATAACGACATGTGCAAACTAAATCTCCTCATTCAAAGCTAAAGCCATATATCAACAACATTCAGAAACACTTCACTGGGCCCGAGCTCATCTGAGATGGACTGGCACAAAGTGGAAAAGTGTGCTGTGGTTTGATGAGTCCATATTTCTGATTGCTTTTTGTAAATCATGGATTTCGTGTCCAGGCTAAAGAGGAGAAGAACCATCCAGACTGTTATCAGTGCAAAGGTTAAAAGTCAGCATCTGTGTTGGTTTTGGCGCATGTTAGTGCCCATGGCATGGGTAACTTGCACATCTATTTAGGCACCATTAATACTGAAGGTACATCCAGGTTTTGAAGCAAAATATGCTGAGATCCAAGCAACATGTTTTTCAGGGACGTCCCTGCTTATGTCAGCAAGATGATACCAAACCACATTCTGCACACATTATGACAGCATGACTTCAGTAAAAGAGTGACCTGCTGGCAGTTCAGACCTGTCTCACACTGAAAATGTATGATGCATTATGAAGTCAATACAACAACAGAGACCCAACAGAGATCTGTTGAGCAACTGAAGTCGTACATCAAGCAAGGATGGGAAAGAATCCTACCCACAAAGCTTCAACAATTAGGGTCCCAAGTTCACAAAAGCTTACTGAGTACTGTGAAAAGGAAAGGTGATGTAACACAGTGGTAAACATGCTCCAGTCACAGCTTTTTTTGGAACGTGTTGCAGGCATTCGATTCAAAATGAGTGAATATTTACAAATTTAGTCATGTATTTGAAAGAGGACTTTGGTAGCTACATCTAGAAGTATTCAGACATCTATGTTGGTTGTAGATGCTGCTATCTCTGCCCAGTGAGCCATGTATGTGACCAATCTGCAATTGTTTTACTTTTTCAGTATAGTCATGAGGAAATAGAAACTTTCTGGTAGCATCTCATCTGTCCTTCTGGTTCATTTTTCTAAGCTCAGCACATTACGCAGAGCAACAGGCTCGACTGACAATCACAGTCACTGAGTTTGCCCTGATGAAATTTACTCTTATGCACGAGTCGTTTTGTCTTGTGCAAAGGAGACTTTTAAAGAAACTGAAGGGCACATAAAACTTAAAAAAGAACATGGGATGGTTTAAGTCTGAGAGCCTGGTATGAAAATTGCAACATCTGGATTACTCTGAAAATGGTGTATTTTGCATTTTAACCCCAACTGGTTTACAATACTAAAAGTAAACCAAGCAAAGGCAATAGCATCATAGGGCTAAATTTGTCCCGCAGTATGATGCACAAAAACAACACAGCAGACAAATGATGGCATGTTACTGCGAGAACACTTAACCCCAGATTTTCAAAGAGGTGTATCCAACATGGAGTTAAAAATAAGGGCTTCAGATTGTCTTGAAAAGGGCACTTAAGGGCAATTTAAAGTCACCAACTAACCTGACAAGCATGTTTTCTGGTCTGTGGGAGGAAGCCAGAATGCAAGAGTGCAAGGAGAGGACCCACGCATGCACAAGAAGAACATGCAAACGCCACATAGAAAGGCCATGACTGACACCATGTTCAAAACAGCCATCTTCTTGCTTCTTCTTGTGAGGCAAGTGCACTACCTGCTGCACCACCACGTTGCCACATATACTGTATATATGACACAGAATCAGGTAATTTAGCCAAAAAAAAAATCACATTTTACATCCTGTGCATTTAAATTACAGCTTTGTTTGTTACATCCAAAAAAAATCCCATTTTAGATCCTGTACGTTTAAATTACAGCTTTGTTTGTGACATCCATGCAGCAATGTAAAAATATACATGTATATCCACTGTGCACTGAGGTTTCATTAATCTTGTATTACAGAACTACGGCCTACGGCAAAATTGTGGCCATTAAACATATTTGCAGACAGCATTAGACACCAGTAAAATAATCATTCTCTAATGTGTGCACACATAAATATGAATATATTTGCACAGCACATGCAGAATAGACGATGCTGTGTAGAAATTTTGCCTCACGTCGGGGTCTGCAGCCACTGAGATAAAAGATAGAGGGAGGGAGCCTGAATGTAAGAGAATAAGAGAAGAAGAAAACATATCACCTGTCAAAGTGCTTTACTGTGTACCCGTAGGACACAATCCTTTAAACGGGGCTAATCTGTGTGTGCATGTGTGTGTGTGTGATAGAAGGAGAGATAGAAAAAGGTAGAGCAAAAGAGAGAGAGAGAGAGAGATGTGACAGAGAGCCTTTTTACTCCAGTCATCTTTAAGCACTACTAACAGTAGCTAAAGCCCCGTGGGCCTGTCCGGTAAGAACACAGTCATTCATCACACACACACACACACACACATGCACATAAGGCTGATATCAAAACCGTTCATCACAGCAGACAGGGGGAGAAGGAAGAGAAGAAAGTAAGGAGGGGAGGAGAAACTCGCTCCCGATGCAGGACTCCTGCTGCATATGAGCTTTCATCTCCATCTGAGGCAGCCAGTACACAGGAACCTGCAGAAGAAACACTGATGTCCCATGGTTTGGCTCTGCACTGTACTCTTCTGACGAGCTTTGCTTGTTTTTCTTGCTTCTCTGTGGCTTTGAAAAAACCTTCAAAATGTTCAAATCTTGTCAATTTCATGCACATAAGCTGGGCAGCCTCATGTGAATGGAGACATTTATTTATAGAGCTTTTTTTTAGTTTTGTGGAGCCTTTGTTGACGTGTGAGTGCTAAAACATGACAAGTGATCCATGCCGCAGCCCCGCTGGGAGCTAACTAGGCCATAAGTAGATGTATTATTACAGGAGTGCGCCTGTAACAGGGGCCAGGATTGTAAAATATTAGTGAACAGCGAAAGGTCTCATGCTGAGAGATGAAACCCTGCTCTTCAATCCAGAAAACATGCATTTTTATTAATATGCCTCTGCACTGTGGCCAAGGCTGGAGAAAGATGAGTCAGGTTGTTGGTCTGTAAGTCGATTGGTATGGTTGTCATGGGCCAAAGTTGTAAATGCAACTTCAATAACTTCAAGCTTTTGCAGAAATACCCACTTTTGTCTTGACAATGAAGAAAAGGATTATGTGGTTCAAAGTTCAAGATCATGGTCCATTGTGTTCATCTCTTTGTCTAAAGAAAGTCTACTCAGAGGGGGGATCAAATGTTTCAGACAGCTACTGACGCTGCGGAAAAAGAGGAAGTGATTCAGATGCAGCACATTCAGTTGTCATTATTACAGAAGTAATCTATCACATGAAAGAGAGATGTAAAACACACAAATGTGCATGATTTTTTTAAAAGCACGAAATGAGCTCTTTGAATGAAAGGATAGGTCTTTTAATTATGGGTGCTATTGTTAAAGGGATATTTCAGTACTTTTGAAGTTGGGTTGTATACTTGACAACAGTCAGTGAAGTGGCTGAAATCAGAAAGCAGTGCTGCACCTTTAGGGAGAATGAGCTCAGGTACACTGCTGTTGGCGGGTACAGTTATTTTGCATAATTGTGAGTTTTATGGATCACAAAGCTATGTTGGGTTGAATGTACAATTGGGTGAAAAAATACAGTGCACTTTGTTTTTCATCCAGGAAGTCTTTGTGTTTGGCTCTATTTTACGATACAGCAAACATCTATGTGTTCAACCTGTGCACATTGATTTTGCCAATTTGTTGTTTCGCTCTGTGGTCTCAGGAAGATGCAACAACAGCAGAGGAAACTAAAACTGAACCAAAATGAATGATTTTGACTCAAGCGATGATGAAGATCCTCTTACTGTGGATGCACGGGGTACCTTTATGAACTCGAGTATATAGAGGAGGAAGTTCTTCAGAGCGAGATTCAGGAATGGAGTCAATGCATGCAGGCAGAGGAGTACAAAGCAATTCACTGCATCGTAAAACAGTGCCCAACAAAGACTTCCTGAGAGGAATATAAAAGGCTCTGAAATTTGTGGCAAACTGTGTGTTTAAACCGACAAAGTTATGCAGCTCATTTTACGTAGAACTCACATATTGCTGCACCGGTCTACATTTGTGTACCTTACCGGTGGTCTGAGGGGCTGAGATGAGTTTAGGCACAACTGCAAAAGTTTTATTAGCGTATACTGGTTTCTTCCACACAGATTCAGCATTTTGGAAGCCCAAAAATGCACATTTTTGAAAACAGGTCCCAGAGTAAATAAATCTAAACATGTCACCTTTCTGTGTGTGTGACAAATACACATATTTCTGAAATCACGATCTCATAGTCTCCCTCTCCCTTAAACCCCATGCACTGACCCCGCAACAATAATAGGAACAATGGCAGAATATGGTGTTGCCCTCTTGCTGCAGAAGCTACTGAGCTTGTTGTGGTTTTTACAGCAAATCTCCTACTCCTATCCTCTCCAGCAGTGTTATAGCACCACTTGCAGGCTTAGCATACAAATTACAGCATTTTCAGTGTTTTCATGTGGACAGACATTTCATGAAATTATGCCATGTTTACAGAAAAAAACAATTTAAAAACATATTCGTCTCTGTGTGGACAGGGCCTCAGTTTGTTCTCCTTAAAGATGCAGCACTGGTGTGTGCTTTTTCAGACACATCATAAAACCCAACTATAAAAGTACAGAAATATCCCTTTAAAAGACATAAAGATTGAGCAGCTACACCATTTTTTTTGTGAGAACCATGAATCATCCATTTTTGTCAATTATGACTGCTCAAACTCAAAGAAAAACTAATTTGCTTTGTCCCCAGAATATTTATGTCACATTAAAATGGGGTAACATACTCATTTTTACAGTGGTGTCATGAATTTGATAAGTATGTGAGCATGGCTGTGTGGGGCCTCAAAAAAATCTGTCCAGGGCCTCACTTTGTCAGGGACAGGTACTTTACAACTGAACCTCTTTAGCTCTTCAGCTTTCAGCTCAGAATCACCAGCCTGCAATCTTTGCTGTATTAAGCCCATTTACACTAATTCACCTGAGTTTGTGTTCTGCATCTCAAGTCTTAAAGAAAGTCTAAGAGCACACTCCATTAGTCGCTTACATCCTCTCCTTTCCTGCTCTGCATCTGACTGAAATGAGTTATAATACCTCTGAGGGATGAACTTATTCTTAAGAGGACAGTCCTGAAACTTCAGTTGTAAATTGAGCTTAAGTGCGAGTAATTTTAACTTTAAATGCATCACTGGGGTTTGGATTAGTGTCTGATGCCAGAGGTTGCGCTGCATCTGGTACACTTTCGTCAGTGAAACAACGGTTTAATGTTCGCTCACAGCCAGGCAAATAAGTAACTCAGAGACAGCAGAGGTTACTGTTCTTTCAAAGTATTTAATTTTAGCCATTTAAGTCCATCTCATCCCTAAAATGTTTCCTTTGGGTGCTATAAATAAAAGCTTTAACGACTAACTGATGCATTATGATGCAGACAGTCTGACAGGCTGAGAGGCTGTCACAGATAAATTTGTATAACCTACCCTCACTGTTGTCTGCTTTTAAACTCCAAAATATCTACCTGCGTCTATCACCTTAATATTATCATTGACCTTGTCTGCTCAGCTCTGACAAATAAATGTATGGCTGTAGAATGGTCTAAAATGAGGAGGAGTATGAATGGTGTTTTTTGTGCGAGCAGCGAGATAAGAAAAAGATCCTCCGTTCTCATTCCACAAGGAAAGGCAGAATATTACTTGATGGAATTCCATAAAAAGTAATAAAAAATCCCTTCATCTGTGCACTCTCACTCACGCTAGTGTTTGTTTGTGCCCGGTCTTCCAGCTCAGTTGTGATTGAGTGTGCACACAAGATAAACAGAGCAGTAATTTAACTGAGGAAATGACACCCAGCACCCATTCCTCCTGCTGTCTCACTCCTCAACTCACTATCCTTCATCCCTCTTTCGGCCCATCTGTCGCACTCTCTCCAGCTTTTCTCCTTCTTTTCTTATCCGTCCAGCCCATATCAGCGTTTCTCTGTACTATACCATAAAATTGAACTTTACTTGTTTTAGTATGAATTCAGTTATGAACTAATCAAATTTAGTCAAGATTGAGCCAGTTGTGTGTTAGATTGTTGGTTTGTCTCTTAGTTACACTTCGCAGCATTTTAAATTGATTTTAAAACCTACATTTCAAATTGAACACATAGTATAAGACTGTGCAATGAACCAACAGACCAATATCATTTGCCAAAAAACAAAAACAAATCTCGAAGTATATACAACTATGTATCACAATCATGAAAATTGACGCAGTAATCACTGCTCAAGAATGCTGTGGGCATTTCCTGCAGGCTATGACCACAGCAGTTCAAAGCTGCATTAGTTGGAATCTTTTGCAGGAGCATTGTAAGCCATAAAGTCAAACACTACAAGACAAACCAACCAAGAGCTATCTGAGCATGAATCAGTAGGGCGTGTCCCTGATTCATACCCATATTCTTGAAGGTGTTATGGTGACATTTCTAGTTAGCTGAGCTCTCAAATTAACAAATCATTTGACCAAGATGATCTAGCTTTACTAGATGGAGCCACTTAAATTTTTAAATTGTCTTGGCTGGTCCATGACAGGAAAGTGCTCAGGTCTGCCCATCCTGATTGCTGTAATTAGATCTCACACAATTACGTGATAAACATGTAACCCTTGACACTTATATTTTATAGGATACATTAATGAACATTTTGCCTTGCATGGAAAATACCACTTTTAAGAAATTAAGAACAAAAAAAAAAATCTTGTTTAGAGTTCTAGTGGCGGGGAGTTGGCTGGTAACTGGATGGAACTCAGCTGGCGTTTGGCTGGAAGGGGAAAATTTAAGAGGCTGCATCTGTACGCTTCCATACCAGAGGCAGTTGAGGCGGGAGGTGTTATGTTTAGAGTTTCTGTCCATGTGATGTCACAAGAATACTGAAAGGAATTTCAGTCAACTTTCTTTCATCACAAATCTGAACTTACCCGAAAGCATTAACTGATAAGATAAGAAGGTCGGAGCCAAGGGGTCAAGGTCATGCAGCCTTGTCGTCATCATTTGCTTGTGAATACAATACTGTGAACACAATATCCTAGGAACCCGAAAAATGATTTATTTGCATTTTCACTCATGTCCACTCTCCAACTGATCTGATTTTGAAGGTCAAAAGTCAAGGTAGAAGAGAGTGAGGATTTTTTTGGAAAGACTTTATTTAGTGTAATGGGTAAAACACCGATAAGCTATCTGACATCTGTTTTTGTAAACAACTTTTGACCTCTTGAGCACAGGTGGTGGGGTTATTTATAAACAGGGGTAAATGGTTTGAGTGTTTTACTGTTTTTCCTGAGGTATTTTCTCACTAAACAGATGCTTATCTTCTAAAAATGTCTCATTATGTCACATGGTTGTATGGTGACCAATCAAAGGGTGCTGTCTGTATTTAAGTCCAGTGTGCCTTGTCTTTTGTAGAGGACACCTCTCCAGGTCTCCTCTTCATACTGCATGTTCATGATAAAGGAATGTTGATCGATAACACAGTGTTCGTGTTTTTTCTTCTTAGGACTAGCAATTCTTAATTTAGTAGGAAGAAATTCACTCACAAGAGCCTTAGCAGCATATTGTCCTTGTGAGTGCAATAACAGTAGGCAATGTCTAACCTTGCACAGCAGCTGGACCTGCCTGACTCAATGTCTGTAATCAGACAGATCCATCTTGCCAAACTCCGATCTGCAGGGATCGTGGGTGGCCATGTTACAGCCCAGTGTGTCCCTAAACCAGGAAGAGTTAGGATCTATGAGTGAGATGACAACAAGAAATGACTGCTCATACTGCTCGCAAATAATAACAGCTTCAGTTGCAGTTCCATCAGATCTGAACCACAATACTGAAAACATTTTATTAATAGAAAGGATATTTTCACTCCTCTTCCATCATGTTGATGATGATGATAGTTTGTTCTACGTAGTGGCCCACGTTTTGTATTTTACACTGTGATAATAGCACACACCTAATACATTATCTGATGGGCCGTAATGAATGTAATTGACGGAACGATCGTCCAATCACCTTCCAGTTTTGCTTTTTAAATGTTCTGCCCATTCCCAAACAGTGTCTATACCCAGATGGACTGGTGAAATATACTGTATGGTCTAACTGGTGTGTCAGGTTAGGCAACATCTGGTAGGTGATGCTTCCTCCTCTGCTTGCTGCCATCTGCTATAACAGATATAGGCCAAAGGTGGAGTCCAACCCAATGTGGAGCAACAATTTGGATAAATAATTGGTTGCGACAGCCCTAATAGGATATTGTCTCTTGATTGTTCAAATTTGGCCAAAAACTGTCTAAACTTTCTATATTTATCTTGTATGTCAGGTGCCTTACATAAACCTCTGATACACATATTTGTAAAGTGAAGTTTGTGGCGTTCTAGTTAAAGATGTAGTCCCTTAGTCCAAGTCCTTTTCACATGGCAAAGCAAAGACCATTGTCCAAAGATGTCTTGATTCTAACTGCCTAAGCAGGAGGCCTTGACAAAAAACATGCGCAGTCACCTCTCAGATTTAATTGTTCGAGACATAAGCCTATGACTCCCAGGACATGGAGAGAAGATCTGAATACAGACTGCAAAATATCAGCATATGTTTCAGATTCACAAGCTGTCCATTGCCGCTCTGCTCTGTTTGCATTTCGGCTACAATAGTCTGCCTGTAAACATTCAAACTGTCTCTGCTGAGCCTCCTTCTCCGGCCTCTTTACCCCCTTGTTTGCTATGAAAGAGATGCCTGCTTCTTAAAGTGCTAAGAGTCGAGCATATTTTTACTCAATGTGCCAGTGTGATTAAAGTTAAAAACCAATTTCACCCAAAGAGCTTTGTGCTTCCAGTAGTCTCACATCGTCTCATAGCAACAGTAGGAACCATGACTCGCACTTTCTCTGAGCATCTGCTATGTGTTGCTGCTACGGCTAAAAAAAGAGGTGTTTGGGTGATAGGATCCCTAAGTGTGTTGTAGTTCTCTTAGAATAAGTGAAGACAGACCTTCAATTAGGTCTGCCAAATCCTTATTTTTCCTTTAATTTAGTGATATGACTCCCGCTAAGATACACACTACACGTCAGTTGCTGTTGAGCTGACCTGAAATTTGAGACCCCTCTATTGTAAACTTACAAGTAAATCCAGAGTGGCTGTAAAGGAGGGAAAGGTTAGGAAGATTCTAAGGGCATGATTGCCATAGGGGTGAAAAATATTGTAGTATCAGCTACATTTTGTCGTAAATGTTATAAGATTTTCACCACAGTTACAAAAACCAACGATTGTCTTGTGTTTACTTGCAAGAAGGTAAATGTATTCATCCTTTAGTGACATTTATAGAAAGAAGAGGCCCTTTAGAACTTTAATTAAAGAATATTAGTTTCTTCTATGCATTTTCCATATATCAGAATGTCTGAATGGCATGATGAAAAAAACAGATTGTGGGGTATGACAAATATTTAATCTGGTCTAAGAAGATTCAAGATTCAGAAGGGCTAAATATATCCTAAAAAAAAAAAAATAAAATAAAATACTTAATGCTTCAAATCGTCCAAATGCCAGAAACATTCTTCGAGAACATCATAAAATTTACCGATTATAGTATGATTTTCAATTACAGAGTGTTTTTCTTTTTTTAAGATAATATGAGTCCCTAAACAAAACAACTTGGCTGTGATAACTGACAGCGGTCCATTTCTTGAATCATATTTTCTTTCGCCAAGGAGGTTATGTTTTTGGTCCTATTTGTTTGTCTGTTTGTTTGTTTGTTAGCAAGATTACACAAAAACTGCTAAACAGATTTTGCTGAAATTTCTGGAAGTGTTGGTAATGGCTCAACTTAAAAATGATTAGATTTTGGTGGTGATCCAGATAACCGCCATTTTGCTCAGTAACTGTCTAACTAATAATGATATCAACATGATTCTGAGTGCTAGGTGTGGATTTTCAGGGTCAAGGAATCATATTATGATGGAAACTTTATCATGGAACAATTGCTATAGATGTAACAGCAATATGTGAGCCATCTTGGCAGAGGTTTGCGCTCTCCGAGTGCTTTCTAGTTATATATTTGCTTGACAGATGCTTGGTATGGATAACTGTGGACAGCTGCTTTGGGACAGGGCCCGGTGTGATAGATTTTCTTTGGCCCCAGAATATCTGGCAGTGCCTCTGAGTATATCTGTAACTTCAATAAGTGAACATTAGACTCTGGAGGACTGTGTACAAACGCCTATTTGCTGTTCATCCATCTCAGGCAGTCACAACAGTTACATAAGTACACACACACACACACACGTAAAGGGCGACATAACGGTTTCTTAAGGAAGGGACTACTTCACTGTAAATACATAACACCCTCTGTTTAAAAAGGAAGTATTGTAAACTTGCACATAAATAGATGTTTTACCTTTTTATGCTCCCTGAACAGATTCTAACTCAAATCTGTAGAGCAACCATAGTTTCCTGCTATATTAGAGGATAAAGTAGAATAGCTTTACTGCTCCATTATAAAACGTTTTCCTTCCATCAAAGACTTCCTCAAAGTTCATTATCAAGAAGGAATATAAAATATCGCCCTTGAAAATGTTAATAAGAATGGTACTCCCCCCAAAAAATTGAAATGTTAGAAATGTAATTTTGGTTGATTATTTCGACCATTTGATAACACCAATTGGTATTTTATTTTATAATTTTGGAAAGCCTGATTTTAAAGTCAAAATTAACTCCATTAGAAAAAAATAGCATATGCCCTTTCTGTAAAATGCAATGGTTAACAGACTTTAAAGACTGTCAAGCCTCTCTATCTACAGAACATTTCAAATTGAGGTTATCGGCAGCCATTCAATATGGCACATATTATAATCAATAGGAAAATCTGAACACATGCCATCAGGATTTCGGTAATTGTGAGGACAGCCTTAAAATCAGTGCGGACACAGATCTGTATGATTGCCTTAACAGATCAATTCAAAATGTGTTTCTGAACTGTATAACATAATAACTGGGAAGAAATTAGACCAAAAAAAAAAAACTGTGTTCCTGTTAAATCCACAGCCAGACTGTGGCTACTGTTTGTGTGTGTTGAGCTCCCAGCCTGGGTAAACACAGATTGTCTAAGACAGAAGGTTTGGGAATCCAAAATCAACACATTAAATCATTAAAAGAAACTTGTGAACAAACTTGTCCTGCGATGACATGTTTCCTCTGATGCTAATGTAACCAACAAGGACTAAACACGTTCCAGATGTGGGGGACTAAATTGGGTTACTTGGTATATAAAACGTTGATAAGCGGGACAGATGAAGCTAAGCAGCAAGTGAAAACTGAATCCTCTAACATAATCTCCAGAATAGTAGGGATGGCTTCTTGATGTATAATAAACAGGCTGCCTCTGATTACACAGGATTTTGATTTCTTTTGTACATATTATTGATAAGAGTGCAGAGGAAAAGTGTAACTCCATCCACTGAGAGTATAAAGTCTGTATTCATGGAATAAAAGACCAAACGCTTTTTTGGTGCCAGAACAAATAAATAATTGACTCTCTGTCTGAGTTAGTGGACAGGGCCTCTGGTGTCAGCCTCAAATAGAGTGATAAATGATGAGGACTGTGTGATACTGCAGCAATATATGAAACAATCAAAGGACCCTAATTTGCAAAACTGAAGCCTGCTGTCTAAAGGCACACAGTGTGAGAGGTTTGGGATGTGTCAGTCTAAAGTTTGATTTTTTTGATGATGCAAGTATCAGCTGAAAACTCAACCAGGGCGAGAAGAGTATGGATTATGTGCCTCAGTCATACATAGGTGTATTTTGGGCATAACAAAGAGCTCAAAAGTCAATGTAAAGAAAATAATCGCCACAGATGTTTTGGGTTTTAGCCCTTCATCAGACACGAACAAGTGTGGCGTACCTCCATTTATACAACCCTGGGGTCACCTGACAAGTCATGTGACACTAAGCATCATTACAGAGAGGAAAAAAACACTCGAATGTGAAAACAACCACAATTGCAGTAACAGACATAATTGTACATCAAGCATAATATCACACATAGTACATACAAATTAATAAAAACCTGAACATCTTGAATTATATGACTGAAACATCAGGAAGTACTGTCACAAAGACATGCCATTCAAGGAGAAAAAGTGTATATAAACGTACATACACATAAATGCATTTTTTTATTAGACGCACCTTTATCAACCACTGAACTCACAAAACAAGACAAATTCCAAAAGTTTAGACAATATAGAAATATATTTAATTCATATCTCAGTTTGTGCATGGTGTTGTATTGCTGTCTTAGGTTCAATAACCTTTAGTGGATTCTGTTATATTTCTTTGTGGA
This sequence comes from Cetoscarus ocellatus, assembly GCA_037902135.1. Lineage (NCBI taxonomy): Eukaryota > Metazoa > Chordata > Actinopteri > Labriformes > Labridae > Cetoscarus > Cetoscarus ocellatus. The sequence continues at coordinate 374,252 of JBAMNC010000245.1, read as the reverse complement.
CAATTTGTTGATTTTTGGAAATTAAAAAGCCGGCCAAATTTAGTGAAGTGGAGGGCCACATTCTGCCCCTGACTTGCCAGTTGCCAACCCCTTCCCTACATGGAAGCATTTTAAAACATATGGGCAGCTGAGGCAAGAAAATGACAAGGTGTATTTACCCAAATCTAACAATCACACTGTTTCGGCCAGTAGATATCCCAATTATCCTGAGTAAGGCACCCCTGAAAATAAATAGGGACGGCACTGTAGCACGGCAGGTTAGTGTGCATGCTTCACTGCAAGAAGATTTGTTTGATTTCCTTTTACTTTCCTTCCTATTTCCTTTCCTCCCATTTTAGCTGAATTAAAGTGTTTGACTGTTTACTTCCCTCTGATAACTGCTGTTTATCTTTACTCATTGCCAGTGAGCAAAATTCCATTTACTTGCTCCGACTGTGACATCATGTTCATGCTCTCTATTTTACCCCTGAACTGAACTGTTAGATGCAAAGCTGCCATATAAGTCATGTCAGCAGTTAACAACACCATAGGCCCTCAGTTAAGCAATGCTGAGCTGTGTAAAGTAAGAAAATAGCAGACAGAACATGGTGGAAAAGGGGACCAGATCTTTCCCCTCATGTTCCCCTGTCCACAGTCCTGCCCTGAATGTAACCACGCTTTAGAGCCCCCATGGGAGTCTCCACACACAGACACACTGCAGGGCAACTTGTCCCGAAGCAAAAAGTCAACCTCTGCTGATGAAAGCTAAACACACATGCACAGAAATATGCACACACACTGGCTGATTCACCACCACTGTATGCTCATGGATTTATATCTTTCCTCAGGACATTCCTCTGTAACCTTAGATGAACAAACATACACCTCAAAACATCCATGGCATACACTTTGCAAACACACACATATAAATCTACTCTAAACAAACACAAACTCTTATGAAGCTTGACCACACATGACCATGATTAAGGAAGCTACACACTTTTAGTCCACACATGAAGGACAAAAGCAAAGTGTTGCGTTTCATACAAGGACCCTATGACAACATTTCTGGCTCAAATTCTCTGTGCGCGAACAAAATCATTTAAACTGAACTCTAAAATATAACTGTGAAGCAAATCTATTTCTCCTGTTGCCCTTGCTTTAGAATTGCAGTTTTATGCTGCCCTTTCTCACTGAAAGGATAATGAATTGGCTCAAAAAGTCTTGTGCCTCTAAAGGTTGCTGCACGCTCTTCAACTCTCCTTTTAATACAAAATATCCCAATTTACTTTTCAGCCTTCTGCTGCAGCGTCAATCTGGAGAATTACAATGAGTCGAGAAACTTTCAAAGTGATGTTCGGGCACTTGCAAAGAAAAAACTGAAAGCCTTAGCTTTTTATCATAGGGTAATCTGTCAAAGTGCTCAGGTAGCCAGTGAATCGACCGTGTTCAGCATGTTTAAATATCAAAGTAAACACACCAGAGCTGGAGCAGATTTTAGAAGGTCTGTGGCTGGAGGTTTTCTAGATTGTGTGAGGAAAGAGTGGTGGGTAGGGTCTCTCTTGAACCACTGTTGATATGCCCTTGAAGGAGGCAGTTATTGCTTTAATTGCCGCATTTAAGATATTTAACACCTACTTAAAATATTAAATGATAATTAAATATATAATAAATAAACCGGGGTGGCATGGTGGGTTCTCCCCTGGCAACTTTGCATCCTCCAACAGACCAAAAACATGCTCACTAAATTGGACTTAGGTGTGACTGTGAGTATGAATGGTTGTGAGTCTCTCTATAGCCCCGTTTCCACCAGAGGGTTCAGTTCAGTTCGTCTCGGTACGGCTCGCTTTTTGTGGCGTTTCCATAGCCTAAAACCGGGACAGGACCCCTTACAAGTGAACCGTACCGTCCTACTTTTTGGGACCCTTCTGTTGGGGTGCCAAGCATACCGATCTGACCCCAGAAGGTGGAGCTAGAAACACTGCAGCCCGTTGATTGGTCGAAGGAGACGTCACTTCCCGTGCGACAGCGGTAATAAAGAACAACACAGCCCCATCGTGTTTTAAATCTCCACCTGTCTTCGTGAAGATAACTCTCAAGGCTTTTTTGTTTGGAAAATGGCATCAAGATCGAGCGTCCCATGGTCTACTGTGGAGGTGCAGACCTTCCTCAGTATTATCGGTGAGGAGAATCATTGCTCTTTATTTACTGTGTCGCATTTACTTCTTCGTTGTATTTAATAGCCGGGTACACTGTGTTGCGCTGCTATGACGTCATGCTATCGGCATCCGGCTTAGACGCCGCCTACCAAGTAGGGTATGGCTGGCTGTGGAAACGCACCAGGATCAGGCTTTACCGATCCGTCCTGAGCCAAACCGTGCCGATCCATACTGGACCACTTGGTGGAAACGGGGCTTATGTGGCCTTGCGATTGACTTGTGACAGGTTCAGGGTATACCCTGCCTCTCGCCCACTGCCAGCTGGGATAGGTTTCAGCCCCCGTGACCCCAAAAGGGATAAGCCATATAGATGATAGATAAATGGATGGATAAATAAACTGGAAGAACAACCTTTGACGAAAGGTAAGTGGAGCCACATTATTTGAAAAGGTCATTGCTGGATAACTTTGTCAGTAAAGAATATTAAATGAAAGATTTTAACATGTACTCATTAAAAGGTGTGCTGTAGATCACAGCTCCATTATCAGGAGGCATCTTTATCAGTCTACCACATAGTGCTAAAAGATTAAACTTAGTCAAGTTCACTTTTCATTAATTACCTCTGCCAAAGAAATGTCTTTGCAGCCAATTTTTGTTTGTTTGTTGTTTGTGAACAAGATAAATGAAAATATCCTGAATAGGTTTTGATGACATTTTCTGGGAATACATGACATGACATACGGAAATAGTAATTTCATTTTGGTGGCGATTCAACTCCAGATGTGGATTCAGTTTTTTAAAGGACTTGTTAACAGTGTGAGATAGGGCAATTTTCTAAATTTTTGACAAAAACTCACTCAGTGATGTTGGAAATACTTTGGCAAAAAGGTTGAAACTAATTTCTGTTAGACTTGGGATATGGCAAATCTGAAATTTAATCAAATTTTTAAGCCATGGTAAATCAAATACATCTGAAAGTTTTGACTTATTTTGACATTGTTGTCCCACATTGTGCTGTTTCCATGCTGGTCTTGCCTCAGGACGCTCATCTATTTAATGAAAATTGCAACCCTCCATTCTGAACATATACAAAATATATTGAACTTTGGGCTTTGGATGAACGAAAGCATGACAAAAGACAAAACAAACCACTTAAAAAAAATGTTCAGCCTCTCTGACAGAATTCTGTAAAAGTGCCCTCCACGTCAGTGTGGGTGAGTTCTGTCTTATCTCGTCCCCCTCTTAGTGGGAGGGGTGTTTTCTGCGCGGCCAGTCAGCATGAACCTCTTCACAGATTCTACAAACATATAACAAGGAGTGAAAAAGTCCTTGCTTTACATCAGTGTAGAAGCAACAGGTCTTTAGACGCTGCTTCATGTTTGTAACCATCATCTGAGTGAAGGAAGGGGCACTCTCAGCTTGGTCAGTTTGTGATATGTGAGACTAAACACAATCCAGTGTGTCTCTCAGGTCAGAGGGAGTAATTACAGAAACTTTGGTCTGTGGAGGGAGTCATCTGGCAGAGCTTTGAAGATGATCCTGACATATTTCAGACCTCTTTATCCATTTTTGCTTGCCAGTGACTTTAAATGTGGCATTGTTGTTGGCAACAGCCAGGCTGGTATTTCAGAAACTGCTTTTTATGATGTATATCTTGATGGTTTACAGAGAATGGTACGAAAAAGAAAAAGCATCCAGTGAGGGGCAGTTCTCTGGGAAAAACATCGTTGTTGATGCCAGAGGTTAGAGCAGAAAGGAAACAATAACTCACATAAAAAGTTATTACAACCAAGGTGTTAAGACCATTTTTTGAATGCACAATCTTGAAGCAGATGGGCTACAGCAGCAGAAGATCACACTGAGTGACACTCCTGTCAGGCTGAGCAAAACTGGACAATAGATGTTCAAATGTTGCTTGGTCTAATAACTCTTGATTTTGAATTTCTTTATTTGATAGGGACAATGCAGTTTAACATAGTTCCATCATTGAGCATGAATCTGATGTGCTGCACAGAGAGTTTATAGCAAATGCTAATTTCCAACTCTTGTCCCTAGTTGGGCCTTTGAATAAACAAATCATAAAATGTACAATATTTGGCAGCATAAAATAACACAAAAGTTAACAGAATAACAATAAAATACATGTTCACATAAAAACAAGTAATTCTACAAACCAGTTCAAAATAAGTTAAAAACATGGCAGACTAGGAATGATTACAGCTCTGGTTTGCTTTAAGCCAGCACTTGACCTTTGTAGAGAGGGGTTTTAAATCCGTAGTTAATTTTGGTTTGGTAATGAATTCCAGAGTTTAGAGCCTTTGAAAGAGAAAGCTGACTGTCCAAATGTTGACTTACATTTTTGTATGCTACATTTTCCATTCACCTTGCTTCTTGTTACTCTGCTGCTGATCTGTCTTTGAATAAATTTGAATAAGGGTTCAGGGGCAAGATTATTAATACATTTAAAGACTAATTTAAGGAAAGAAAACTGCATGAAGCTTTCAAAGCTCAATAGATTGTATTTTTTCAAAATGTGGCAGTAATGCCAACAGATGGGTTTTTTGTCCATAACTTTTAGGGCTTTATTATACAAGGATGAAAGACTTTTGATTGTTGAAGGTGAACCTTGAGCCCAAACTGTCATACAATATGAGAAATGAGAAAAGATCATAGAGTGGAAAGATCATAGAAACATGGATCCATCCTGCCTTGGTATGCTGGTTTGCTGGTTTGGGGAATATTTCTTGACACATTTTGGGTCCCTTCGTACCAACTGAGCATTGTTCAAACACCACAGCCTACCTTAGAACTGTTGCTGACCATGTTCATCTCTCTAAGACCTCAGTGTACTCATCTTTTAGAGGCTACCTGCAGCAACATAATGTGACAAATGTGTAGCTGACAAATCTGTTATAACTAAGATATCCTGTCAATTTGGACCAAAATGTCAGAGAATTGTTTTTAGCACCTTGTTGATGATAGGCAGCTGCCCCTCATTCTTACATCAGTGCACATGTATTAGATATCTTTGTGTATGCACATGTATGTCTTAACTGATGCATGAGTGGCATGTTTAAGTGTGAGCGTGAATAGAGGGACTGGTTCAGTTCACATCTCGCCCATTGTCAGCTGGGATAGGCTCCAGCTCTCTGTTTGCCCTGAAAGGAATAAGTGGTATAGAGAATGGATAGATTATAATCTTTACTTGGTATAACTGTATTATTTGAGTTAAACTCCCTTGATACAAGTCTTTGTGTCTCCCTTTCCAAGCTCTCGGTCCTTGCTTGTGTAAAGGAAGTTTTTCCTTGCGGGTGGCAGCTAAGTTCATGTTCACAAAGGAAAAATAATGGAGTTCCTCTTAATAACAGTCTGCAGACTGCGGTTTTGCCGTGCTTTATCTTTGAATTTTGCTATTGTTTGGCACAACATGACTAATTATTTCAATGATTCATTGTAGCCCCAGGTAAAGCTTGTATTTATTACTCGAGCTGCCTTTGCTCATTATGTAATTTCAAAAATGAATTATGAACAAATCAGGATGTGGAGAGTTTCAGTGCATACTTTACAGATTTTGTCTAGTTATGTATAGCACTTTGTTACGGCTGTGGTTGTTTTTAAAGTGCTGTATAAATAAAGATGAGTTGAGTTGAGATTTCTGGATACAGTCAACAATTTTCTGAGCCACTGAGTTAATTTGTATGGAGAAATGTAAGAGTTAAAGATTCTCTTTACTGCTGCACCACTTCATTTTTTTTATATGATGCTACAAACACCTAATTCATGACTGGGGATGAAAATAGGGCTTTAAAATGCACAAACACACTGCCACGCATGTGTTTTTTTAACAACACAGAATGGATTGAAACAGCTTGCATCACATGTAAAAGTTCTTCACACAGTGGTTTTTCTACTGCTTTACTTTTTTCCTCAACTGGAGGATCCACTGCAGAGGATTTGTCCAATTTCATACACTGAAAAAAGTTTATCTGCGACACACAGCAGCAGAATGTCCCAGAAAGCTGTCTGAGAGAGATTTCTCCTTGACAGAGAAAGTCTGTTTCTCAGTTTTTAGACGTTGCAGCAGATGAAATGGAGGATTTTAATTATTAGCAGAGCTACAGCACATCCATGAAGGCTTAAAGAAGATATGAAAACGATAAGCCTCCTCAGGTAGGTAAACAACATTGATTTACAACAAATTGGCTTGGGAACATTTCTAAAGATGAGTAGATAAATGCTGTGTCAGCAGGATGTGTCTTTCTATTGATGCACAAGGTCTTTGTCAATGTCAATGTCTGCACTCCTAATCTGTTCTCATGTAGTAAATTATATTATTATAGACATACAAACATTAAGAACTTTATATTTGAGCACACACACACTTGGTGGTATTTGCTTGCTGTTACTCTTAAAACTGACCTTGACTTTTAATAAACACTGAAAGTAATAGCACATTTATATAACTTTTAAAAATGTAAAGTGGCCCATTTCAGGAAACTTTGCTCAATTTTTCAGAGGGTGTCAAAGCAAAATGTTGATGCATATTTGTTGTCCTGTTGCTAAAATGTGTATATCATTTTAAACAAACTCTATAAACATTTTTATTGACATTCAAGAAGGCGCTTAATTCAAAGATACAATATATTTGTTGTAGAAATTAAAAGAACTGGAAACCGACAAAATGACTGAATTAAAATCATTAGTCGTTTTGCAAAAAGTGTTAATTTTTCAAATACTTATTTTCTTAGTTTACCTTTTTTTTTTTTCTTTTTTTGGCTAAGACATGTATCTAATTAAAACATTCAACACATAACATTGTATATTAAATAACATGGGAATAATTTTTTGGAAATTAAAGTGCTTATTTTTATTGAAGCATTCCACAGCATAGGAAATAATAAATCAGACACTTAAGCGTAAAAGAGAAAACCTGGTTGTTCATTAAAATCTTGAGTTAAAACTGACAGGATCAGTTCTACATGTTTATGATAGAAGTACTTACTAAACATCAAATACATAGAAGTTCTGGCCATTTATTTCCTCATTTTCCTGAAGGAAGCCTTGACTCTGTTCTCTATTGGATGAACAAAATACAGGACAGCCTGTTTTATCATCTATGATCATAGTTATTGCTGAAATTCACCAGTGTGTATACACATATTAGAGGTTCAGCATTGTTTTGCTTGGAAGTCTTCAACTGTGTGTATTTTCCTAGTATCTGGAAGTAATATGTACACTTAATGCATTGGAACTGTGTATATAGGAGTGCTGCAAAAAGGTCACACAGTCTCTCAACTCCTCCTGTTATGGACTCTAAATTGATTTTATAACAAATGCTGATAGTTAACAGTAGATGTGTACTACTGTGCATCCCATGTAAGTGAAACAAGGTCAGCAAGTGTGTCTTTTGGTCTTGGAAATGTGTGTCAATCTCCTTAATACATGCTCAAAATAAGAGAAACACTCTGCGCCACAGACTAATATCAAGGAGGTTTACAGCACAGTGAATTCCTCGGTCCTCATGGCGTTTTGTATCTGACCACTCCTCATTTTCAGACAAACACACCCCTGGTGCAAGGGGTGCATAATCGGCTTTGGTGGATGGCTTTTCAACATGAGTCCGGTTCCACTCCAAGATTTCCAACTGTAAGCCTTTTACAGGTGAAATGTACTGTAGGTTGGCCCAGTGCTGTACTCATGGTGGCTTCATGTTGGGTTCTGATGTATGTGTAAAGATGTGTTTCTATAAAATTAGGATTATGGCCTCTGCCTGCTCTATTGTAAAGTGTCTTGAGATAACACTGGTTATGAACTGGTGCTGTACAAATAGAAATTGACTGACTGGTAATCATTTCCTTTTTAAATAGCGTGAGTGCACAGCATATACAGTAAATGACACCTGAATCAGATGGAAATTAGGGAAGACACCTACACCTCACACCAAAACACTATGCGCTGGGCACATGATGGGGCATTTTTAAGTTAATTTGTGACACATTAACAATCTTTTAGGGGGTAAAGTTAAAATACGAATGAAAATCCAGGAGACATGACTAAATGATATAAGAGAAGAGGGACAGGTCACAAATGCAATGTTTGTCTGTTTTTAGTTTTACAAAACTAGAAATTTTGATTCCAGAATAAGATTCTTAAGCAGGATATTTACCTCAAAAGCTTTTTTTCAGTTTATTTTCATGCACTTTTATGTACACATTATCCTGAGGGCAGCAATAGCACCTATTTGGCCCTCTGCATTGTGGCTTACACTCATATCTTTTGCATCTTAATTGCCTGGTAGATTAATTTTTAATTTCTACAAGATAAAAAGTATTTCATTATAACACTGAAAACATTAGCTAAGGCCAAGATCCTCGCTGTACAAACCATGCTTTTATTTATATCCCCCCTTCCCCCAAGGCCCATATACTATACACATATCATCACACGTATACAGACAAACATTGGGAGCCTTATCTCCACATCCGTGCCATAATGATTCACTCTGTCTTTCTCCAGGCTGAGCTGTTTGCATGCAGAACACCATAAACAAACAGGGCAGATAATTGCACACATGAAATGAAATATGAAGAGGAATGTGCAAAGACATGCAGGATATGAACAACTGCTTAGATGGATGGTTGGTTGAGCACAAACACAACAGCAGCACACAAACACAGATTCAGTGGATGTTGTAGTTTCCCCTCTCTCTAATCTGCTGGAGAGAAATATCTCTTCAAATTAAGAACAAAAGGAGATGTTTTCCAAGCTTTCTGAGCAGTTAGTGTCAGAGCCCTCTATTCATTTTTCCCCATCTCCTTTGTTTTCTCTGTTGGCATCTTTGTGTACAGCATCTATAACAGGCAAACACTGAAAAAGTCCAGAAGGGCTAAAAATGCACAAGTCCTTTTATAAAATATAGATTAGCTCCATAAAAAGATGCTACAATCTTTATTCTTGAGTCCTTTCAGGCTGGTTCTACAAAACTGATCTGAAGGGGGACGCAGAAAAATGATGTACAGACCAGAATAAAGGTTATGCTGTTTTTGTTTTTATCTTGACAATGTCCTTATTTACTTAATGGAAATTGAATAAATAGCAATTTAATAGAAAGTGTCCGATTGACTGTCCATTGACACCAGCTTCATTTTTTCAGTCATGTCAAATGTAAATGTATTTTTCAGGATTTTGGCAGAATAATGATTTACAGACCAGTATAAAGGTCATTCTGTTTTTGTTTTTATCTTGACAGTGTCCTACTTTATTTTGAGTCATGTCAAATGTACATGTATTTCTCAGGATTTTAGCAAAATCTCAATTTTATCCAAACAACACAAGTTTCCCAGACAAGCATTTATTAAAAAAACCATGCATCCATCCATTTTTTGGACCACTTATGGGGTTGCAGGGGGGCTGAAGCCTACCCCAGCAATAATGGAGTGAGAAGTGATTTACACCCAGCCAATTATAGGGCTGGTGCAAGAGACAAATGATGATTTACACATATACTCACACCTAATGGTGATTCAGAGCTATCAATTAACCCAACAAGCATACTTCTGAGAGTGGGCTGCCTGGAGAAAACCCACATACAGTATGTATGCATAACCATCTAGAAAAGTGTAGTAACCCTTGATAAGTACTGTGTAATCATGGGCTACATACCCAAGGGGCAGCTCTTCTTAACACTGGGCTACTTTTGCCCCATGCAGTGCCAAATCAAAACTGTCCCCCCTCCCTGGTCCTTACTGACCTGCACATTCCCTGCTGAGCACTGTAACCTCGAGTTTATATCACATCATAATAGGTCACATGCATGGATTTATGTCAGAAGGATATACACTTGTGCAAACAAGACAAACAATTTCAGTGTGATTACAACAGAGAACATTACAGAAGACATAAATACTACTTTACTAACTTACTTTCTTTATTCTAGTATTTTTACCTCCGCCAAGGAGATTATGTTTTCGCCAGGGTCTGTCTGTATGTTTGTTTGTTTGTTTGTTTGTCTGTTAGCAAGATTACGCAAAAGGTACTGGATGGATTTTCATGAAAATTTTACCAGATGTGTGGTTTTGTCCAAGGAAGAAGCCATTACATTTTGGTGCTGATCCGACCAAGATTGATGTCACAAAAAAACATTAACGTTTATAACGGCAAATCCCATTCATTTACGGCATTATGGGAATTGTAGTTTATTTGCAAACTGACGTCTAGTTTTTCAAGCCTATGTCACTACATTTCCCAGCTTCCAATGCCAGCGAAGGTCTCCACACAGACTCAGGGCATAGTGAACAGCCAATCAGAAGTGAAAGCTGTGCATGCACAGTTGTGCTCACAGACACAGCACGGAGAGGAGGAAGTTTTGCCGATGGAGAAAACCAGGCGCTGTTCCTGGAGCCTTGGTGTCTAAGATAAATTAAGGCAGCAGACTCTCCTGAAATTGTAATAAACATCCCAGTCCTCCACAACTCACAGCTACTAGTAACATTACTGCGAGCCCATTAACGTTATAGAAACATATGCGGCAGCTCTGCTCGCTCGCACTCCCTCAAGCCGTTTGAGGCCATTTAACCTAATTCCCAAATTCCACATAGAGTGAACACACAACACACAGAAGCGCCATGGTTTTGCTCCGACTGACAGGCTGGTGACATCGCCAACTGGAAGCTCAGCAGCGCGCACAACACCATCATATGTACAAGCAGCAGCAAATTGGTTCAACCAACAAGTTACAAGACCCACTACTAACTAGGTCACTCTATTGGATGATATTTATGTCAACAATAATCACACTTCTTGCAGATTGATATTTTTCATTCCACAATGTGCGTACAAAATAAACATAGGACTATAAGGTTGGGTGGAAATCACAATTCATGGGTGGAACTGAGCTGCTTGGCGGAGGTCGGCGCTGTCAGAGTGCTTTTCTAGTTGTTTAAATTCTATCTAAAGCAATTTTCTCTGCACATACCAAAAACCACACATCAGAGTAATGTGTCACACTTTGGAGAAATTCACTGGGACATCAGGGTTTAAATGTTCCTATTAATTGTTTTGTTTGTATTATTACATTTGTTTATATCATGCATTCACAGTGGACATCAGAGCACAGCACAAGAAGGCTAAAAAGAAAAACGTTTTTTAAAAGTGGTTGTGTCTAACACTGCTTATGAGGATCTAATCCATAATATCATTTCCTGTGCATGGCTGAAATGGAGGGGTTTATAGGCTACTTAAATCAAAAATCTCAATGGATATTTGGTTAAAAAAATATGTACTGTGGGGATCTGCAACCAGTGTTAACTTGTAATAAAAGGAATAATCTGTACACACGTTGAAAGAAAATATACATTTATAGTTTACATTATCTTTTCTTGGTTCATTCTTCTGTTTTCTCTGTGTTACTTGATTTTTACTGTGGTAACCTAATAACAGTCTCATCTGGCTGTTCTGATGTGAGTTCTGCATTGAAACAAAAAAATATATAAATCAAGAGAGGAGATTTTGGTAGATTCTTGCTGAACAAACAACATAAATAGTGTTATGTCTGCTTGCTAAATAAATGGTTCATTAATAGTGAGGTAAGACAGTAGCATAGTGCAAGAGGGAACAGCAGCCCACCAAATGGAGGTTAACTTAATTATTACTTAGATAAAATTGATTCTAACTGAACTGTGGTAATAATCTCTACATTACAGCACTTACTCCCCTAAACAAATTATCACAATGACAAGTACATTAAAACTCTAAACATGAAGTCATTAAATTAAACAATTAGAATCTTCAGTGCATTAGGGTGAGTAATTCACATAAAATGTAGACATAATTAAAACATTTACAAACTTAGCCACATGCAATTAGGAGTAACCCCTCATCAGTCTGCTTCATCTGCTAGAATATGTGGGAGGGCTTGAAAAGAACAAATATGTCTTATAGCAATTTCACTTGCTCCTAGTTTCTTGGAAATTTGAGAAGGTGATGCAAATACCATAATGACAGGAGGATGTTTGTATATTTCACTCAATAAAGTTTACCAAACCAAAATAATATGCAATGTTTTCCTGCCATTACTCTGCAATGTCAGTCATTTTTAAAATTACTAAACCAAAAGTCTGATTGTGTATACAATGTACAATGTGGCCATGTCAACTGGTGAATATTTTGGTGTCAAAATATCTTGTAACAATGGCAATACAAACAGAGGTGGCACAAGTTGCCAACATATAGGGACCCTTTAGATTGGTCTTGGACAATTTAATGTTGGGGTCTGCATATTTTTAAACCAAGTGTTGTAAGAAGCAGCAGCAGCAAAAGTTTAGTAATGCCTGCCACATCACAGCATTATTGTAACAGTGGTGATAATGTGTCACAGAGGAGAAACCATCACATAGTTAGATGCTTCAAGCCCAAAATGCTATATTAACTTTCTACATGTTAACACCGAAAAAAAACACTTTGTAAGAATCTTCACTGTAAAGCATCAGCATTTAGAAAGTCAGCATCAATGCAGACTTCCTGTTGGAGGGGTAAATAACCCACAATCATTCTGCACTCCAAGTATCTTAACAATACCTAAAGATATAATTAAAGTTTTTTGAAGCTGGGTTGCTTGAGGTCCATGGCACTGGTAAATATAAATGCCAATAAGCAACTAGCAAGCCCTGCCCCAAGGGAAGATGGCTTGGCATTAAGTTGATGATGTCAGTGGAAGCCTTATTATTATCCCATTTTTATGGTTAAACTACTCAAAAAGACTACATTGGTTCAACTAGACTCTACAGTGAGATTCTTTACAGTGCTTCACTATTGTTATGCAACCTGTGGGCTCCATATCTTTCTGCCAGCGATGACTGCTCTCTTCTCATCAGCTGTTCAAGTCAGATTGCTGTAGCGGGGTCAGTTAGTAGTCATTAGAGCACAAACAGATATAAATCAAACTCTCCTGAAAAATTATAGGATGGGTCAGTCTTGTATTCATCCCCTATGTAAATACAGGGAAAATAAATGGTCACAGTAACAATTTTTGTCACTTGACGTGGGCCTTCACCAACTTTGGCTTGTTATTTTGAATATGAACTTTAGGATATCCTCTTCATCAATGACAGGATATCATGTTTGTAGTGCCCATTCATCAGGGAAAGTAATGTCCAGGAGAAGCGTTGGTGCTACGACCCACTTGTAACAGCTTACAATGGGCCTCTGGTTTGCGGGCATGGACTCAGTTCATGCTTTGGCACCACCAGCTAAATAGTGATCTGTCCTGCTCCTCAGTTTCCACAACAGCTTTTCCATCCCTCTTCCTACCCGTGACTCCATCTGCCAAAGTTCTTCTTTTATGGACTCAAGAAGATATTGTCTCATACCTATAACTAATCTTATGTAGTTGTCTCTTGAGCACAAATTGCCTATAATTAGTCCACTTTTAATGAAGTTAGTTTTTGCTGTTTCTTGTGGAGACCAACAACCTGAACTGTGAATGAGTGCAGAGTAGTGCGTTGCTGGAGTAAGTATATGTAGCCCATATGTTGCATAACAAAATAGTTCCTAACACTGGGGCTTTGTTGAAGAAAAGTGAAATGCTGTAAAGAATCTTACTGTAGCATCTGTATGCTTGTACTTTAGTTTATAGCAGACAAAGAAGGTTTTAGTTCATACCTTTACATGTTTCGATGGAAATCTTCCGTCACAAGTGTCACCTGATGGTAGTATGACGTGTCCTTTTCAGCTGATCTTACGGAGGCGTGATCATCCTGTCAGACTTGACAGGTCGATCACACCTCCTGCTGTCTGGTCACTCCTCCAGGACGGTGCTCCAGGTTTTGTGACAGCATGTACAGTTATGTTCAAAATAATAGCAGTGTGTTTAAAAAGGTGAGTAAACCTCAAAATTCTTCAAATAAATTTTATTTTAATGCACACAAATGCATTTGAGACACTGTACATTCTATTTCAATGCAAGAAAATTGGAGAAAGTAATTGAATTTGATAATATTTAACAGAAAGTCAAGAAATATAATGTTCAAAAAAATAGCAGTGTTGACATCTTTATTTACAAACTCAAAAATGTAGTGTATAAACTAAGAATTCCTTGATGATTCAACTTTCCTGAGAATCATAAACTAATATTTAGTTGCATAACCACAGTTTCTGATAATTGCTTCACATCTGTGGTGCATGGAGCCTACCAACTTCTGGCACTGGTCAACAGGTATTGAAGCCCGGAACAATTGTACTACGTTCCACAATTGCTCTGCATTTCTTGGTTTTGCCTCATGAACAGCATTTTTTATGTCAGCCCTCAAGTTTTCTTTGGGATTAAGGTCCGGGGATTGTGCTGGCCACTCCATTACTTGAATTTTGTTTGTCTGGAACCATGATTTTGCTCGCTTGCTGGTGTGTTTGGGGTCATTGTCTTGTTGAAACACCCATTTCAAGGGCATTTCCTCTTCAGTATAGGGCAACATGACTTCTTCCAGTATTCTGATGTACTCAAACTGATCCATGATCCCTGGTATGCGAAAAATAGGACCAACACCATAGTACGAGAAACATCCCCATATCATGATGCTTGCACCACCATGCTTCACTGTCTTCACTGTGTACTGTGGCTTGAATTCAGTGTTTTCAGGTCGTCTGACAAACTGCCTGTGGCCCTTAGACCCAAAAAGAACAATCTTACTCTCATCAGTCCACAAAATATTCTGCCATTTCTTTTTAGGCCAGTCAATGTGTTCTTTGGCAAATTGTAACCGCTTCAGCACATGTCTTTTTTTTAACTATGGGACTTAGCGGGGGCTTCTTGCTGGTAGCTTGGCTTCACATAGACGTGGTCTGATTGTTACAGTACTCACAGGCAACTTTAGCCCAACTTTAGCCCAACCTTTTGCCCATATTTCTCTCTTTTAACCTTTATTCATAACGTGATCTAAAAAGATGGAGTGCATTATTGAAAGGAGGATGAGGAGGAGATATATTTTCAACTAAGGTTCTGCTATTTGGCGATGACAGACCAGGAATGCAGGTGGATCACAAGCATGATGAATGGCTGATGCTGTGTTTAAATGTAATTATCACTTAATTTTGTACTCCTATTATGACACAGGAACAGATTACATCTGTCCCGCGAGGTGGTCCACACGGTGACGTACATCGTGTCCTCTGATGCGCGGCCCAGTGGCCCCTGCACTCTCCCAGTTGCTGCAAAAGTGACAGCGGCTCTGACCATCTTCGCCACCGAGGTGAAATTGTCACTGCGCCACGCCCGCAGCGCATTTAAAGGTGAGGAGAGCCGTTCATTTGATTGGTGAAGATTACACTCGGCTGTGTTAAACCCACTCACGCCTTCTCTCCTCCCTCTCTGCCATTTGCCCCGGTGGGAGAGACGGAGGCGTGGGTGTGCCTCCCTGCGCCAGACTGCACTGTGCACGAAACTTGCAAAATGCCCTGGACACACCCCGTTGGCGCGGCGCAGGCGCAGCGCAGGGCAGGTGCGCCCCGCCTGCATCTGATCTACGGAATTAGAGCCCCTAGTGTCCATACATGGCTATCTTCCCTTTAGGTGGCCAGTTGCTTTATGGGTCATTATATTCACTAGAGCCATGGGCCTCAAGTAGCCTCACTTCAAAAACACTGGTGGTACTACTAAAATCCCTGTAAGGTGGCCTGCTGTGACCCTTTGCCACATAGTGTTCTTTTAACATTCAAGTGTTGTATTTTCAAGTGTGAATGCAATAGTGTAAATGTAACCATAATGTTCAGTAGTTAAATATTCATACTGGTAAACAAGATGCCAGAAGAGGAGAAAATGGATATGTTCTAATAGCAATTTGAAATAAAACATACATCTCCATTAAGACACAAAGCTGTTTCATCTATGACAACATCCACTACCCCCTCATTACAATAAGATACACAGCAATGACTCTAAATGACCAAATCCAGTCATGTACAAACCTTGTTCAACAGAAAGTCAACCGCCTGCTCCCTCACTTCCCCTCCACGAAACTAATCTCCCTCTCTTCATCTCCCCAGACGGCTGCTCTGACGATATTACCTTCCCATATGGAGAATATTACTCTAGTATGCCATCTGTACTATCATCCTATCATCCCCTCGAGCGTGTGACCGCTTGTGTGTGTATGTGTGTGTGTGAGTGTGTTAGGAGCTGAGCCTGTGGGAGAAAGAGCACAGAGGGAGCGAGACGTGTGTTTGTGTGTGTGTACTGTGGTTCAAATGAGTAAGATAGAGGAAGCCAGTCAGTGTACATGCATTCTTTCCCATAATTCACACACCGTGTCACACAATCATGGAGCGCAGGGAATTCATCCCAGAATGGAGCAGAATGTTGATACACTTTCACTGTTGTAGGGCTCTGTTTCAAAAACATGAAGTGTATTGTCCAAAGGTATGCAGTGCATGGCGGTTTGGGGCATGTTGGTCTTTATTTTGCTATTTTGACAAAGGAAATTCTTTGCGGGCGGATTACCTTGCAGTGTAGTTGGATCTGCCTGATATAATGCCAGATTTAATCAGGCAGATCTATCTTGCCAAGACTTTGTTTTATGAAGTGGCTCATGTGCAGTCCTTTACACCACTGCAGTAGCACCCACCCACTACATTATCTGATTGGCCCATAATGAATCGGATTGATGGAAGGATCGTCCAATGACTCACCGGATATGCTTTTGAAAGGTTTGGCCCATTCCCAAACACTTTCTATGGACTGTTACCCAGATTGACTTGTGAATTATGTTGACGATCCATCTGGTTTGTCAGGTTACCAGGGACAGGGCACAAAGAGGATGGATTATGTGACTTGATTTTTCATGGGTGTTTTGGGCAAAACAGAGATCAGACCAATCAGTGTCAGCCCTCATTCCCTGTAATATCAGGTGTGGGCTGATCGCGTACAGGGGGCCACATGAGGCCCTCTTCTTTAATTAATGTGACCTGCTGGTCAGTTTTAAATATCCAAATACAGCAACCATAAAGATGAAAATGTGTTTTTTACTCTGATTTGAAACCATGACATCATGTACACAGGCAAAATGCATTACAGCAAAAAAAAATAATGGATATTATTTATATAAGTGTTTAATAACTGGTTTTATTCTTTTCTGCACAAAATGCTTTTCGTTATAATTTGCTGGAATAGTATCTGTCCTGATATTTTATTAGGGATTACTAATGCATTTGGGAAAAAATTAAGTCATTGTACTTAAAAAAAAAAAACATCAATAACCAATATCTTTTCAAATGCCTTGGTGGCCAGGTTACTTTTGTTAAATATATATTTTTTAATCACAACTTGACTTCCTGATAAAATAAAGGTAAGATAAATCAATAAAAAAAAACTGCCTGTATTAGTTTATCACATTAAAAAATACATTTAATTAGCTATAATTTGGATTGTCCCATTGACAACTTTGTTTAACTTGTAATAATGTGGCCCTCAGAAGCTGAGAACAACACTAACGTAGCCCCAGTAGTATCTAAAGTTTCTTTAGCTGCTTTAAATAAGCACGCCTGGCTGTGGGTTTAGTTGTTTGGTCCAATTTTGACTAGTTTATTTAAGTCATCTCTTTTTATTGTGCTCAAAAAGCACACACAGAACACTGTATGAAGTATATTAGTGTTTATACTAAGGTGTTTTTATTATTATTTTATTTATGTTTATTTATTTATATTTTTTGTCGAAGCATCCCAGAGCATAAGGAAAGATCAAAAAGGTGAGTCCGACACAAAGCAAACTTCATCAATAATCAAATTCAGGATCATCAGGGTCCCACTTCTTCATGTTTATTATAGACCTGGTAACTGCGCTCCAAATACATGTGGAAAACAATTTATTTGCTCATTTTCCCTGCAAGAATCACTGACTCCCTTCTCTATTGTCTGCATAAAACACATTGGACAGCCTGTTTAATCATCTATGAGCACTGTTATTGGTTCACGCTGGAGCACATGGGAATAGCACACTGACGAAGACCGCAAAAGTCAGGCTGTCTCTCAGGCTCTGTCCCATTATAAACTTTATACTAAATTTATCCACCAATGCTCTCATCTAATAGATGTTTTCTGTTGAGCAACCAATGTGAAAAATTAGAGAAGACATCTGTGCTTCACGCCAAAATGCTTTGCACCTGGCATACATGAGCTCGTAGAGTTTAAAGGGTCTTTCAGCGATCTCACAAATTCTTTGATCGATGTTAGGTGCATGAACATAATTAAAGAAGTACTGCACAGAAAATCAATCAGAGTGCAAGATGTAATTTATCACACAGAATGTGAAGGAAGGACTGTATCCACTGCCTGCTTTTCAGAAAAACATTTAAATAAGAAGAAAGTAATGTTTTTTTCAGTGTTATGTGTGCATAACAGTTACATTCTGGTTTATATTTTTTACACTCTTCCTCCCACATACTCACAGCTCTTGTCCTACAGCAGACACAAAATACTTTCCTGACCCAAATCTTTCCATTTATATCTCACCTACTGCCTCACAAACACCAAAACCTGCCCAAGGTAAGGACAAAGAAAGAAAGAAAGAAAGAGAAAGAAAGAAAGAAATAGGAGGAAATAGGAAATACTGAACAAAGTCTGAGTGACATCATCAATATGGTTATGGAGGTGGTTCCTTTGAAGCCAATGGGGGCCAAGTTAATTCAACCCTCCTTGTTGCCTGTGCTAATGTAGATATGAACTAATCTAAACAGGCTGTAAATTTGTTCATTTCCACAGCAGTGTTTGGTGACTGGACACTGATTGCTTCTCACACGGATAAAGCTCGATGTTTATCCTGAAATTTATTTTTCACATCACATCACTTCTCTCAGAGCTTCATTCACAACTACAATGTTACTCAAACTTGTGTATATTTGTATCTATATCTGTAAAAGGATCGTCTTTAATATATGTTAATCAGCCCTTGCTTATATTCTAGTACGCCAGTAATTCACAGGCTCTATGAGGAGAAGGCACTTCGAGCATTTTACATTAGAAAATCATAACAAATATTTATTTTGAGTTAAAGCCACAGTGATTTTTTTCTTGTTTACATTTTTACTCAATCTCTGATCTTCTGCTCCACGAGCCCTTTCTAACAACACCGAAATCAAAGAAAATTGATTTTGCAGGATATTGGACCTAAAAGAGTCTCATCTGTATCAAAATTAATCAGTCCCTCTCTTGAGACAGTCTATTTGTGTTAGAAACAGGTGTTATACAAGAAAACTGTATTGATTCTAAAAGTCATTATTCTGTAATGACATGTCAAGCATGATGGTACAGTTTCAAATTGACAATATTATGATTATATAAGAAATATGGCTGATATGTATGGCCTATATATCAGCCATAAATATCTGCAGAAATGTTTAAATTTGCTAATTCTGATTATCAATTTTAAGCCATCATCTGCCAATAATAGCTCACCTTGCAGTGCATCTGGAACCTCCTTAATGTCTGTAATCAGTCAATTCTATCCTGTCAGGCTTCAATCTATGATTGTGTTCGGACTGTGGTGGCATGGTTCAATCAGCGTCCTTTACAGCAGGGGGATATTTTTGCTCCACTTCTGACATGTTTTGCTGAGAGTGTAATGCTCCTGTTTTGAGCGTAACACAGCATGCAGTAGTGCTCGACTACTATATTATCTGACTGACCCATAATAAATGTGATTAATGGAATGATCGTCCAGTCACTTGCCAGATATGCTTTGAAAGGTTCTGCCCATTTTAAGCACTTTCCATGGACTGTTGCCAAGATGGACCAGTGAAACATATTCTGTTTAGTACATATTGAAAGGTTTATGTGGTATATCAGGTTAAATAAAAACATAAACTTTAAAAAAGTAAAAAAAAATAAATAAATAAATAAATTAAAAAAAAAAACAAAACAAACAAAAAAAAAAAACTAAAAGTTTATGAATTTGACTCTGCCTATACTAGCAGACAGGGCCTCGCTGACCCTAAACACTGTCCAATCCTGTTTTGTCTTGGCCTCGTCTAAAATGGCCTGCTGTAGTCCGTACAGAAAAGTGTCAGGATTTGTCTGAACCAAAATAGTGGACCATATTTTAAGACATAAAATATGGAAGAAAAAAGTCTGTAGATCTCAATTTAGTAACGCACAGTAATGGGCTCCATCCTGACAGAAAACACACTCCTACACATAGTCTGACATTTACCTATGGGACTTCTTAAGTGTAATTACGAACTGTACTTTGACAACTATTGCAATCAAGGCTTTCAGAGCGGTGAGTGTTCTCCAGCTGCTCAGACAATAATAGCTGCTAATGAAGGCTATTGAGCATTTTTGTATTAAAATGCAGCATGCACCTCAGACAGATGGAGAGATGGGGGCATAAAGGAAGTCATTCTTCAACTATTTATACATGTTTCCATAATAGTGCACTTTAAAAAAAACTGTCTAGACACTGCCAGACCAAACGTGTAAAGGACAGAGAGCAGTGCCCTTTAACTTGAGAAAATTAGAGAGAGGAAAAACACACAAAAAAAACAACAGCAGAGGGGCCCTCCAGGCAGTTGGTGATCCCATTTAGTAAGCACCCTCTGGTGACTCCTCCAACTAAAAGGGCCCCAGATGGGAGGGCTCTGACCTTGTTATGAACCTTTTCTGCACCGCCAAGAGCTAATATGGATGCTCGGCTAGTTTACATTTCCCAACTCAATGGCTCTCTAAATGGAGTCATCACAGGAGCCATGATTGTCGTTGTGATTATTACACAGACTGTCTGACTCACAAGAATATTTTTATGGTACAGTTTAAGGGTCTCTTTAATTAAGTCAGAGCCACTTCCACTTAGAGCAGGTTCATTTGAATTAGATTGCAATCAGGTTTTATTGTCTGAATGTGGTTTGGTAAATTAATAAAAAGGCTAAGTAGGGGGAATGTTGCCAGTTGTAGAAGTAGTATAGATGCTTCTCCTGGAAAAACACAATATCTTGTATTACCAATAATACCTAAACACTCAATAATGGAACTTGAATTTTAAAATGCATGTATAAAATCAAAGATAAGAGCCTGACTGGACATTAACACCATCAGTGTGTCTGTAATGGTAAAATCTCCTATCCCATGTATTTCTCAAGGTTCCATTCCTACTCTTTTCTACTCTCTGCCATAACAGCAAACCATCTTATATTTTCTCACCATTGTTCACTGTTTATCACCTCAAAAATGGAAATCCAAAAAGATAGCTGAGTCTTTTAAAAAAAAAGACTTGCCAGCTGAATATGTGCTAGTACAAAATTGTTAGCTGAAATACTTACCGTATACATTCTCAAAGCCATATTCTGTATGCAACGTTTAATTAAAGTCGCACTCTTCCTCCAAAAAAGATCATCAACGGCAGAAGCTAAATCTCATCAGCTCGAGATAGACAACCTCCATCAACTTACAAGTTCCAGGCCCCAGGAGGATGTTAATACATATAGATACATTTGCCTTTGTAGTCAGGCATTTTTTGCCTGAATTTGAAGTGACTTTCATGTGAATGCCTTTGTTTTTGTATTGCAGTAAAATGTCACTTTATATTGCCATTCAACTTTTCATGTGTCTTTAATTTGTACTATTAAAGAATGAAGGAAGGCTGTAGTGCTTATCAATACAAACCCCAACACCAATGAATTTGGGGTGTTGTGTAAAACATAAAGAAAAACACAATACAATGATTTGCAAATCTTCTGTAGAACAGCCTTTCCCAAAGTTTGGGTTCTGACCCAAAATGGGTAACAAGCCTGTTTTTATTGGGTCACGGGTTGTCTGACTAGGATCACTTAAATGACTGTGAGGAGCAGCCATGTTCATCCTCTCCTTATCTTTGCCTGACCCTGCTCATCGACATCTGCATTTTCCCTCTGGCTTGGCAGAATGAGGGAAGGAGAGAGCAGTGTGAATATGGGAGTACCAATTCTTAGTGTGGTGTCTATGGTGCCAAAGCAAAACTATAAAGATGACTTTATAAACATCAGCTTTGCCAAGGCCCTTCGGATGAGGCAGAGAGGCTATATGTTCTTTTATATCTTTACAGTTGTAGCTGTTTTAATGCAAAAAAGCACATGAAGATCAGCCCGTTGACAGAGCAAAGCACATAGCTGCACGTAGGCATAATGTTCTGAGTGTCATTTTAAATCATTAACTTCACGTGTCACGTGCAAAATCACACACAACGCAGCAGGGAGCTCCCGCTTGTTCGATGAGACTCAACAGGAGCGTCAACATGAATAATCAGATTAATCTGTAGCCTATACTCAAGGAGTGATTTTCAATCAGTCAAAGATACAGGCAGTAGTGTTCATAGGGGAGACCAGGGACAGCTGTAACACTTACACATTCTCCTTCTTAATTTACAGGTACCGTAATTTCTCATATGTAATGCACATTTTTGCTCTTAAGTAAGGTCTAATTTTCAGGTGTGTGTTACACACAAGCACAAGCAAAATATGTAAAATATTTTGTCTCACCAACATCGCGATTACAACACATCTGATACAAAAAGCCGAAATATTCTCTCTCTCTGCAAAACATTACCTCCAAACTTTCAAAATTCTTATTAAACTGACTGTTAAACTGTTCCAATGCAATATTTTGGGTCTTCATTAGAACTTCATGTAATGATCGTGTAATTCTCAAGAGTTACGGTCTCACTCACATGTAAACACAGGGCGCTGCCATCTTGTGAGCAAGGGGACCAAAATAGCTGCGCTGTGATTGGTCAAAGAGATCGGCATGTTGATAGCTGCTCTCTGATTGGCCGGTACACTATGACTGCGCCTGCTCATGCTGAAATCGAGTAAGTGCGCATGTGTGAAGCAAAAGGTGTTCCCGCATCCCGGTTGAGAGAGAAAATCGTGTACGGTATTTGATGTGAAAATACGGAAATTTCATTGATTAAAACTTTGAATAAAGGTCATTTTTGAGTTGTCTAAGAGAGTAAGGTTTGGGCAAAATGTGGGTGCATGTTATATATGAATACAGCTTTTTTACTGGAAAAATGCAAAAAATGGGGTGCTTGTTATAAATAAGGGCATGTTATATATGAGAAATTACGGTAATTTGATCCACAGCCAAAGGTGAAAGTAAGCCGGAACGCACCAGAAAGCACTGGAACGCCGTGCCGGTAAGAAATATACAAACCTCTTCTACTGGAACGCACTGGAACGCCTCGGAGAAAAACTTTCACCCATGCATACAATGCAAGCCCTTTGTTTTTCCAAGCGAATTTTACCAAAATAAATGTAAAATTGATGAATACATAAAAATCATCTCCAGAATATTCCTTCTGTGACGTGTTGAACTAGGTTTTAGAGCGCTGGACGAACACTATAATTTGTAGGCTACGGTACTCGCTTACCGTGATAGTAGTATCATGTATCATGATGCAGAAGGCAGTCACTCGCTGTAGCATAATGTTAATCCAATGTCCACTGGTGCTGTGTTTTTTTTGCAGACAACAAAAAGAGCAGGCTTTATCAACATCTTTCTCGTAAATTTTTTTTTGAGTTGCACAGTTCCTGTAAGAATCTTATCTTACTTTAACCCCTGTCCACAGCTTTTGAGTTTTTGTTCACAGAGTGGTGAGCCCTACCCCATTCTTGTTTGTGAACAACTGAGCCTCTCAGGGATGCTCCTTTCATACCATCACGACACTCACGTGTGTCCAATTAACCTTTTCGCCTGTGTAATGCTCCAAACAGGTGTGATTTGAACATTTCTCAACTTTGCCATAAAACCAAGGAAGTTTATCAGATAGAACATTAAATATCTTGTCGTTGTAATGTGTGTAATTGAATGTAGGTCAAAAAGGATTGCAAATCATTGTATTATTATTTGATTGACATTCTACACAACGTCCCAACTTTACTGGAATTGAGGTTTGTAATCAACCATTCTTTCATGGCTCTTTTCTTCTTTGGGATTCAATACACTGTCTATCTTTTTTTGATAACTGCATGAAAGTTAAGTAGCCTTCACACTGAAGAAAGCATGAAAGCATCGTTAAGCATGAATTGTGCACATAGCAGCACAAGAGTCAGCTACACCTGTCCGTCATCCCTGTTCTCTGTGTTTTTCTTTGACATGATTCTGTATGATTAAAGAAGAACATCTCCTCAGAGAGCGTCCTGTAAAGCAGCAAGTTCTTACCACACGCAGCTCCTCTGTTTCATGCTGCCTCAAGTAGAAGAGTCAGGAGTTTGAATTAAGAAGATGCTGCTTGGTGAGGAAAAAAGGAAAACCCTGCAGGGCTGCTGCCGGGGTAGAAACACACTACTCATAAAAATGCAATCGTAAACATCCCCATGGCCCACAAACAGACTGTTTTTTTTTTTTTTTTGGTTTTTAATCATGATACAGGGATTTTCTTCATGTTCCTTTACTTGTGAAGATAAGACGGCAGACACCGCGTGCTCAGGGGTAAAAATAGAAGCAGGGGAGTATCCATCCATCACTGTGGCTGTCTGGAGGGCCGGATCGATCGTGTGTGTGCTAGTGTGTGTGCGCGCCTGCTTTTTGATGCACTTCACTACCTCAGCAAGAAGAGCCAGAATGTGAGTGGGCAAACTGTGATGTGACTTTTGAAACATGCACACACGCACATGCATGAAAACACACAGGTAAACCAGCAGGCTTAAGGAGATAAATACCAATGCTGTCAGGAAAAAAAATCGATCTCTGAGGCCGGTATAGAAAACAAACAAGAGCCTGTCCAAACCTACTCAGCATCATCTTACTGTCTTGCACAAAGGTTAAAACCTCGCCTCTGCTGCATTGCTGAGTGTGTGATTGCATGTGTGCTCATGTGTGCAGGTCCTCCCTGCCTCTTTCTGTGTGTCCCCCCCCCCCCACAATGATAATTGCATCAGAGTGCATAATTAATTATTTTCCTCTTTTTCCAAGATAGCCTTTCTCTGTCTTCATATGAGCTTGGCTCTGATCACTTTAATAGCTTTTTTTTTGTTGCTTCCTACTCTGTCTCCTCCTATTTGCAAGTGTGATGAATTACCTGCTGGTTACCTTGGAATCTATTCCTCCTGCTGAATACCAATGGGCCATTAGGGATGAATTGGTTCAAGGCCAACATTGGCTTTGAGGTTTGAGAGAATCGCAATGAACTCAATGAGGCTTTTGCTAATTCAAACCAGGGCTGTTGCAATAAACTGGTATGGACGATGAATATTTTTTCTTTTAAAATGCAATTATCGTATATATTGACATATTGAGCCAAAAAAAGGCATACAATGTGGCTGTTTGCTTCTTAAAAGAGGCCTGCTCAACCATAACCTGACTCACCAGCTGAACCATTCATTGTATTTCACTAGTCCATCTTAGCAGCAGCCCATAGAAAGTGTTTGGGAATGGGCAGAACCTTTCAAAAGTATATCCAGCAGGTGATTGGATAAAGTTCCATCAATCATATCCATCATGGGCCAATCAGATAATGTCATAGGTGAGTGATACTGCCACAGTGTAAAGTACAAAACGTAAACAACTTCATAGTACAAACTTTTGCCAAAACACGCCAAGAAGTGCTCTTAGTGTTGTCATTTGTTTTTTATTTTATAAAGAAATGTGGTCCAGGTCTGATAAAACTGCTACTGAAGCTGTTAGCATCTGTGCTACTCTCTGTACAAGCAGTCCCTTCTACATGTCTCAGACGTAGCTCCGTCCTCTTCCTGCTCTAAAAGGCTCTAGTTGGGCCGTGCTGCTTTGGGATGCAGACAGTTGTTGCAGTTTGGAGCTTGGCAAGATGAATCTACCTGATTATTGACATTTCATCAGGCAGGTCCAGCTCAACCATCACTGACCAGCCAAACAAGCAGCACAGCAGAGAGATTTCTTTGACACAAAAAGCAGAGTGAGGCAGACACCGGGCACTGCCAGAAATTTTGGGCCTCATGCAAATATATCACATTGGGCTCCAACTCAAACCCTCTCTACACAGTCTTTGAAGCATTTGTAAAGCCAAATCAGAAAAACGGACCTTTTAAAATTATTTCAGTTGTTATTTTGTTGAAAGACACAAATTACATTCAAACAGCAGAAAAAAAAACACTGCTCATACCATCAATGGAAATTCAAGCTTGTTCTAGAAGTAACGATGACATCTGGACCATTTAAACATTCAACATCTTTTTTTATTTATTATATAATGTTATGTTTCTTTTTTAAATCTCTGATCATTTTACTGCGTTAGAGTATTGAATTTATTGCAAACTATACATATCTCTTACCCCAAACGTGTCATTTTAAAGACTCAAATATTCTCACGTCAGGCAGACATTCAGATATACACCAAAGTGCACAAGTCAAACTAGTATAGCTCTTTTATCATGCCTCTATTTGTATAGAACTGTAATTTAATGACATGTGAGGCATTCAAAGATGCCTCAATATTACATTTTGCACTGAAAACAAGAACATCGGGGTAATTTTTGGAAAAATGATGATTCTAAAATATTTCCAGGGTCCCCTTTCAGACATGGGCCATTAGACTCTTCCTAACTTTTCCACCTTTACTGCCCCCCTGAACACACACACACACAGAATGTACAGTGTGTGCATTTACAACATGTTCTCTCAGTAAGTGTGATATCTGTAAATGAAAACATAATTATGTAAGTGGGTTTACTATGAGAAGTGTCATTGTTCGTCTTTAAGCCTTGACACGGATTATGTGCTGGACTTTATCAACAGGTCAGCTTGTTCCAGGGCTGGAGAAATTATATCACCATTTTAACCACTGTATCAGAGGCTTAAATGTGAGTAGAAACTAATTTCTTGGTTGTTCAAGTCCTGAATTATCAATAGAAGCTGCTAAAGACACTACAGGTCCACAAACCTGCAGCCAAACTTAAGTAGGCCAAAACTCTGTCAATGCTTAACTTTGCTTCTGAAAATATTTTCACAGTAAAAGTCCTCATCTGTAACTATGGGCAAATGCTTTTATTTTGAAAGCACTTGAACAACCAAAGCAGGAATTTGTGTGTTTTCAAGCAACAGCTTAAACTCAGGAGATGAATGAACCACTAGATCAGTTACAGACACATATAAAACTATAAATGAAATCAGAGACTTAAGGAATCATCTCTGTGTGATTTTTCTATAACACAGGGATAAGCTGTGTGTGAAATAATGTGCTCGATTTTTGGGCGTAAGAAGGGGTTGTAGAGTGGAGCATGGTAATGCAGCAGGTTAGTGTGTAGCAAGAAGGTTGCTGGTTTGAATCCTCATGTCAACTAGGGTCACTCTGGTTTCCCCCACAGACCAAAAACATGCTTGTTAGGCTAATTGGTGACTCTAAATTGCCCTTAGGTATGAATGTATTAGTGAATGGTTGTCTGTCTCTTTTTGTGGCCCTGCAACCGGTTCAGAGTGTACCCTCCCTACCCCACCCCACTCCCATACACACATACACACACACACACACAAGGCACATAGATGATGGATGGATGCATTTTTTAAAAACACAACCTATTTTTGCTTTTTAACAATCGCACTACTGCAGGGAGAAAAAGCAGAATAAATGAAAAAAAATTAGGTCATATCACTCCACACTATCATTTGGTTGCCTTTTTTTCCATCATTAGTTATTACTGTCAATTTTTTATAGTAAATTTTTCATACAGTTGTGGTTTTATGCAGTCTCTCCACCTCCCAACGTACCATTTAAAGAGTATTTTGCCAAAACAGAGACAAAAAAGTAGGTTTGGATTCATTTGATACACATAATTAATCTTTTTCAAATTATCTATAAATATCATAATATCAATATCCCAATATTTTTTCCCCAATAATCCTGAGGTAAAAATTCATTATCATGACAGCTCTAATTAAGACCAGCATGTGCATCAGTGTATGTCAGTCTGTGCACCCTGGAGTTTTCATGTTTAAAAGCACAGAGCAGGAGCGGTTCAACTTTATAACACAAAAAAACATGAACTGAAGCTTTGTGAGGTTTTTTTTTTCTGTTTTCTCAGTGCAGTTGTGATGGAAGTGTGTGGGTGCACACATTGGCGTGAGTGTGTAAAGGTCAGGCCTCTCATCTCTAAGTGAGCCTCAGTGAGAAGGACTGAGTGGCAGCACTCATCAATATTAACTAATGCCCTTCCTTTCATCCACATCATAAATCCATGGAAACAAGCACACACACATGAAGGTTTTGGGCGGATTGTGTGTTTGTTAGCTTTAGTATGTGTGATTCTTGTTGAGCCTTATGAAAAAAATAAGACTGAATCAATTAAACCACAGTAAAATTGACATCATATAGAAAATAGATAACTTGAAATCCATCCATCCATCTATCCATCCATCCATCCTTCTTCTGCTTATCCGTGGTCGGGTCGCGGGGGCAGTAGCCTAAGCAGGAAAGCCTTACCAATGGACCCCAAGCTTTTCCTTTTGGGTATACAGTATATCCAATTATCCCACACTTACAGAGTAAAGAATCTAGATTTGTATATATGTGTATGTTATAAGATAAACGCATCATTTCCCTTCATTGGAAAAATGTTGATGGACCAAGAATTGGAAGGTGGATTAAAGAGATGGCATCAAACATGACAATGGAAAAGATAACATACATTATTAGACGAAAACAACATGTTTTTAATGACATCTGGAGACCTTTTATACATTTTTAAGACATGTTGCTAATGTCGGTAACTTGCTTCAGCAGGAGGAAGCTCTGAAGGAGTAGAATGTCCATGTGGTGTGGTATAATGTTCTGAGAAACGTCCTTGAAATTCATCAGTGTTATAACTGTTTTCAGTATTTGTCTATATAATTAAAGTGAGAGTGTACATATATGTATATGCATCTGTGGGCATATACATACCGTATACCACCCCCAATATCTTATTGCTATCAACACTATTTCATCTTTTAATTTCTTACTTTACTTTTTTTTTATTGTTTAAGCACATTTTCTTTTTTTTTTTTTGGTGAGGGAAAGAGGAATGGGAGGGAGAAGAGGTAAGAAAAGTTTGCTCTGTTGGATGTAACGATATCTTACTGTTTGATTTGTTGTAATTTGCAAAGAAAAAACTAATAAATACATGTATAAAAAAAAAAGCAGGGAAGCCCAGACTTCCCTCTTCCCGGCCACTTATTGAAATCAAGGTCTAATATTAATGCTTTAGATTATTAATGGTATCAAAGCATGTTATTTTGCTGCTTAAGGCACATTCACAAATCACCATAAAATGGCTGACTTGATCAACGTTTTGAAATAATCTAAATTCCTGTAAAGTACGTTCCTGGGGTTAATTTTTCTGTGTTTGATGGGGTTCGACGTATCTAAAGCAGAGAGAAATATTGTGCTGGTGGAGTATGACGTTTCCTGGCGACCTCTGGCTAATTGTACATGGATTTATATGTTTGCCAACGCAGATGTAACGCATAGAGCGCTCAACTTGGGGGAACTGTGATATAACATAACTTGACGCTGCTGAATATTGTACATACATATTGCACATTGAAATATGGGTGTGCAGGCCTGAAATTTCACCAACAGAGGTAAAAGCAACTGTAATGGAGAAGAGGGAAGGTAAGCAGAGGTAAAAGTGTATCGGATCTATTGTTGGAAATTTTTAACCAAACATTTTTCAACATAACAATCAGCGATGTCCAACTTACTTTAACTCAGTTCTGCATGGCCTGACTTAGCATGATGCAGCTCCACATTTCCCTTTATGTAGTCAAAAGCTAGCCAGAACGTCAGTGTGTGAATGGGGCTTGAAGCACACGGTAGTAAGCTAATGTAGTTGGGCACCAGCTCGATAGCATGACCACATGATAACAACTTACATGTGGATCACAGAGCATGTTTGGGTGGAAGAATTAAGGACAAGTTGCTGTTGTACTGAAAGGTGGATTGGGTTTGAAAAATAATAAGCTTTTCTTAAAAAAAAACCCCACTAACTTATCATTGTTACTTTACCTGATTTACTGTGGGTTAATTTTGACTCCTAATTGTATGCATTTGGGCCGTTATTTGCATAGAAACGACTGACAAATACAAAGGATAGCTTCCAGTGAGCACCAGCTGTTGATAGAGGGCACAGCTGGGACCCCGAATTAGTGAAGTAGAAGTGCAGATAAAGAGGAAAAAAATGTGCTTAATTCCATGGTAATTTTTGTAAAATCTAAAACTATCTTTGTGGTATTATTTATCAATGTTATCAAAGAAGGAAAGAAAACATTCAAAAAATCACCTTCTAAAAAAGGCACTGTTTTCTTGAACTCAGCGTGACCGCGACATGTTACAAGCTCACTACTCGATATCTGCTCATTGTGTGAAAGAGAGGCAGGCAGGATTATCAGAAAGGAGTGACACTGATCATAAAAATCAAAAACAGGCTCATGCACCACTGTGTTATAAAAAATCCAAAGTTTTGGATTAATTAAGAGGGAAGTTGATGTGTGAAGCTAGGAGGGAGTGTAAGGTAAGACAACTGTTCAGTGCTGCCATGACTGGACACGAGTGATTTCATGTAGAATTTGTCTTACTATGTCACATTTTTGATGTAGAACAGAAAGAAAGTGCTTTTTATCCTACATAGTTACATAGTAAAAGCATAAAAAGAATGACGTCTTAAGAAAATCCCCTTGCCTAAATATTAATCTAAACAGGATTGCTCACACTGTACAAAGACAGCTGTCAGATGACATTTTTGAAAGGTGTAAAAGCTGTCACACGGCAGAATTTTTGGATTAAAGTAAGTTATTTTAGTGCCTGCCTATAACATTACTAATGTAAAACAGCATTAAATACAGTATTTCACAACATAAGCACGTTGATGCAATCTCCAGAGGGTCAGTGCAAGAAAACAAGATGACAAAGTGCATCTCTTTACATTTTGCTTCTTGAAAAAAAAAAAAAAGTAATTGCTTTACGGGCACCACGATGGCACAGTAGGTGCCTCACAGCAAGAAGGTTGCTGGTTAGATGCCCGAGTTCTGTGTGGGGTTTGCATGTCTCCCCTACATGTATGGGTTCTCCCCCAGCACTCTGGTTCCCTCCCACGGAGCAAAAATATGCTTATTAGGTTAACTGGTGACTCCAAAATTGCCCATAGGTATGAATGTGAGAGTGAATGGTTGTCTGTCTCTCTATGTGGCCCTGCAATTGACTGGAAACCACCTCAAAGCGTACCCCGCCTCTCACCCAATGTTAGCTGTGATAGGCCTTAGCGCCCCGCAACCCCAAAAAGAGATAAGTGGGATGGATGGATTAGCATTAATTATCACTTAATTAACATGTTTCCGTCCTAAATAATACAAATCTTTTAACTATGGTGAGTCAGCAGTTTATCAGGATTTAACTTTATGTATGACAGCTTTGATTTATATACACTCACTGACCAATTTCTAAGGCACCTGTTTACCAGCTAAACAGCCAACTGTATGGCAGCAAATCAGTGCACTTTGGCATGTAGGCATGATCAAGGCCACCTGAAGTTCAAATTGTGCTTAAAAATGAGAAAGAAAGGTGATTTTAGTTACTTTGAATGCAACTTAGTATCCGTGTCTGACTGGGTAGTATGAGTATTTCAGAAACTGCTACTGTAAGTTTTATGAGCAAGTATCTCTAGGGTTAACATAAAATGGTCCCAGAAAGAGACAGTATCCAGTGAGCAGCTGTTCTCTTGTAGAGAATACCACATTTCTGAATGCACAACACATCAAATCTTGAAGCAGATTGGCTACAGCAGCAAAAGACCACGTCATATATAGACAATATAGATTTTTTTTTTTGTTTGGCTGGACTGATGAGTCTCAACTTCTGATGCTATATTCAGACGCTAGGATCAGAATTCAGCATAAATAACATGAGGGCGTGGATTCATTCTGCCTTGTATCAATGTTTCAGTCTGCTGGTGGTGTTATGGTGTGGGCGACATCTTCTTGACACAATTTGGGCCTCAGTACCAACTGAGCATTGTTTAGTTGACAGAGCTTTCCTGAGTATAGTTGCTGACCATGTCCACCCCTTTGTAACCGCACTCTACCCATCTTCTACTTCCATGCATCATGTCAGAAAGGTCAGATCAAGTCAAACTGGTTTCTTGAACGTCACAATAAAGTCACTGCTCTTCAGTGGCCTCCACAGTCACCACATCTCAATTCAATAGAGCACCTTTGGAATGTGCTCGAATGGGAGATTTGCATCATGGATGTGCAGCCAACAAATCTGCAGCAACTGCCTGATGCTGCCATATCAACATGGACCAGAATCTCTGAGGAATGTTTACAGCGCCTTGTTGATCTGGCACACAGGATTAAGACAGTTCTGAGGGCAAAAGAGGGTACAACAAGTACCAGTGAGGTATACCTAATGAAAGCGCCGAATGGGAGTATACATTTTGAACCGATGGGATTCATTTTGTGGTAGAAATAGGAAAAACAAAGACCGATATAAACATGAGGACGGACATGGGGGACAGTTGTGAGGATGAAGGTGAGTTTACTTTAGCAGCTAACATCACAGATTTTGCCCACAACAAAAAGCCACTCAACTGCTCATAAGTTACTGAGACAGCGAAGAATGACAGGCGGAGGTGTGAGAGCGAGAAAAAGCAGAGAGGAAGGAAGAACTGTAAGTGAGGCGAAAACAAAGGATAGACGTTGAGCATGTCTCAAGGAAATTGCAGGCATGAAAGAAAGAAAAGCCGGAGAAGCAGGCAACGAGAAAGCACCATGTTTGTGTGATGGCGATTATGCGCCCTTGTGCTCACAAGCGTAAAATAAAAAAGGAAAAAAGTGAGAGGCATGAGACAAGAAAGACTGCAAATGGAAATCCTTTGATCGGGACATGAAAAACAAGAGCAGCTAAAGCCGTGTGAGTGAAGAACAACAAAAAGACGTCACAGACAATTACTGCGAACACGACTACGTTCAGTATAAACACCCCTGAGTTTTGCTTAGGCGATGGGTAACACTTAAAATCCTCTGTCATCTTCTCTCATGCTTTTCATCTTCCAAATGCCAAGGCAAGAAAAAACTAACAACAAGAGAAAACAGGCAATTCACTGTTTACAGCGCTGCCTTCATGCCCAGTGGGAGAATAGACTTCCTAATGAAACATATTAGACAGACAGAGGCGGCGGAGGCTCGGAAGGTGAGTGTGCTCGTAGGTCAGTGAGTGGGTTAAAGAGGCGGACTATTCCTTTTATGCTGGTGAAGTCAGACTACCTGGAGGGGATGTGCCGATTCATTGAAACATGCAGCGTAGTCTAATAATATCATTCACTGTTCATTACTGCTGAGACTTGAACAAACAGGCAAGAGAATACAGCGCTGACCTGGAATTCATACCCACATGTAAAGAAAAAAAAATCATCCCTCTTTCCCTCATCCCTCGATCCCTACCTGACCTGGGCCAGCTAATTAAAATGTTTTTCGACTAGTCCCTTTCATATCAGACGGCTGAACGAGACCAAACGCCGCAGAATGTTGTGGAGGGGAGGATTTTACCCAACATGCTCGAGGCTTATGTTCAGTAAGACCTGCAATAAGACCGTCTCACACTGCCTCAGCCTGCTTGGAGAAACTGCAGAGCCACAAAAAAAGGAATTCATTAATATAAGTTTCAGTGGAGCTTTGGTAAGAGAACAAATTCTTTAATGCTGTCTCATCTACTTATAAGTAATACTTTATAAGTAATAATTTTATTTTTGCCAGATCATCAGATACACACTCAACAAAAAAAACATTTCAAATGATTAAAGTGTCTTAAGATATCAGTGACAATTTTGGTCCTTGAAGTCTAATTAACGTAGATTTTCAAAGGTCCTACATTATGCTTAATATACTTCTTAATGTTTTATACAAACTAAAGGTTCTCAAGGAGCAGAAAACTTCCACCTAGGCATTTCCAACATTGCATTGTGGGTAAGTTATTGTCAAAAATGTGGAAAACTGCCCTTTCTCACACTGTTAACAAATCCTGTAAAGAACTCCTGGATCTACATCCGGATTCATATCACCACCAAAATGTGATCATTTCTCCACTGTGTGCTGATAACAGCGAAACCACAGAGGGTTTCAGTTCCTGGTCTTACAGGAAGTCATAACTGCACAGTGAATTCAAAAGGGATATATAAACAAGAGCAAGTCCTTGCTCCAAGTGAAGGAGGTTAAGTATCTCGGAGTCTTGTTCACAAGTGAGGGTCAAGTGGACCAAGGGATTGGTGCAGCATCTGCAGTGCTGCAGTCTCTGTTCTGAACTGTTGTAGTAAAGAGGGAGTTAAAGGTGCAGTGTGTAGAATTTGGCAGCATTTCGCCGAACAGAAAGGGTGAATATAGGATATAATGTTTCAATTTGTATGTAAAGTCCGTCAAAATAGGAGTACAATCATCCTCATAAAACGTTTGTTTTATTTTTATTTAGACTGAAAAAGCTTAAAAAAAATTTACATTACCGCGGGCCACGTTCATGTAGGCCGACACAACGATCCGCCATGTTGTCTACAGGTGGATTTTAGGGACAAAGAGAACGAAACGCGAATCTGTCCGCCGGTTCTGAAATCTACCTAGAATGCAAGCGAAGAAGAGGAGAGAGGATGAAGAGACAGTTGTTGCTCTGCACTAGGGATTTAAATTGTGTTTATTTTACAGTTAAAGCTTGTTAAAGCCTTCCAGGTAGATTTCAGAACCGGCGGACAGATTCGCGTTTCGTTCTTTTTGTCCCTAAAATCCACCCGTAGACAACATGGCGGATCATTATGGACGCTGCCAAATTCGACACACTGCACCTTTAAGCCATCGTTCCAACCCTCACCTATGGTCATGAGCTCTGGGCAATGGCCAAAAGAATGAGATCCCAAATAGGCGGTTGAAATGAGGTTCCCCAGAAGGCGGCTGGGCTCAGCCTTAGAGACAGGGTGAGGAGCTCAGACATCCAGAGGGAACTCAAAGTAGAGCTGCTCCTTCAAATTGAGAGGAGTTGATTGAGGTGGATTGGGCATCTAATTAGGATGCCTCCTGGTCACCTTCCTGTGGGGTATTTCCAGGCATGCCCAACTGGCAGGAGACCCTGAGAGGAGACCCAGAAGCTGCTGGAGGGATTATATATCCCATCTGGCCTGGGAACACTTAGCAATCCCCCAGGAAGAACTGGAAATTGTGGCAGTGGAGAGGGAAGTCTGACTTCACCTGCTTGGCCTGCTTTGACCGCGACATGGCCTCGGATAAGTGGTAGCAGATGGATTGCTGGATATATTAACAAACCCTATTTTCAATTAAGTTGGGATGCTGTTTAAAATGTAAATAAAAACAGATAAAACAGGTAAAATGTCCTTGTCCTGGCTTTTTTGGAAAGTGTTGTACGCATAAAATTCTAAATGAGTGAAAATTTACAAAAATCTAAAAAGTTTATCAGTTTAAACATTAAATATCTTGTCTTTGTAGAGTATTAAATTGAATTAGGTCAAAAAGGTTTTGTAAAGCATTATACTGTTTTTCTTTATGTATAACACAATGTCCGAACTTCACTGGAGTCAGGGTTTGTTATATATTCTGCACAGATAATCTAGACAACGAACATTAAGCCTTTAAGTGGCTGCCTCTGCTAGTAGATTCACACTGTCTGATCTTTATTTGGCAGTGAGATAGGATGCAGTGTTTTGTTTTTAGTCCTTTCACATTTTAATTAATTCAACATCTACATATTGCTACTGCCAAAGCACCAGACCATCTGTTGCTGATTCCGTTTTAAAGCATTTAGCAGCTGAAACTATTAATTGTCTTAAAGCATTCACAGACTACTTAATTGCTGGTGCTGAGTTTTATATTACTGGCCATTGTTAGTCAAAATGTGTGGGCAATTCAGGCAGTAAGTTGTTGTTGATACACTATCTGTTCAGTTTTTGTGTGGAGCAAGAAATGACAGATGAAAAAGCAGCTACACTGTGCTGCCTGATAAAGAAGTCAGCCTCCACGTCCTCAGCAGGAGATAGAAGCCAAATCTGTTGTTTTGTGAAAGTGCAAGGAAACCATGAGGCCACACTATAATTATTTTAGAAGCTTTTATTGGAACAAAAATATCAGTTTGGCCCCATGAACATATTAGCCAGTTGTTCTTCAGTTTTAGTAGAAGCTGAGGGGGCATTTGCTGTCTTACGCCGCATGTGCTATTACCCTATTAAACAGGAGAGTCACCAAATCAGCCAGGACTGACGCTTTAAGGGCTGACACTTGAGGTGAAACTAAATAACAGGCATCATAAAGAGAGGACGGGACAGACTGCTCTCAGTGTGGGTACAAACCCAGCTTGTACTGCACAATAGAAAATAAAAAAAATAAAAATAATACCAGAATGACACATATTGAGTGTAATGATGCCAGTGCAGGCAGCCCTCAGCTCTATCTGCGATACAAAACAGTTACAGGCTCTAAAAATTCTTCTCTATTGCCAGTGCATTGTGGACTTTCTAATGAAAGAAGTGAGACACAGTCTGTTTTATTGTAGCACTAAATTAAATCAGATTACCTGCAGCCAAATGTGTGGACACATTACGACATGCTGCATGCTTGGATAATACTGCTGCTGTGTGGTTATTACTGCTGAGGCTGGAATAAAATGATACAACCGAGCGATCCTTCAGGGAGCACTAACAGCGCTACAAGAGACACCAGACGCACAAAAAAAAATTCTGGATGCAAACACAGGCTTACAGACACACATATAAATTACATATATATTAATATGCAACAGGGATGTTTCAAAGGTCCCATGTCCTTGTGTGTTTGACCGTTTACACCATGTCTTTGGTGTCTATTAAGCAAGAATCTGCTTGACAGGGTGTTCCCTACAGTTTTATTTATTACAATGTGTATTTTCACTGGACAGGTCTTAATATTGAATTTACAATATCATGGGAGTCAATACAAGATATGCTGGATTTAGCACAATGCTAGGTTCCATCTGTAGTCCCTTACATGCATCAATGCTTCAATGTGAATCATTGATGCATAGTTTGAAAACTAATAATCAGTAAATTAAATGCTAGAAGATTCTGCCAAAGAAACTAAACCAACATAAACACACCAACAGACAAATTCCACCACGGTGTGAACTCAAGTAAAACTAAAAGTCACTAATTTACACAGTCTATCATCAACTTCTAGAAGAGAATTTATTATCACATAAAAAATTTAAAAAAAAGGTTTTATCTTCTTACATACTCCAAGTAATGGGCAACATTAGTGCACAAAGTCCTTGATTTTTTTTGCAAAAAGGTCGTTTTCAAGCTTTTCACTGCAAATATCTGCACATACACTGACTGTATATGATGAAGTCTGTCAGATATACTTGACTGGAGAGGATAAGAGCCATATAATTGAAGAAGCAGCTCAGGACCACTTAATCAGTAGAGTCATCATCTGTAAGACTCTGAATAATAAATCTGTGTATGTAACAGAACAGAAATAACAACTGAGCTTGAACTGTGCATGTATATTTGCTTTTTATTAATGCGTCATTGTTAATTTTTTAGCAACAAAATGTGACTTTAGCCAAGGTTTAAATGTGTGAAGCATTAATTATTAAAGGTTACTATCGACTGATGACTAACAGATTAGGGTACTCTAAATGTACCTTTAAATAGAAAATGTTTAAATTACACTAATCCATTACTGCCATGCTTTTAGCACTGAACCATCTAATGTATCTTGATGCCAGGAAAAGCATTTAGGGCACCGCCAGAATCATCCGGCACTTTCAATACCCCAGTAACAGAAATAAACGAAGGCATGCAGAAAAATAAATCTCCCTGCCTTGCCAGGGTTTCAGATATCATTTCACTCTATTTCCCCCAGTGTGGCCATTAAGAAGACATACAACCATGCAAAACGTCAACGATAAAGATGATGGTACAGTGCT
This sequence comes from Cetoscarus ocellatus, assembly GCA_037902135.1. NCBI lineage: Eukaryota > Metazoa > Chordata > Actinopteri > Labriformes > Labridae > Cetoscarus > Cetoscarus ocellatus. The sequence continues at coordinate 336,206 of JBAMNC010000245.1, read as the reverse complement.
ATTACTGAGCGTCTCAAATCAAGTACAAGACGACTGAGCCATTTAATGTAAGGAGGGAGGGAGGGAGAGGCACACTGAAGTGCTGTGTGAGGGGAAGTTGGGGATGTTCGGACAGATTCGTAAATCAATATGTACGAATCAAGGAGAGAAAGTGTTTGTGTTTAGAGGTCACCGAAATAGGCCGAACAATAGAAGGAAGAAAACAATACTGCATTGTTTCTCCTGCTGTGGTATTCATGTGAAGATAGATGCAGTGTCTTTCTTGTTTACATTAAGCAACATTTTATTAGTTACACTTTGCAATTTAGGTTTTTAGCAGACCCAGACGAAGCCAACATGCAGATGAAAAGATTGCGTAGCAATACGTTCATGATAAGCTTTACATACCATCTCGTTGCTTGCGCCTGACACCAGACATTTCTATCACTGTCTAAAGCTACATTTGGTCTGCATGACCAGCGGTTGTGACTGACACTTTATTTCACTGTGTGGAACAACACTGAGAACCACCAGGGTGACATGCTCTTAATTATCATTATTTATATCATTTACATACTACTAATATTGAAGAGCGTCTCCCCTTACAATGCTGACCTCATAAAAATCCTAAATAAATGAACGATTTCTTTGTATTTTTTATTGTGCCTGGATTAACAAAATCATTTGTTTTGGAGGTCAAAAACAGGATTTTTTTATATTATCAGAATATTGGTGAGTTATAAGCAAGCAATAATATGTTATTAGTACTAGGATCCCTATCAGTGGTCACTTTTAGTCAGTGTTTTGGGGCCTTAATTTTATTTGAGAGGGAAGTACTCTAGGTACTCTAATGCTAGGTCAAAATGAGAGACATCATCCAAGGCGTTGGAGAATGACCAAGTCAAGATCCTGTTGGACTTCCAGACCCAGACTAACAAACAGGTAATAGTGAACTAACTGGACATAGTTGTGGTGGACAAACATTAAAGAAGGTAGTGGTGGTAGAGGTAAAAATCCCAAGTGACAGCAACATCTGGAAAATGGAGCATGAGAACCTTGAGAAATAGCAAGGACTGAATGAGAGGCTGGAGACATTATGGAGAGAGCGGCTCCAGCAGAACAACATCAAAGATCTCAGTCCAGAAAAGCACAGTCCTAGGAACAGCTAACATGCTAGGTAAAACTCCTCAAGCTCCCAGGCCTCTGCTAGAGGGCCCAAGCTTAAGAAAGGGGCCATCGGCAAGAGCAAGTGGGGCATTCTTTGTATAAATATATGACTATGGTTAAAGGAGTGTTTCAGAAGTGTGTGACGTCAGGCGGAAATGATCAGTAATGCAGCTTTAAGCGTCATGTCGGTGTATAAATTAAGTGAAAATGTTAACGTTTTACTGTCATTGGTTGTCACAATTCAGATCTTTTTTTGGAGTTGTTAGGGGTCCTAAAATATGTCCCTTTCATTAACAATAACAGCAGTCATATCTACTGATCATTTTTGCATTTCGTACATAAAAAGAGAAATTTGACTGAAAATTTCCACATGAATTAGTCACTCCTTGAACCATGACACCAGTTTATCTATGGCATCTGTAGCATCACCTGTAGCCTGTATGTTTCAACTTTCAGGAGCACTCAGACTTTGTTGTTCTTCCCTCTGACTTCTCAGGGTAATATCAGGCAATCTTTTATTCAAGATTAATAATCAAAAAATAATAAATGCAACGTTGCATTGAATCAAACAACACAACTGGAACCCTGACTAGAAGAGAAATTTCCACAGTTTCATCTGTAAATTTCATGCCATGAAATGCAAATTGGGTGGTATATGTTTTGGGACTTTGTCATTACCAGTTTAAACCAACATCAGTAAGAGGGAACATATTCACTTCTTCTACTCAAAACGAAACAAAGAGCCAACAGCCCTTCGTCCACCATGTGCATGGTGCTGTGTGTCTACGACTGAAGTGAGTAAAGCACTATTAGACATACATTGGTTCTTAAGGGTTCTCCCCTCTGCATCTTTGATGTCTGTCATAACAGCATCATTTAGTGAGCTCCTATGCTTTCTGAGATTCTTTCGGGTTGTTTAGTTTTGGCACAGACTTTTTGCTGGGATAATTCAAAAGTTTTGACTTGTGAACTGCACTCATTTAGTAGCCCAAATAAAAGTTAAATGATGCATTTGAACCCACGACTGGCTTGATGCAAGTTTAAAGGGTTGATGCTTAAATCATGATCAATGAAGTGACTGACACTGTAGCACTGTGCTCTCCTCATTAATTGTAACGAAGTCCTGTCAATGGTGCGATTGTAACAGGTTTCTACGATACATGTCATTACAATGTTCAGGTCCAGAGTTTTTACTTTAACAGCCAAACAAGTGAATTAGTTGTTTTAGTAGCTGCTTGACATAACTGAGGGGAGACACAAATTAAACATTCAGTTACAGCTACAAAAATGAAATCTGAATTCACAGAGACATATCAAACCTAATTCTGTCATTCAGTGCACAAACATGAATTGATTACTTGACTAATGCTGACGAAGACCAGAAGGACAGCTCACATTACACCAAATTTAAAGTCTCTGCATTGACTACCTTAATTGTCTTGGCCTATCCTATTTATCTGATTTGCTTTACAATATGAGCCCAGTAGAGCCCTCAGGTCTTCAGGTAGTGGTCTTTTAACTGTTCCCAAAGTAAAAACCAAAACATACGGTGAAGCATCGTTTCATCATTATGGCCCCCATCTGTGGAACAGTCTACCTGCAGACCTGAGAGCAGCACCTACTGTTCATGTTTTATAAGGTAAACTCAAGACCTACTTTTTTAGTCTGGCTTTTAGTTGAATTTAGTTTCATTCTCTTAATCTGCATTATATGTGTTTTACTCCATTTTAGTTTCAGAGTTACTATTTTATGTTTTACCACGTTTTATTCATTTCCTTTCATTGTTTGGTTTTAAAATAGTTTTATTTGAATCAACTTTTAACACTTTATTACCTTTGTTATATCTTATCATGGTTTTATCAGTTTAGTCTTAGCTCCTGTGTTTCCTCATTTTTAATTCAAGATAGTGCTTCCTCAATCCGCTGTGGCTGTTGAATAGTCCTGACTTAGTGTCCCTGTGTGTGTGTGTGTGTGTGTGGGTGTGTGTGTGTGTGGGTGTGCTTGGGTGCAGTGTGTGCGTGGCTGTCTGTGTTAAATGTGGGCTGGGAGGGTGGGTGGTGTTTTTGTATTTTATTTTGTATCCCCTGACTCTTATCTGCTTGTGTACTTGAATGTTCAGCACTTTGTGCTACATTTTATGTATGAAAAGTGCTTCATAAATAAATTTTGATTGATTGATTTTAATCAGAGGTTTATTTTGGAGGGTTGGAAATGCATTTAATCTCTTTTTCAGTCTCTGAACACTGTGTTATAATAGTTCCAAGTATATACCCGAGTGTTGATATTTGTAAATATTTTTCCTTACAGTCATCACAATATTAACACTCTTTAAATTAACAGCTAGATTACCACTGAGGCATGGGAAACAGTGTTGTCATGTAGAGTTTCACTTGTTCTCTTGAAGAAGGAGAAAGGTGCAAGGACACCCTGGAAATAACTGTGGAAAGCAATGTCAGTGTGAGGTGTTGAAAATAGTGATGTCCACCTTCCTGGAACTGACTGATCAGTTTATGTAGAACAATGAAGACTGAATCAGGGTGAGTCATAGGCACTACAAAGAAATCTGGTTGTTTGATTCAAAAAGCCAGTCTTATCTCTCCGTCATGCACAAAATAAGAAAAACTTAAAAAAAATAAGACTGGTATATTAATTATTAAGCTTAATTAACACACTTACTTTGAACTGAAATGACCTACACAGTGGCCTATTAGAAGAAAAAACTACAAAACTGTCCTTGAATACATGTGTCAAGCTGTCATTTGATGACACAGTGAGCAATTTAATTTTTCATTAATGTTAATGTATGATTTAAGGTCCATTTATTCAAAACACAAAGGACTTCAAACCATCTTGTTTTTTTTAAGCAGAATCATTTTTGCATTTATAACACACCATAAACATTTTGCAACATCTACAAGGGTTGGTCCTGAGCCACCCTCTTGATATTGGCTTTGATTGTATGTGGCTGAGGGGACAATAGTCCAATCATCTCCTGTCCTCCCCAAACACTTTTAACAGGCTGTTGCCCAGAAGGACAAATGAGACATTCTGTATAGTATACATTGAACTGTGTTTCTGGTGTGTCAGGCTATATCATTACACATTTCTGAGAAACAGATTTATTTAAGAAGGCACTGAATGAAAATAGGATAAGAAGAGGACTGACTAAACTTGCTTAGGTAAGCTTCAGGTAAAATAAATAAGTCTGATCTGCGTCAGAAACAAATCAGTCAGCGAGTGAGAGAATATGATTGCGTCAGAGACAACTCACCCTCTACAGGGTGCATGATAGTGAAATGAATGAAATGTTCACGCTCAGCTGAAATAAAACAAGTGTGTATTAATAGCAGAATTTATCAAAATATTTAGGCCTTTCTATTGGAGCAGCTGGTGGAGCAAATACATTTTGTTCTTAAAAGATTAAACATAAACTTAATGCAATGCAAAACCCCTTATAATACAGCTTCAAACTAACCTTGACATGACCACATCTATAGCAGGATTGTTAGGAGATCACAGATTTACCGCATGAGTGCGGTCAGTCAGTGTGAACGCCAAGGTTACACCATTGATGATTCATTAGGTGTTATTTTAATGCAAATGCAGTAATTCGAGGCGAGCGGCTTGAAAGGATGAATTCCTCCCCTTGTCATGATTGTAGGTTTCATTACTGTCCCTAATTCAGATGACTAATCGCTTTCAGCACCCTGAATTAAATAATTCTGTCCTTAACCCAGAACAACAAAACAAGAGTGACACCTCAAGGAGCTTCTAACTCCCACGTTCGACTCTGCCAGGCTGCAGAGATAATCAGGTGCAGCCAGGATGTAAATGCAATCTGCGGCAGTCAATAGTACATAAACAGTATGGATTTATGAATGATTAACTATAGGTACAGTCTATATTAAATCTGGGTGACAAATGAGGTTATGTGTCAGCTCAATGATCAACCAATCAAACATCACACTAAATATCATCATTATTATTGTCATTACTGAAGGACAGTAGGAACATCAGGGAAAAGAAAAGAGGTGATTGTAAAGACAGTAAAATGTACACTCTGAACATGTTCTGTTTTCAGATTACACTGGCTTACAGTTTCATTTTTGAGCACAGCATAATGTTTCTAAGTGGAGCTTATTGTAGGTAAAACAATCCACCAATTCTTTGAGAGGTAGTTGCGTGCTCATCTCAAAAACAACATACTTGTCGTTGGTGCTCAAAAAATATGGCAAATGACAAAAGGCATTAGCACTTGCACTGAAGCCTTCAACTTTTATTTAAGCTTTCACAGCAGCAGCAATAAGGAAGCGTTTCAGTTTGAGACTGACTTTTGACACAAAAAACGCCTATGAAAGCCTCAGGCTAAAAGTGCCTCTAAACATGTAAAGCCCCAGTCACACATTCCCGTTTCTCATGGCAATCGCGCATGCATGTACATGATTGGCAAGGCTGTTTGATCGACATGATATGGGAAGAAATGACTGTCTCCCCCGGTCACAACCCGTACATACACTGTCAGTAACACTTCTACGGTGCTTTCGTCCTGCTTCAATTAGGTCAATACAATGATACGATGAGGATTCCATGAATTCCATCCCGCTGACACAACGTCAGCCCTGTTCGAGCCCAGTTTGCGTCACGTGAGCCCCGATTGAGCCCTGTCGCTTGCATTTTTGTCGCGTTCACTTCCCGTACGAGATACATAAGAACAACGCTGTGAAATCGCCTTGAACGGGACACAGCCGGGGCACAATCTGATACGTCCTTGTCAATCGTCCTCAGAAAGCTTTCTGGATTGAGCCATGATCAGCCCGATTGAGCCCCGTACATGCCACGCTAATACTGTTGGCCTCTATACTGAGAGCGGCGATACTCCACGACAGTTTTGAATAGTTCAAAACAATCGGGACCCTTCCCTGTTCCCCGGCATTCGTCCACGACTATACAACACTGATCCAGATCAAGTAGCATATGCACTACAACCAATGTACGTTTCATCAGGATTATGACAATTGTGCACAATCGCCATGAGAAACGGGAATGTGTGACTGGGGCATAAGCAGGTTCTGGCTAGCAAGTTGTTTTTTGGCTCGTCATTGGGAATAGCTGAAGATAATGTGCATCTCTCCAGGACGGAGGGTGTTACTTTGAGAAAACAAAACGTTAACAATGACGGACAATGGCAGATGGAAAAAATGTCATCTATTGGTCATTTCCATTATTACATCCATCCAGCTTTCACGTGGCTCTAAGCATTGTCTAACAGCTGTATACCTTAAACATGTAAAATTAACTCATGAAACCGCGACAATGGTTTGCTGATAAGTAATAACATCTTGTGGAGTGCAGTTTTTATGTGACCCACAGAATCACATAAGGAAGCTAGCAAACGAGGGCAGAACTGAGTCACAGCGAGTCACAGTCAGGGGTAGCATGGGTCCCTTTCCCGGCAATGCAAAATCTCACCTTAAACTTCTGACTAATGATGGGGCTACATCCATCAAACATGTGTTCAATGATAAATGAATCGTCTGATCTGTTCGCTTTCATAGGGGAAGAACCCCTTGGCTGGTTACTTTTCTTTTATATGATCGTAGAGACAGAATATGCTGAAACACATGGCAGATTGTCATCTTCATATTTACAGTTTTAGAAATCTGACATTGATTGGTGGGCCACAGACATAGAGAGGAAGATAGTTGCATGTGACCCCCAGCCACTAGTTGCCCACATCTGGTAAAAATTTTAGTTTTTTTCAACAGAGAAATATGATGAAGACAAATTTCTGGTCTGGACATTCATAAATGACCACAATCATAAATTCTCATTTCAGTGCAATTGTCTCTGCCTGCTTTTCTGTCCTGTCTACATCTCTGTTTAAGGTCCCATGTCAATTTTCTTTGCTTTTAATGTTGTTTGAAGAGGCTTGGGATGCAGAAGAACATGACACCTTTTTCTAAACTCTCAGTTCACGGAGAAATTTACTGTGCCTTTTTATTGAAAATGGCCCACAAAGTGCTCTGATTTTTTACTTTCTGGGATTTATTATGTCATAGCTTTAAAGCCTCCACCTACATGTGTGTTTTCTGCTCATCAAGCAAATGCAATAACTGTTTTGAAACTATTCTACAAGGAATGCAACATCTCCTCCCCTCTCACATCAAGCATTGTTTGGGCAGCCAACCAGTGCAGACCTCATTATCATAGCCCTTAAAGTCCTTCCACCCCCTCTTATCTGAATGTTTTCAAAGGGGAGGGGAAAAGAGCTGCACCTGGTTCTCAACAGAGAAAAACACAAATCAGATTCTTGCCTATCAGACACCCCGGGCATGATGTAGATGGTCAAACACAAATTGACATAGGACCTTTAAGTAAAAAAAATGATAATGAAATACAAATGAAATTGAATGTATAGAAAGAGTACAGCATTGGCATATTCTTTTATACAGCATCTTGAGATAACATTTGTTATAATTTGGTGCTATGCAAATAAATACTAATTAATTAATTGATAACAGATTTATGGATGGAGTGCTGAGTATAAAAGTGACAACTGCTTTCGGTGGAAAAGAGGAATCCAAGAAATCCAAAACACTTTGCTCCAGCTGTATGACAGGGCCATGAGACGTTCTATAAGATGAGTCTTTTTGAGAAATTGCAAACAATCATCTTGCAGTTTTAAAACATAAGCTAATATATCATATCCTATCCTTGTATCTGGAGAAGTTTTGCTCTGTCAGATTCTTGCATCAGCCCTCATTGAAAAAACTGTCTAGAATAGAAAAAGCATTTATTCATCATTTGTCCAAAGCTTTGATTTAAAATAAATTCAAACAGAAGAATTATTTCTAACAAAAAGAATCACATTAAGAGTTGTGACAGTGCGGCATTGTGTCTCGTAGCTTCAGCACCACAAACCAGCCGTGAACACCTCTTTGTTACAGATCCTTTCCTCTCCATTTCTCTCTCCTCCGTCCCTAATTCACCTTATCACTTTCTGTCTATCTTCATCTGGCTCTGTCTCAGCGGGTCCTCCTCACAGCACACACACATACACACACACAGCCCAATGCCTGTGCACCTCAGTGTCACACATGTTAGCACCCGGGTGCCCAGTATATGGACAGAAATGTCAGCACACATACACACATTCACTGCGGCATTTGGCCATGCTAATCCATGTATATTATTTGCCATAAACTGTGGAGGAAAAAGGGAGTGGTGAGCCATGAGGGATTGTGTGCCGCTCTGGATGAAGCACATCAAAGATACATGTTATAAAAAGATGCAAACAGGGCTTCAAGAAAATTAGACTCAACTTTTCATCTTAACAGAGACACAAGGTTGAGTGTGTGTGCACAGAAAACAACAAAGAAGGATTGACAACAGCAGAGGCAGCGTGGATGTGTGACCCTGGGACAAGAAAATGGCTTGTATTCCTCGGTGAATAGTAGAAACGATGGGGACCAAGGATTTTTATGATCCGTTCACGCTTCCTGAATACCAGAATAGAGAGGAACTAGCCAAGGTCAGAGGCAGAATTCCCTATTCTAATGCCGAGCCATTGCTCACCAACCGGAGCAAGAGTCAGGGATTAATTTAGAGATCCATTCACCACGCCTGTGCGGAGGGGAAAGACGGCAAAACATGATGAAGAATGGAGGAGCAGAGAGAAAGAGAGGCAACAGGGAGAGCAATGAAGAAGAGAAAATGAAGAAGAGAGAGAGCAAGTGGGCAAGAGAGACAGAGGCGGAAAGAAGGACAGACAGAGACAGAGAGAAGTGGTCACGCATGTTATGTGTAGCCTGAGGAGAGACAGCAGACGGTTTACAAAGAAGAGCTTCATTTTCCAAACACTCCTCCTCTCATGGCCCATCGCCTACATGAGTGTGTGTGAATATGTGACTAAGTGTGTTTGTGAACCTCTGAGAGAAAGATAGACAGATGATATGTAGGCAGAGAAAACCTCTGGAAGAGAGAGATAGGAGGAGTTTGTTGTGCAAAAGTTGAATAAAAGCGATCCTGAAGTAGAACACAGAGGAGAGAGGCAATCAAAAGTAAGAATTCCTCAAAGAATAAAGTTTGTGTTTCACTTGTTTACTTTCCTTTTTGTCAAATCAAAGAGCTCTCTGAGACTGCAGAGCTGGGCTACAGCCAATAGTCCTTGCCAGAATCTGCTCAAGAATTGATTGGGGTCTTTTGTCCGGGCAACATCTTTACAGTAAGATCCAAAAATATCAAGCCTGCATTTCCAATCTTTCTTCTGACAGTCAAGCTGCACCAAAAAAAAAAAAAAAAAAAGAAATGAAAAAGAAAATCCCATCAGAGGATGCAGGTCTTTCATAGATAAAGCACAACTGAACTCCAAAGAAATCATGTTATGTTTTTGTTTTAAGTTTGATTGATTTTTTTTTCTCAAACATACAGCAAAACACAACAATAAAAGTACAGACAGAGAAAAAAAAAGCATAAATAAAATGTGACATTTGGATAAATGTGACATTTCTAAAAATGAATGGAAGAAGTTAAAATGTATTTTATCCCACCCCCTCTCCATGAATTATTAACTAATGATTTAACTTCTAAATCTATATAAATATAAGAGTTATTATGTACTTTTATCAAAGCCTGTCAAAATAAGACTTTAATTATTTAATGAAAAAAGATCAAATGTCATATTTATAACAAAGTTATCAAATTGACCATACATAAATGTGTTTATATATATATATATATATATATATATATATATATATATATATATATATATATACATACTGTACACACAGATCCAGCTACTTCAGTTTTCCTCTCCCAGCCAGCTACCTGCCAACCTCCAGCCAGTTATCAGTCAATTAACAGCCAGCAGAAGTCCCAACTCAAACTTGTTATTGGTTTTTAGAGTAGCTACCAGATCAAGGAGGAAGTGGACACACCAGCAACGACCCTATCAGGGAAAGTATCTGCATTTGTACACAGTTTTTCTGCCCAATGGTGTGATTTACATGTCTCTCATGCATGATAGAGTTCCTCTGTTAATAACACAACAAAGATCACAGCGTCTTGACTTCTTCTTCTTCTCCTGTGAAGAGATCCAATTCTGCCTGAATGGCAATACCTCAACCCCTCCCAAAGTAGAGCTATCACCTTTATGTCCCACCACTGCTGTATTGGTCTTTCACCTCATACTTGATGTTCAAATACTAACTCACATTTAGGGTGAATATTTTAACTGTAAATATACATTTGAATTTAAAATCTATAGTGCGGCAGTATATTAGTGCGTCTGGAGCAGTGAACCACCCGATCCAACAGAGGGCACTCCCAGCACAACCTAAATTGGTCTTTTGACCTCAACAACAAGGAAGTAGTACTTATGAAGTACACCTGGAGAAAACTGAGGACAGGCAAAGCCACTCAGTGAAAGCACTTTGGGCTCCACACTGTTGATAGAAAAATAAAAAAAATGAAGACAGGTGTGTAATGTGCAAAGCAGCTGGCCCACTTCTTATCCATGACAAATCCAAAGACCCATTTGCCAACCTTCAAGCCAAGTGAGATGGTGGAGGAGGAGGCACCTCGTGAAGTGTTCAGCAACATGCAACCAGGTCCTCCTCTGCAGGTCCCCCCCTCTACAGGTGCAGACAAAGGCCATCACAAACAAGACTGCAAGATTCATGCACAAGGATATCAAAAAACCATTCAATTTTGACTTTGGGAAATGTGACAACCCTTCTGCTTTATAAGTTGTTCAAGCCCATCAGCTCAGGGTGGCAAGCCTGCAAGAGTAGAGCATAGACTTGTAGAAAGCATGCAGTGCTGTTAAAAATGGAGCTGAACCTGAAATGACAAATTATTACCACAGAGTAGACAAATCAACCAATCGGAACAGACCTTGCCCACAAGGGGAAGGACAAACATGCTCAAACAAAACAGGACAACTGCCATTTACTTATGCCATTTATCTCAGGGTGTTGACCACAAACAAAAAATACTGAGCCTCAAGATTGTGTCTGTTGTCCTCAGGACTTAGCAAAACATGACATTGAACACCTCTAGCCTGGTGCATAAATCATTTCATGGAAAAATAACTTTTCTGCAAAGTTTGAGGATCATATCCAGTGTTTCTAAAATTGTCTGATGATACCTGCTCTGTGTGGGAAAGTTTCAGCCATCACTTTCCTCCACTCCCATTTTGTCCAAATTGCTGTGTGTCTCCTTCTGACCCTGACCTGACTCTTGCATGTTGCCAGTGTCACATGACCTAACGTAGCCTTGACCCAGTATATAAAAACAGTTTGTTTTAAACATTGGTAACTGTTAGCATACTCTAGCAGTCCATTAAATCATATATGTGAAGTGTGAACCCACTTTAGGGGCGCCCTCACTCCAAGCCCAGTTGCCCTGTGCTTTGCTGAATCACAGTTAACCTTCTGTCAAGCCCTGATGTTACCAGGAAGTTACCTGATGGCTATAGCCCCTTTATTGCTGGTCCTTGGTTAGACAAAACCTCTTGTCACTATGCACTTTTCCATTGAGTTACATGAAAAAATGCTGAGATTTGACTTAATTTTATCTTCTGCCAAGGTTATGTTTTCGATCCCGTTTGTCCGTCTGTCTTACTAGAGAGATTCAGTGGCACAATGCAGGGTCATCCAAACAAGGAGTTGTTTTCTCAAACCTGCAGATTACACTTCCCTTTGCCTCACTTATGTGCTCTGAGCCCTTTGTCCATTTGTTTCTCTTGAAGTCATAACTCTTTTAAACTGGGTCATAAATATACACTTGATTTCTAAACGGGCTGCTTAATTTTCTTCAAACAGCTGGGCACTATTGCTTAGAGCAAATTATATTCAAACCATAAAAAAATATGTGTACGTTAGAGACTATCATCAGTCATGGGTGAGAGCACATTTCAGTGACTTGTTGATTCTTGTTTCAGGATGATTTGTCAGAAAATAAGGTCAAGAAAAACAAAAGAGAAGTATGAAGAATGCTTCAGTGATAACCCCTTTTTCAAAAGCATACTGAAAAGTTTTCATCCAGAGTTACATTTCTCAATATAAAATACCTTTTCAATCTATAGGAGGTCTCTATCATCTGCTAAGATCAACAGCTGCAATAGACCTACCTAGCTTGCAACACCAGCATTACATAAACTTTTATTTAATGGCTCGAAACGCCCCATAATTTTTCTAAATGTTTTTTTTTTTTTAATCTGTTTATGGACTGTTTTAATCAATCAATTCAATATGTATAATTAATAATGTTTGTGTTTTATATTTTGTTCTGATGATGCAGTATTTTAAATGTCTGTTTCTATGTTTGTGAAACTGTATGTACAAGCTGCACCAAAGAAATTGTCGATAAAGACATGAATAAAGTTGATCAGATTTACATAATCTGACTAAATTGAACTGAACTGAGTTGAATTACATTAGGGCTGCACAGTGGTGCGGCAGGTAATGCTGATGCCTCACAGCTAGAAAGTTGATGGATTGACGCTCTGAGTCATGAGGATCCCCTCTGTATTGAGTATTTATGTCCTCTCTGTGAATGCTTGTTTTCTCTGATTACTTCTATCCACATATCAAAAACATGCTTGTTGGTGACTCTAAGACCCTCTCGGAGATGAAAACATTCTCTGTAAAGACTGCATTGATTCAGTAACTGTGTCTGTCCACACGAAAACATCGAAAATGCTGTAGTACATATGTCAGGCCTATAAGTGGTGCTGTAACGCTGCTGCAAACATACACCAAAACCATAGAAGAAGACATAGCACATGCCCAATTATCATAAGAAATGAGGCACCAACTAGACACTGTATTCCACCATTGTTTCGTTGTTGCCAGGGTTTGTGCATGTGGTTTACGGGAGAGGTGAGGATATGACATGACTGCTTCTGAAAATATCCATATTCATTCTAAGTCTAGAAACACAAGCCCAGCGTTTTCAGATTAATTCACTCTGGAACCCATTTTCAAAAATGTGTGTTTGTCAATTTAATTTTTAGTTCAATGAATTTTATTGGAATGACTGATTTTTGGCAGATTTTTGCTTCTTTATGGTTGCAGTTTTTGGAAATTTGAAATTGACTGGCAGGCCGCTCTGAGTTAGGAGGAGGACCACATGTGGCCCCTGGGCTGCCAGTGGCCACAATATACACTATATTGCCAAAAGTATTCGCTCACCTGCCTTGACTCACATATGAACTTAAGTGACAACCCATTCCATAGCGTTCAATATGACGTCGGTCCACCCTTCGCAGCTATAACAGCTTCAACTCTTCTGGGGAAGGCTGTCCCACAAGGTTTTCGGAGCTGTGTTTATAGGAATTTTTGACCATTCTTCCAAAAGCGCATTGAGAGGTCACACACTGATGTTGGACGAGAAGGCCTGGCCTCTCAGTCTCTGGTCTAATTCATCCCAAAGGTGTTCTATCAGGGTTGAGGTCAGAACTCTGTGCAGGCCAGACAAGTTCATCCACACCTAGACTCTCTCATGATGTGGGTTATGGACGATGCTTTCTGCACTGATGCCACAGTCATGTTGGAAGAGGAAGGGGCCAGCTCCAAACTGTTCCCAGAAATTTGGGAGCATGGAATTGCCCAAAATCTCTTAGGTAGCATTCAGAGTTCCTTTCAATGGGGAATTAAGGGGCCAAGCTAGCTCCTGAAAAACAACCCCACACCATAATCCCCTCCTCCACCAAACTTTACACTTGGCACCATGCAGTCCGACAAGTATCATTCTCCTGGCAACCGCCAAACCCAGACTCAGATTGGCAGACGGATAAGCGCGATTCGTCACTCCAGAGAACGCGTCTCCACTGCTCTAGAGTCCAGTGGCAGCGTGCTTTACACCACTGCATCCGACGCTTTGCATTGCACTTGGTGATGTATGGCTTGGATGCAGCTGCTCGGCCATGGAAACCCATTCCATGAAGCTCTCTGCTCACTGTTCTTGAGCTTATCTGAAGGCCACATGAAGTTTGGAGGTCTGTAGCAATTGACTCTGCAGAAAGTAGGCGACCTCTTCGCACTATGAGCCTCAGCATCCGCTGACCCCACTCCGTCAGTTTACGTGGCCTACCACTTCATGGTTGAGTTGCTGTCGCTCCCAAACACTTCCACGTTCTTATAGTACAGCTGACAGTTGACTGTGGAATATTTAGGAGCGAGGAAATTTCACGACTGGATTTGTTGCGCAGGTGGCATCCTATCACAGTTCCACACTGGAATTCACTGAGCTCCTGAGAGCGACCCAGCAGTCTGCATGCCTAGGTGCTTGATTTTATACACTTGTGGCCATGGAAGTGACTGGAACACCTGATTCTTATTTGGATGGGTGAGCGAATACTTTTGGCAATATAGTGTAAGTGAATAGATTTGAAGTGAATTGAATTTAACATATAAAATGTACTAAATTGACCTAATTAAATTGAATTACACTGAATACTGCATCAAAATAATATCAGTCCAACTGAACTGTATTTGAGTTTTATCAAATTGTATCTAAATGTGGATCTATTAGTAATATTTTATAAACAAGAAGTAGCCCAGAAATGTTGTATCCACAAAGCGATAAATAGTAAAGTAGAATTTTTAAAATAAATTCTCAAGAATTAGATAGTTTTCTGGGATTTAAAAACATCAGCTTGCATTGCATGGATTTTCTTATACTTGAACAACTGGCAGGTCACTGGGGTTTAATTCCATCTAGTCACAGAGGAGTAAGTTGAATGATACTCTGATGTAGCCTCTGTTATAGATTTTATTTTTCATACTAAATCCTATTCGGCCCATCCCTCTGCCCCTCAGCACATCACTTAACCAACCTCATATAACCCCCCTCCTCCCATTACATTAGAAGAAAGCCAACTAATGTGTATTCAATGTGAGCTGCCCCACTCCCAGTGAACAGAAACAGACGCAGCATGTAATGATATTTGTGGGTGGGAGGTAGTGGATGGACTATTAATTTTCCAATCACTGTAGGTTGTATTAACTTGTCTATTCAGTCATGTGGAGCTACAATGCAGGGGGCAGGAGACAAACAAACTTGGCAATTGCATTACACAGTTTTGATTTATACCTCCATGGGACTTGCATTTGGCTGCAGTTAAATTAAAGAATAATGCCCTACAGGGTATAGAACGTCAAAATTTGTTTTAATTCCCATGCAACCCGGCACAGATCAATAGATGATATTTAAGACGCTCGAAAGAGAAACATTCTTTACCATTTTCAGCGGCCCTGTTTCACAATGGAGCAGCTCTTGTCAGCTTTGATTTACAGCCAGCAGATATTTAAAGAAACTTGTTAAACACAGAGATATAAAACCAGGGGAGAAGTATGGTATTGTATCGTACTGTATTGATCCTGCTTGCTTTGCCTAGTTAATAGCCCCAGTGGTCGATCTGTTAAAGTTTAATGAGAAAGGGAAGGGAGACATCACAGCACAATCAGATGAAATTTTCTCTAAAATAAGACAGATGAAGCACACACTGTATGAAAGGCGGAGGATGCTTCTCTTGTGGGAATTTCAGCCTGCAAGGCAATTGTTAAGTTGTGTTCACATTTAACATCAATATAGAAATATTATCCTTTTCTAAAATTAAGGATTTTTAAATACACATAGCTCAGATTTATGACTTAAAATCTTTGATTTCGTGTTGGATCAAAGAGCAAATAAATTACCAGTAATATTAAATTATTCTGAATGAATGTTTTTGGCTGGTTGCGAAGCTGAATCAAATTCTCACTGAGGCCTTTAAATGTCCAACAAAAGAGAATCAAACCATGAGTAGCACAACTGATTGTTTCTATAGCAGACATGTCAACAAATACTGTAAATGGTAAATATGATGCAGCAGAAACAGCCTTAGTCAACATTACACAGCAGAGGTTCCTTTTTTTTTAGATACTAGGGGACCTGCTTTTGGCGTGAAGCAAGCTGTCTAAACTGTTGGGCATGTTGGTCTATATTTCATGATGCTGAGGACACATGCTAGGCGTGGGGTTCAAAGAAGACAGATTATGTGCCTTGAATATATAAGAATGTGTGTTGGGCGTAACATTGATTAAACCATCAGAGTGTCAGTCCTCATTCCCTTTAAATCAGTGCATTCTGGGCACAGAATACTGTATGGTATTTGTTACTGCTTAGATTTAAGTTCTTATTTTTTTATTGAAGCATCCAGGCCATAAGAAATTATCTAAAAGATGAGCCAGACACCTCCACAAAAATGTAAGCGTGAAACCTCATTAACTATTTACATCTCCAGTTAAAACCAATAGGATCAGACTCCTAAATACTTATTATAGATAGTTTACTGATCATCAAATAGCTGTTATCTTTTAACAATTAAGTTGATCCTTTTTCTGCAGGAGTCCTTGACTATTTTCTCTATTTCATGCACAAAACACACTGAACAGTCTGTTTCATTGTCTGTGAGCATAATTATCAGTGAGATTCAATATGTATACAAATATTTAAAATGTAGCTTTGTGTTGTGTGAAAATCTTTAATTCTGTGTGTGTTTTTCTTGTTCATGGGAATATAAAGTGCACTGAAAAGGGCTGCAAACAAGCAACACTCTTTCTGGCAAAACCACTTTGGTTTCTTTTCTGCAGAATTAAATATTAAAGATGCAGGGCTACAAGGTGTAGAGAATGCTAGATAAACAGATGAAAGAGAGGATTAATACTGCATTTCCACCAAGCAGCCTGCAAACTGAATATGGTTGTTTCCACTATCCAATAGGAGAAAAGTATCCAAATAATTGACCTGATCATCTCAAGTTTTGGAACCCTTCTAAAGGGGTGCAAAAAGTACCAAACCAACCCTAAAATTTGCAGTCTGTTGATTGGTCTCAAAAATCGTAACTTCCCACGCCACAGCAGGTAAAGCGAAAAAGCACAGCACGCCATGTACAAATCAGCCATGGATTTAGAGTGATTTCTTCACTGCTGTTGCTGTTAGTATGACTGCACAAAACAATGCTCCAAAGAGAACTGAAGTGCTGGACAACTTCCACTGCTGCTCTTTGTATACAGTCATGGTGTACTTACTTCTTCACTGTGTTGCGCTGCTGTTTTGTCAAGCAACTACATAGCTGGTGTGACCCTCTCTTTCTGGCTCACATGCCCACCCTTAAGTTAAGGTATAGCTGGCAGTGAAAATAGAAACACGATCAGGGTTTACCAAAACTGTGATGAACCAAACAAGACCACTTGGTGGAAACGCAGCTTTAGAACACCTGCTCAGAACAAATATGGCCTCTCAGACCTTCAACAGTATGGAACCCATTGTTAATGATTATCCCTATATTATCAAATCAAATGTATGTTCAACACGTTCAAAGAGACTTTCCTCTCTATCGCCACATGACCACACACCCAGCTTAACACAGAGACAAAGCCCAGTAGTATTTGTGACACTTGAAAGAGGGCAAAGAATGAACCAGAGTCTCCAGTAGATTTCAGAAAACACTCAACCAAACTCACACGGTAATCCAAATAAATGCAGAGGTTTGCAGAAGCTTTGTCTCTAAATGCAAGAAGCCAGACTAAGCCAGTGCAGTTCCCCAAGGACACAAAAATGATAATGTCAGAAATCTCTCCTGATGACAGAGTGCCATCAGATCATTTTCATTAAATTGGGATGCTTTTCACAGCAGAGGGCAAACAGAACTAAAGGCAACAGTCCAAAAGAAGAGATAGTTATACATTACGAACAACCAAGGAAGTGGATCATGATCATTGTGGGGGAGTTTAGACCGTGATGTAAAAAAGTCTGCAAAATGTGATGAATGGTTGGCAAAGGCAAAATTGGAGGCTTGAGCAAGCAGCTATTTCAGACGTCTGCAATACCTAGCGCCGAGGCCAAGAGTAAAAGTTGTTTCAGAAGCGATCAGGAAGACAGTATGATTTCTTATCTATGCTGCTGGTGAGGTGATTACAGCTCTCAATCTCTGTGTCTCATGAAGTACATATTCATGCATGTTTGAGTTACCATGTTTACTGCTCAAACGTCTTCCCAAGTTCACATCAAGGTTCTTAAAACACTTATAATAAAGCCACATTGCCAGTCACTATCGTTTAGAAACATCAGTTCATCAAAATGCAAGAAAAAAATGTTTTGTGCCATTTATATTTACAAGGGAATGGGGTTAATGGGATCTTAGACCCTCAAGACCCCAGCTACTAGTTAGTGTCAAATATTAATGATGGAAAAAAATAATTATGTCACCACCAGCTTACCATCACAACTAAGGGGCTTATGGTTTTGATGCTGGCAAGTGCCTTTGTTTTAGTGCTTTGTTTTCTTTTTCATGTCAAGCTGAAGGACACATAGTCTATTCTGAGTGCTAGAATAAATAATAAAGTGATAAGTGCAGTAAATAATCATGTCAAAGCTGTTCTTTTAATTGCTCTCATGTTAAATTCAGTAAAATTACCTGGAGCTCTTGGACAGCAATCTATAGCCAGGGTTTTGTGTCAGTTACAGGGCCATAGCTGATCAAATTCAATGCTATTCTAGTAATATTTTATTGAACTCATACAGCCCCACCTCTATAATACTGGACTATCCCTTCATGATAAAATCAATGATAACAATGATGATCAATACTATAAAACCACTCCTCCTTTGGTCAGTGTTTTTTGGGGAAATGTGTACTTATGAATCCATTGTTATAAATTGGTTATGAGTGATTTTTTGTCAAAAAGTAGTAGTGCTGTTTTCTCTATGTTGACCTTTATTGGTAATAACTATTTCCTGTCAGTCTCTCGGATAATCAGATTTGCCCAATTTCCTCTTCTCTTGTTTTCATGACGGGGAGCATCCAATCAGAAGTTGCCAAATGTCAACAAGAAACAAAAAAGTTGTCTGTCAGTTCCCAAAAGAATTTATAAGGATGTTAAAGTACTTGTAACATGGCCATTTGTAACTTTTGACAAAAATGCTTTAAAGAGTGGCATAGTAATGATGTAGAGCAAAAAATACATCTAGAATAACTGTAAATATGCAAACTTTAAGCCTGAAGTTTTTTGGCAGGCTTTTATTGATTTCTCCTTGTAGCCGAGGTTTGAAGGAAGCACATTTTGAAATGTTTGTTCCGCATTGATTTGTGTGTGATTTGGAGATAGTTCTGTAAGGTTTGAATTCAGGTTTCATTGTTTGTTTTTTTTCTATAGTCATGAACTTTTAATCCACCAGTCTTACATCATTATAGAATAAATATTCTGATGGCCCAAGTGGTCCTAAAAATATTGCACCACCTTGATTGTGGCTTCAATGTTTGAGGCTCTCGATGCATGATTACAAAAACAAAACAAAAAAACTCTAGGTGGACTAGAAATAGCAGAAAATGTATTGGAGTTACAGGGGTTAAATTGTTTAATGGATTTAATTGTTTCTGTTTAGTAATGTTAGCATTCTGAGCAGGCCCATTCAACTTAGCTGTTTAACCAGATGCATCAGGCTGTATGTAGCAATGACAGGATGCCTGAGACAAACAGCAAACAAACAAAAAATTAGGGCATAGCCTGGTATTTGATCCCAGCAGTAATGCATTAACACACTTTCGAGTCACCTGCAGCAGCTGAATAGAATCAAACCAAACATCAACCAGGAAGCTAGGCATGCATTAGTACAATCAAAGCACATGCAGGGCGAACCCAATAACACGGCTCAACCATTTATGTGGGCAGGTCTGTACAGTACACCATGCCATGTCCGAAAAAATAGATTTTTTTTAGCTGAATTTAACCCGTTGATACAGTTATTTTTGCATGTTAGTACATCATTTAGTGAGGCCTCTGATCCATCTTCTCCAGATTTTACAACCTTTTTTTGACAAATTTCTTGTTTTGCTTCAGAGCCTCTTCACACTCTTTCTATCCGTGTAAGACAAACCCAGACACCTGTAGCACGCCGAGCAGAACTGTACTACTGGCATCTGCTGGCTTCCCACACAGCCTTGTTAACACTGACTTGCCAGTGCAAACATCACTAACTCTCTCTCACACAGGCTCCCAGGTCGAGCGGCAGAGTGCAGGATTAGATCTTAGCTCCCTGAGAACAGAGAAGGGATGGTGAAAGATTAGCTGCCATCCTTCAAAAAGATCAGAGAGGACACAAAAATCAACCGTTTCCCTCTGTTCTGAACACAAAGGGACCGTTTTCTTCACTGTCTGTCACTGAGGCTAATCTTAATGACAGGATGAAGTGTTATTGTATTTTACCTTTCCAAAATATACAGAAAAGATGTTACCCATAAATTAAGAGTAAGGATAATCATAATAATTTTGGCCATATTTGATGGAAAAAATAATTAAATTAGCCTTTCCATTCCCATTTCCATTTAAGCTCATAATGTACTAAAACAAGTGGCTCAACTTATCACAACTTTAACCACGACAAGTGGTCCAGCTGTAAGACCTACCCCCTCCCAAAGAGTAACTAAAGCCCAGGGTTCTGGCTGAGGAGCATCTACCTTGGCATATGAATAAATCTGCTGGAACATCACGGACAGGGCTGGGAGGAGGAAGGCTTAAGACACACCTACTTACTCTCTTGCTGTCCCCATCAGCTAAAGCATCAGTCAATGCTGCATTGGCAGATTTGATTTTAAATGTTCCGGCCATCCAAGGGAGACTAACCATGAGCTACCTGTTTGTGAAATGGTTGTATGTTTCTGCAGAAACCCTGAGTGTAGGGGTGTCAAACTCAATCACAGGAGGATCAAAATTAAAATACAGTCTACGATGCAGGCATGACATTTATTAAACAGTCTAAAACTGACTGTATTGATCAGAAATATGAATTTGAAAAGCATATTGATTTTATCTTACTGTAATAGCACTGGCCAGTGCAGTCATTTGCCGTCAATTTATCAGAGTCATATTAAAGCAGTGGGAGGAGAGTTTGGTGCACAGGTCCTGCACGGCATCTGTTGCAGTGCATTGTGGGATTTGTAGTATGAGTGGTGGGAGTGCTATTTAATGAAGGGTCATTAATAAGAGACATATAAAATTATCTTGCAGCCATATTTCATTATATCACAGGCCAGATTTGGCCCATGGGCCTTAAGTTTGGTGTCACTTTAGTGTCTTTTATTTTATGCTACAACACCCATTAGCCAAAAATGTATCAATGACATCTCTGAGCAGTGTAACCCACTGCAGTCAACAAATATCCACACCCCAAACATCCTCCAATGACATCATTAGGGGTAATATTCCAGACAGACTGAGCAAACAGCTTCTGAAAGTTGGCAACAAGCAGCTAAGGAAAGGGAGTCTGAGGCTTCTTCAAAAGTAGCGACTGGACTTTTTTAAGTTTCTTCTCTCTTCTCAACAAATCTTCTAACCTTGCAGTGAAGCTGAATCTGCCTGATTCATTTCCAGTAATCAGCCAGTTCCATCTTATGAAGCTCCAAGCCAGAACCACTGAGCTCAGTCTGCAGATCCACTACCCAATCAGTACCCTTTGGAGCAAGAAGAGGCAGAAGCTGAGCGTGACGACAGTGAGAGGCAACTGCTTAGCAAGTGCCAAGTGCAACGCTGAAAGCATATTTTGACAGGAAGGACATTTTTGCTTCTCTCAGGAACTGTTCTGGTGAGAGTTTGCTGCACAAATTGGCTCACATTTTGATGATCTTCCAGTCACTGGCCAGATATATTTTTAAAGGTCCTGCCCTTCCAAAACACTTTCTGTCTGTGATCAGCTTACCAGGCTTATTTAGTTTTCAGTCTTAAGGAGAAGACGCACAACATCTTCAAGGAACATAACAAGTCTGGATGCCATGTTTAAAGATACCTCTGATAATGACTGAAAATCTACACAGACATTTGGGGGGGGGGGGGGGGGGTTCCTATGTTAAGGATGGGCTGTTTACTATGATAAAATTATAGTTTTAATTTTTTTTTTTTCAAATAACCTTGAGAAATTGACTCATTACCCTGGTAAACTCTCTTTATCTGAAGGTACTGTGACAAATAAATCCCAATCTCAAGGGGAAAAAAAGGATATTTTACCCATAATCTCTGCAAAATGGAGCAAAATAAATGAACTCTTCTTTGCTTAGGGAAAAGATGACACATGGGCTGCTGGTTTGGTGTAGAGGTCGATATTAGGCACATCCATTAAATTTAGCAGGGGCCTGGGTTCGATTCCCCACGATGCCTGTTTGACGGTGTCCTTCCCTGATCCCTCCTGCTTCTCAAGGCAATCCACTGCCTTCCACTTTATCCTCAATAATAGATTAAAAAATGCCCCACAAAAAACATGACACATGTGCGACCCTCAAAAAAGAGCTTTCTGACCCATTGTTTGGTCCCGACCCCCCCCCCCCCCCCCCCCCCCCCCCCCGTTGTGAACCAATGTTCAAAATGGAAGTCTTTGCAGGCACTTCTGCAGAGAAGCCAGTCTTTAAACACCAAAGAAACTCAAACTCTCTATATCTGTGCATGAAAAAGAGTCCCAGAAAAGTTGCAGTATGATCCTTAAAACAACTCAAGCTCCTAATTAGACTGTACTTTATCCAACAGTAAAGAGAGGCATGAGCTCACAGAGGCTTTAAAACAAACACTGAGGCAGCCTAAGAGAGAAAGTCAGAGAAACATTAAGGGAGGAGGAAACAGAGGAGGTTCTTCACGGTAAGTTCAGCGAGTTTTTGAGGATGCATGCATATTAGATACTTACATGCATTGGTGACTGCAAAGCTGTTGGCCGTTTCTATATTGTCAACATGTGGAACCAGGTTAAAGGGTGCTTCTGTAGCATTTGGGCTGGTGTTGTGAAGGAAGATAGCTAGCCGAAACGCTGTGTACTCCTGATCAGTATTCCTAATGAACAAGCCACCTGGAGAGAGAGACAGAGAGGAGGAGAGGAGCATGATGAAAAGGGGAGGGAATGAGTTATTGTTGGGAGGAGAGAAGGACAGAGACAGGAAGAAGTAAGGTGATGTAGGAAGGGATAGAAAGATAGATAAATGATGAGGGAGGTGGGGAAACAGAGAAGAAGAAAGCCAAGATCTTCATTAGCTTTGTTACAAAAAGGTAATTTGTCTTCCAGTACAAATACACTTGAGGATAGCCACACTGCACATTTTTATCGACAGAATCAGAGGAAGACAGAAGGGGACGGAGGAGAGGAGAAGAAAAGAGAGACAACAAAGCTGACAGGGAGGCAGTCAAAGGGATAATGAGGGAGAGAGAACATAAAAGACAAAAGAATGAAGGCCAGATCAGACAGAGACTGAGACATAAAGAGGGGATCATGGAGAACACATCAGGGAGAGGGAGTGGGGTGAGTTTGGAGTTTAAAAACAGATAAGCTGATGAGTTACATATCCAAACTCGAACATAAAAAAGGGAAAAGTCAGACATGTGGGTCGTTTGGGATGCGTGATAGAGGGTAGTGGCAAGACGCACAGGTTGACAACAGTAATCAGAGAGGGGTAAGCAGTCAAGTGCATAAATTCAGCAGGGAAGTATCAAGTTTTGTGTTATAATTATTTAATATTCACCAAAGACAGTATAAGTCCTCAGCTGATGTTAGAGAAGCACTTGGAGCTGTTACATTAAGCTGTGTAGTCACAGTAGCTGGTATCATATCACTGAGTGTGCAAAGCATTCAGGTGATGACAAATATGAACTCTTCTTATTTCTCTTTTAGTTTTTACATTAGAGAAAATCAAGACATTGAATTTAAGCAAAGCAATCATTAAAAGTAAAAACAATATCTTAGATGAGGCACTGAGGACATTAGATTAAGTTTTCACGCTTTTAGTCTTCACAAAACTCGAGGAGTCCGATTGCAACAGCCTGTTCGACAAAAACGTGTACTCTTTAAAAAAAGTTTGGAAACGTTATTGAAGTGGATTATTTCTACCATTTGATAATACCAGTTGGTATTGTATGTTATACCATTCAAAAGCCTGATTAGTCACCTTTACAATGATTGAGCAGCACAGCTAAACATGTGGCTCCAAAAAACTGTGCCAAAATCCCCTCTTCCCCTGAATGAGAGGCTATGGCTCCTCAGTGAAGCAGGAACTGGTCTTCTTGGGGTGTTGTCTTCCTGGATCCCTCATATGCAGTCTGACTTTGACCTCGCCAGTCTCACAGAACTTGATGCTAAGTTTGGGAATGGTATCAGGGCTGACACCAAATCATGCTGTCTCTCTGCTTACCAGAACACCAGCCTCCAGTTGCAGGGAATTTTTGGCACTTTTTGGGGGGGGGGCGCTACACAAACTTTTAGCTGTGTTGCTTTATTCCATGGATGCACAATCCTTACAAGTTGCACCTCAATGTAAAGGTGACTAATCAAGCCTTAAAATGATGTAAAACAACAACAATTAGTTTTATTGAACGATAGAAATAATCAACCAAAATAACATTTCCATTTTTAAGGGGTAATATAGCTAACTTCATAGATCTGACCACAAATTGATGAGTTAAATTATATGACTTCCATTTGGCCAATTATTGATGTTATTTTTGAATACTTTTCATGATGTTTTCCAAACAGTTTGAAAAAGTTAAATGGATGCTAAAGCCGTATGCTCAGAGAAAGCCTGGCTACACCAGCTTTATTTTGAGTGTACACAAAATCAGATGCAGAGTTCAGGACTTCAGTCCTCAGAATCCACTGAAAATGTCGGTAGCCTGTGTCAGCTCCATCTGATTTTATGCTGTTAAGATTACACTTAGCCCTTCATTTAAAGTGGTAAGGCTGTAACTTGAGGTGTGTCCCTGTTTGGTTGCACCATTGAGACATAAAGGTTCATCTTCACTAATACAACGCAATGCATAAGCTAAGCAAACTCTCATACATTTTTACTTTATATGACCATCGAGTCAGAAGCATTTGTGGATTTTATTTACAGTGCTACCTCTTGTGCTGCATTATCTTGGACCAGACAGCTTGAAATAGCTTAACTGTATGTAATTTATGCATTACAATATGGTGATAACTGAAGCATAAAGCCTTAATCTACAGCCAGAGTAGAATAACCATAGTGACAACCTGCAATTTTGTTTTCAGTAACATCAGACAATTTACTATTCTTTATTGTTGTGCGGCTAGAATTATTTGATCTGAAAGAAACTGAAAGTGCAAGCAAGAAAGTCATCATACATTTCTGAGGGATGTAATCTATGGCGGTGAATGCACTACTGGCTCCAAACACCCACTTAAACCTTCTGCTCATCCTTATTCTCCAAGTTATCACACCTTTAACCGAGACAAACATATTTCACTGAAGACTTCACACCTACAAGAAGGCAGATTTGAAATGCAAGCTTATGTTCAAGCTGGTACATCGATTCAAATGGTAGAAGACTTTACCCTTAAACATAAATCACAACCTTTGTTTGAACTGCAGTAGTAGTAACAGAAAGCTATTGTGACCCCTAACAGGGAATAAAGATAAAGAATAAGGTTGGTCTGCAGGCTTAGTTAAAACTCAACAAACTTCCTGGTCCACCTCGGACTGTGACACATCCTTATTTACTTGTACTCTCAGCTGATATGCACAGTGATATCAGCTTCTTTGTTTTCGTAGATCTTGTTGCCGTGCACTAACATTAATGACAAATGTGTCTGAAAGCCTTGTAGAGATGATCGCCACATTTGCTCCCACTGCTGCTGTGACTGCAGTGAAATAAACGGATGTGACTCAAGTTCTTTTGAATCAGACTCCACTCGTCTGAGCTGGATCATAACGGCAGACTGTAAAGGCTTGACTTAACATCAAGAGAGGGAGAAGAGAGGGAAGATGACAGCGGAGGAGTGTGGAGGCAGAACACATTGACCCAAACAATGTCTCTGATGTCTCCAATGTCTAGAAAGGGCTGGGTAACAGTCCAAAAATAATATCTCTAAATCAATGTAACTATTGTGCATGGACCCTGACATCTTGTCTTTTCCTACTTTCACAGAGTGAATATATCAATACATTAACCCTTTACATCCCTCCCATTTACAACCCTCTAGAGACCCTTGAGCCAAAAAAGTACATGCACAAAAACTACTATAAAATCATCATACATCAAGATTTTTTTCTGCAAAAATCTCTCTAACCACTTCAGCTGTGCTCAAAACTACCCAATATTCAATATTTTCAGGGTTTTAACCCTTTAAATGGCAGTTTGAAAACATGCTGCAACTTGTTTTTCTGAAGAAAACACAACAATTTTTATGTTATTTATGTGATGAATAGTCAGGAAGGCAGGGTACGGCTGGTGATTAGAGTCTAGAATAGATCAAAAAGCAGTGATTTCATTGCAATGGTATTTTATGTTTTGTCAGTTATCAAATTTTGCACACTCTCGGGACCCTTGAGCCAAAAGTATTAAAAAAAAATGCTGTAAAAGAATCAAAATATATCAATATTTACCTCCACCAAGGAGGTTATGTTTTTGGTCCCACATGTTTGTTTATTTGTCTGTTTGTTTGTTGGCAAGACTGCTGAAATTTTCAGGAGTTTTTGGTAATGGCCCAACTTAGAAATGATTAGATTTTGGTGGTGATCCAGATACTGGATTGAATTACTGAACAACTTTTTTTGCTCAATAACTAATAATGATATCAACATGATTCTGAGTGCTAGGTGTGGGTTTTCAGGGTCAAGGAATCATATTATGACGGTAATGTTATCATGAAACTATTGCTTATAGATGTAACAGCAATGTATGAGCTACCTTGGCAGAGGGGTTGCACACACTGAGTGCTTTTTAGTTTCTTCTGCTTTTTCTGCATAAACATCTAAAACATCTTAAAACCACTTCAGCCCTGCTAAAACAGCTAAATAAACATTTTCAGGATTTTAACTCTTTATATGGCAGTTTGACTACATATTGCAACTTACTTAATAATAATAATAATGATAATAAACAAAAATGAGATGTTTTTAATATAATGAATAGCGGGGGGTTTGAGCATTGCTGGTGATTAGACTCTTGGACATGTCAAAGAGCAAAAACATTTATTTTATTGACGTCATATTTTTTATGTGGTGTAATAATTGAATTTTGGCCCTTCTGTTGACCCTCAAGCCAGCAATGTACACATAACAAAACTGCTATGAAATCATAATTCATCTTTTTTATCTTCTTTTTGTCTGCATAAATCTCTTGAAACCACTTCACTACAGAATATTCTGGTTTTAACCCTTTAAATGCCAGTTTGAATACATGATGCTACTTGTTTTATTAAAAAAAAGCAACAAACTATGCAATATTTTCCATGCAGACATTGTATGTGTGTTTCACATGTTGTTGAAGTAGACAGATAAATGAACTTGAGTGAGGTCGCGACCCCCTGCACATTCCGCACTTAAAGGTGTTGGTGATTTTGTTTTGGAGAAGAAAAAAAGAGTAAAATGTGTTCCTGCACCTGGCTGCTTTCAAAACTCACATATTTCATATATCCAGGACTCTAATTACCAGCAATGCCCCAGCCACCGACTACTCTTTTTTTTTTTTCCTAGTGCCAACATGTATACAAACTGCCATTCAAAGTGTTAGATGAAGAAAAAGGCAGAAAAAAACAAGATTTATGATGGTTTCATAGCAATTCTTTTTTTGCATGTACATCTTTGTCGCAGGGATCCTCCAAGGCTGCAAACAGTGTCAGTAGTATATATTACAGACCTATAAGGCTAACATTAGATCCAAAAAAACAAGTAAATAAAAATACACATTCTTGCAGAAAATCATTTCATAAGCTGTAACCAAGTTCAGAAAACAAAAATGACAAAAACGTACAAAAATAGTAGAGGGGTCCCACAGATTTGATGTATTGCTCAACCCTAATTTGTTCATTTTAATCTCTTTAATAAAAAAAACATTTAAACCCTTTATTGCAGAAATCAATCTTATTAAAGAAGTCTTCAAAGACAGACAAAAACACATGCATGAACAAAAAGAAAAAAAAAGAAAAATAAAGATGCATAAGTTATATGAAGGGTTAATCATGCACCATTGGAACAGTTTAATGCCTTGGCTTAGGGGTCCAAGAGTATGTGTTTTACAGCACCTTAAAAAGCACTTCACTCTCCCACATTTCAATTACATGAGCATGTCCCTGCCATGGCGCGTTATTGCACCAGTCTCTCTGAGAAACTCCAAAAACCCTCTCATCTGTCTCTCTGTGTCTCTCACACAGGCAAAACAGAGAGTGCCGTGGCTTCCACTGACAGAACTCCAGTGTGCAATGCAGAGATATGCAAATGAATACTGAAGTGAACTGCTGGAGAGCCCAGCGACTGATCGTATATGTATGTTTGAGTGTTTAAGGAAGACGGTCAGCGGGTGGTGATGAGAAAGTGCACGTGTGTGCTTCTGACGGATCACTCTGCAGGGTATGCATGTGGTCCATGGGCAGAGCCCGGGGGGGCGGCTCATGTAAAAGCCTTGGATCATTCAGGATATTAATAAAATTATAAATCTTTGCTATAGCCTGACAGTCTGGCCCTGACAGATAACCAGGAAATTAACTAAAATGATGGATGGATTTTGTCTTTTGTTGTCAGATTCACCAGGTCAACCTTTTTTCTTAAGGCTTGAATGCAAACTACAGTATAAAAGGGTCCCACTTAAAAAAAAAAATTGGTAATTCCAATTCGTCCTATGACACCATTTCATTCCCAAACTCTATAATGTTTAAACTCATACCCCAAAAGAGTCAGGGTTTTTTGCAAAATATGAATAAAAACAAAAATACAGTGATTCGCAAGTCCTTTTACTGATGAACCTACCTGTTGAATGTTTTTTGAGCATTCTTTTGAACTTTCAGGGTCTTTCATACCCCTGTCTCAACTGTTGTCTGGGAACTTGTTAAAGGCATGAAATAAAGACTGTGTACATGTTTTAAAACAAAAATGAAAATGTCCCAACTGTTTTGTAAGGGGGCTAGCTTTAAAAAGGCAGTTTCTGTGACTCTTTAGCATCAGAATGATTAGGACAATCTCTCTATTAAAATTAAATAATAATGACAATTACAACAACAACAACAACAACAACAACAATAATAATAATAATAACAATAATAATAATAAATAAATAAATAAATAACTATAATGAAAAACTAAATATAAGAGAAGAGGAGTATGGTATTGACCAACTCTTTTGTAAAGCTGCTTGAGAAAACATCTGTTATAATTCCACACTACACAAATGGGGATGTATTTGTTGATTTCATCTTTAAACAACTAGACATTAAAAATAATGTCTCTATACATGTTAATTCTCAGGTGATTTTATTTGTCCAAATATCTATCTGAACTTTTTTAAGGGGCCTCTCTGGTTTGGCTGCAAGCATTGCCAAAAGGTTTTGGCAGGCGCTCACATCACTGACTTGGAAGTTCACTTTTCAGAGCTTTTCTCCTTCATTATGTGAAATTCATCCACAAATCAAAAACACTGGTTTTGCCTTTGAGAAAATATAGGTGCCCTCTTTTTCAAGTATATTTCTCAACTTAAAACAACAATTGAGAGCAGCCTACCTGCAGATTTTCACTACATGTGGGTTTAGACTGGCATTTAACCGGACTAGAGCTTGGTGTGCAGACATTCAGACAGGGGCGCTGCCATAAGTTTTGTGCTCTATGGAGAGATATCACACTGGGCCCCTAAAGCAGCTCTGCACAGTTTTTCAAACAAAGCATCTGTCAAGCCAATGAATAAAAACAAAAAATAAACCACCTATTATCATTACAGCCAAGATATTTTGTTCAGAGATATATATATATATATGCTTCAAACTCTGGAGGAAACACTCTGCAGGTGAAATTATACCATGAATGGTGAATTAAACATTGTACTGTAAGATACTCTCTGGCTTTTGTATGATTTTAAGCATTCAGATGTTTTTATTTATCATTTTCATTTAAGCCTAATATTTAAACCCTGCCATAGATTTAAAACTTTTGTAGATTAAACATTTGTCTCATTTTAAAGATCAAAATATTTCAACATGTCATTCAGACAATTGGACGTATGTAAAATGCATAGACGAAACTCATTTCCTTAAATAAATGATAAGAAGGGTCTCTTCTTTTAACATGATTTAAGGATTATTATCACTATGCAGATATTTCTTGATTCATTATTGCTGGTACCAATACTGATATTTTCTGTTGAAAGCTTCATTGAACTAAAATTGACCTTTTCCTCTCAGCGTGTTGAGTTTGTTGTAGATGTGAAGCAAGAAAAATAACATATCAATATGTCCGCCAAGGAGCTTGTGTTTTTGCTGCAGTTTGTTAGTCTCTTTGGTTGTTAGTTCGTGAAGGGATAACTCAAAAAGCTATAACAGACTTTGATGACATTTTCAGGAAATGTTGGTCGTTGCATAAGAAAGACATCTTTAGATTTTGGTGGTAATCCAAATCCAGATGTGGATCCAGTTTTTTTGTTGTAAAGATTTCTTAACTTTGAAAACTTGGGCAGTTATCCACATTTCTGCCAATTATTAATCATCAGTGTCAGAAATGTTGTGGCAGAGGTTTGTGCCCTCAAATCACTTGTGGTTCTTGAATAAGTGATACCTTTGGTTTACAACATTGTTCATTCAGTGTTAATGAAGTAAACCATCATGGTACATTCATAGATTCTGCCAATATTATAGTCAGTTTATAGTAATTTGTTCTGCTAAATTTTTTGAGAAGTAGTCACATGCTCAACTCAAAAACTCAAAAACAACACCACTTGTTGTTGGTGCTGACTTGAAAAAGCATATTTAATCCAAATGAAAAAAGCATCAGCACTTGCAATGAAGTCTTTGACTTTTATTTGAGTAAATGCAGCAGCATCAAAATGCTTAACCACTAAAAATTTGGCAGTAAATATCTGCATAAATGTTCAAATCTGCTTGTACAGATAATCACCTTTGTGGACAGTTATGTACCGATTTGATATTGTTCTGTTAATAAAGAGTGTCCCTAATGTCAATGCCATTTTATGGGTATAAAATGATGCAAAGGGTGCCTCAATCTTATTTTTTTGCAATGGGAAACAAGAAAAACACATTCTGAGCTAAGAATCTTTAAAACACCTTTCAGAAAATGCTGCTTATATCATATTTCTAGGAGCCCCTATCTGTGATGGGCCCAAAGAATTGCCCTAACTTTAACTCCCTTTATGGTGCCCCTGCATTCAGAACATGAGTCTGCTAACATGTCAGGCAGGCTGAAGGCTTGCCAACAACAGACGCACTCCATTCTGTAAAGCTACTTAAGGATGGTGAGACCCCGTGTTAAATAAAACACGCTCCATTCTGACTGTTTTCTAAATGTTTGATTCACTAGAGACTAAGTGGATGATGCTATTTACATTCCCTTTCAGGTTTGGGACCACTTGCCTCTTGCTCCCTAGAGGAAAATCCTCCTGGACTCTTCATTTGGGATAAGCCCCTGCTTAGCTTGGGAGTATCAATACTGAGTCCTTTCGCGAGTACTCATTTGGTGTCAATTACTCCCCTTTAAATATTCATGAGTGCGCCAACAAAATGTTGATCTGTGAGGTTCCATGTGCTGTCTTCAGTCTTTCTCTCTAACTTTGTGGCAAGTCAGCCCCACTTTCTGTGCCATGTGACTTTAGGGACCAATCGGAGTTTCAAACAGTGCTCAGTCGACCTGCAAGCTTACTCACAGGCAAATTAAAGTCTTGAAGCAAACTAATGTAGGAATGACAGAAAGAAAACGATTTTATGCATTTTTACTCTCCAAAAATACTTTAAAGTCACTTTTTTAAATGAGGTAGAACTGATTATGTTCAGTTTAAAAAGAGTAATTACTCAGTGTAACATATGCCTACTTTAGTATAGTTGTTTTATTTGTATTTTTATTTAATTACCAAGTCATCCAAAAAAAAACATTCCACTTAAGATTAATGATGAAATATCGGCTTAATTTATTTTCTCTGGACTGACTGTAAACTTGGGGTGTCCTCTGGCTCTGTTAAGGGCTGCCTTCAACATATATAAAACTTCAACCAACTGCTCTTATGATTCTATGAGTTCTTAGCTATGATTTGAGACAGAACTATCTAATATTTCCTCTCTCCTGAGGTCACAATTCTACTGTGTATGGTAGTGGATGAATAGCCTTACATCAATGGGCATTCTGCAACTTTTACATTTTTCAGCTGGCAGGTCTCGCTGGAGTTTTTGTGATAAACTTCAGCAGCTGCTGCAAACAAGCTAGCATTTTCACCATCATAACTCTGAATCTGAGCCATCAGTTTCATAATTCAGTGGTAACTCAGCAGTGAGGGAAGATGAAGTGATGATCTGAATGGTTGAAAACGTCAACAACACTGAAAGACAAAGTACTAATGAAATTTACCCATTCGCTACCTTGCGGCTATGATCGTCCCAGGCTCAGGATTACCATTAATTCTGATTTACAGCAATAAATAGTTGAAAAGGTGTCCTATAACAAGCTTTTGTGTCTGTTAGTTGGTGGTCAGAGCGATGTAGAATCCCTTCTTTTATAAGTACTGGGGTGACTTGAGGCTTTGCACATTTTTCAGGGTGCCCCAAAAAGGAAAAGCACTGATCGAGAGTCTACACTACATGGTTCCTTTGAGTGTTTTTGGTCACTGTCAAACATCAGATAGAGAAACATTATGTATTCATGTATGAGTTGATTGATACCAGAATCAGTACTGTTAAAAAAATAAAAGTTTGGTAAAACCCATCACTGATATTTGCCCCTTCGAGCTCCGCCCCTGGTGTGTCCACTCACATGCACGCATGATCACATGGTGACCTGTGCAAAAGTAAAATCCATCCCTACATGCTTTATATTTAAGTGTGCACGCAAAAGCTGCCGTGTGTGCATGCTAATGATTCCATGTGGACTCTGAACATACCAGCATGCACAAACCAAATGCGTGTTTGTGTGCGTGCGCGCTGAGAGGAAATGCTTAGCGTATTAAGTTTATTGGCAGCTATAGGGAGACAGAGTTAAGGAGCCGAATCTCATTACAGGACCTCCCAGCTGCCCCCCACAACGGCTGATGCAGTGCATTCATTTTCACACACATGCCTGTACAGACGTGCGTGCGTAAAGGAGGGAAAGAGAGAGCGCCCTGTGTGTGTGGTCAGTCTGCCTTAAACCCCGATGTTGATCCAGATTTAGTTAACTTTATCTCTGATCTGTGAGGCAGGCTCTTTCTCCCGTACTGACAGGGGGGTGACTGGAAAAGGGCAGAGAGAGAGAGAGGTGGGGGGGAGAGAGAGAGAGAGAGAGAGAGAGAGAGAATACTGCAGTGTCTAAACAGTGAAGAAGACTCGAAGGGAACAAAGCTCTCTGAAACATTCATGAGCCAAGATCAGCCTTTAAAATACGCACAAACACAGTGAAAGGATAGCTGGAGTGTAAGAGTTTGCGTGTTTGAAAAACCACGAGTCATAGCAAAGAAGGATGCTCCAATCAGCATCTTGCAAAAACAACAACAAAAAAAAAACCAAACCAAACCAAACCAAAAGTACAAGATGCGCCAAGAGAGGTTTTCAGCCTTCATCCCGCTGTTGTTCGGTCACTAATATGTGTTAAAAGTTTCATTGTGGCAGTGTTTTGGGGGCTTCATGTGCACCCACTAAAACATCTGCCCGCTCAAACGCATGTTATTCAGTGTAGTGTGTCTGATATGATGCTCCGTGCGTAAATCCCTCCCTCCAACTCACCTATCTGCACCGAGCTGGGGAAAGCCCCTGTCGCCAGCCCCCACAGGGCGGAAAACAGTCCCAGAAAGTGCCAGGGAAAAAGAATAATCCTCATTTTTCTTTGCTTTAATCCCTTCAAAAACTGTTGAGAGACATCGAGAAAGAGATAGAGAGAGGGGGGATGCAAGAGAGGGAGAGAGAAAGAAGAGGGGGGAAAGGCGTCAGAAAAAAGGGGAAAAAGAAGAATGATGAGAGGTGCTTTTTTTCCCCCGTTTTGTCCAGCAAGTATTCCTACTCCATGGTGGGCTCGTTCGTTTCTTCCCCCTGCAGTGTCCGCTCAGGAGAGAGCCGTGCACCCGGTGCACATGGAAAGACGCGGCGAAGGAGAGAGAGAGAGAGAGGGGGAGAGAGAGAGAAAGAGTGGGGGGAAACTCGCTAGAATGATTGGCGAGCAGAGAGAGCAGGCTGCATGGAAGGACTGGACATGCGCGCCCCGTCTCTACCTCTCTCTCTCTCTTCTTAACCATCACCCACACACCCTCGCTCTCTCCTCTCAGCCCCTCTCCTCCTCGGTCCTCCTCCCCTGTCTGTCGTCTTAAACTTGCTGTAACACTGAATTTGCTTGCTGTAGCCTTTTGATAAGGGTTGGTCGGGGTTCATGCGGGGAAAAGCCAAACGACAGAAAAAAGGGAAGCAATAATGAATGATCCGGCATGCGTCTTTGCGCGCACTGCTCAGTGGTCCCTTGTGTGAGCGTGACAGCAAATTTAGCATAACACGGCTCATATTATCTGTCAGCACTTCCAAAGATCATTAATGTGTGAAATAAAAAGCGCCACACATGAGATAAAGACATACTCTTTTTTTTAAGGCAGATTCATTCTTTTTCTTTGAGATTCCTGGTCTCGAATAAGCACTTTGGTGATATTTAACAGGTTCTGCCGGGCTGCAACTGTTTCCATTACAATTCGTTATGACGCAATGGTCAACTCCGCGGCCAGAAAACATTCAGCGCCTCCCACCACAGCAGCGGCAGCGCGCAGGACAGCTGACAGAGGGAAACCGCCGGGCCGCCTGCAGGACTCTGATGTCGCCCTGGGGACCCGCTAAACTCATGGCTGTGTGGATGTTAAACGTCACGACCTCGTGAGCACAAACATCTGGCGCAGAAAGAGGAAGAGCGTGATGACTGGGTAACACTGAATGACAAAATGAAATAATAATGTGGTTTTATGCATCTTTGAGCACTGGTGCACTCAGAGGGGGGCAGAGGGGGTGATTGTCCCCTCTGATGCCCATATGGTTGATTAAATGGTGCTAAAGTTCCCTTCTGACCCCCTTATGGTAGATAAATGGTGACAAAATACTCCTTCAGGATGCCCGCTAGCAGAAATAAGTGCCCTTGTGGATGCTTTCTTGGAGGAAAGTGTGCCCTAAGGCGCAAAAAGTAATAAATTGCCCTCTTCTACACCCATTAAAAAACTGAAGAAAGTGTCCTCTAAAGAGTTCTCCCAGTGGGAAAAACAGTAATTCCCCTTGTTGATGCCTTAAAAAATAGTAATGTACCCTCTAAGGTTCCATCCATTGAACAAGGCACTCCCAAATGTCCTTTAAGTAAATGAAAACTGATAAAGTGCCCTCAAATGTACCCACCCAGAGAATAAGACATAGTGAACTCATGGATGCCCTCTTAGAGGACAGAAAATGGCAAAGTGTCACCTCAAGTTGCACTTACAATGAAAAATCAGTTTTAACTTGCCCTCCAAGGTTCTCTCCCAGTGGACAAACCCTTATTGCTTGCCCCCTTGGACACACTCTCAAAGCTGGGTAAAGCCTCCCCTAAGGTGCCCAGGGGGAGATTAAACATTGCAAGGTGCCCTCTCGGTTGTCCTCATGGAGGACAGAACTTGGTAAAGTGCCCTGTAAGGCTTCCTTCAAATGACTAAATGTAATCAAGTGCCCTCTTGGACTCCTCTTGGAGGACAGAACTTGATATAGTGTCCTCCAAGGTGCTCTTCCAGTGAACAAAACATTATTTAGTGCCCTTCTGGGGGCCCTCTTAGTCAACAAGACTTGATTTAGTGCCCTCTGATGTGCCCAGCCAGTGACAAAATATATTAATAATTATCATCGATTAGTGGGAAAAAATTGATAAAGCACCCACTTGCGCCCTCCTAGTGAACACCATGCCATTATGTCCCTTTTGGATGGCCTTTTAGTGGACAAACTTGATAAAGTGCCCTCAAAGTTGCCCTTCTGGTGGCCCTAACATTTTTAAGTGCCTCCTTCAAACCCCTTTTATTTGATAAAAAAAAAAAAAGTGCCCGCTGAGATACGCTCCAGTGGACAGGACTTGATGAAGTTCCCCCTCAGGTGCCCTTCAATAGGACAAAATAACTTGACAAAGTTCTCAAAATGTCCATAAGGACCCTCTTGAATGCTCTCAGTGGACATAACTTGATGACCCACCTTCTAAAGCGTCGAGAAGGTGTCAAAATATGACAAAGTGACCTTCAAGGATCTCCCCAGTAAACAAAATAAAGTTTAGTTAATGTAATCATAATCAGGGTTTTCACTATAAAATTTGACATGTTTATGTGTGCTAGTGCCCTAAAGCATACATCAGTTGCCTTTTTTATAATTTTTGCCCCTGTCCTACAAATATCTTGAGCCCACAGCTGTCTTTATTTATCTTTTATTTAACATTTATTTAACCAGATAAATCCCATTGAGATCAGGATCTCATTTACAAGGGCAAACTGGCCAAGAGGTCAGCAGCAAATGTCAAAATTAATACAAAATTAAAAAGGTTTAGACAATAAATTACAATCAATAAATATGTTAAAATCAACAACTTTAGGTGATGATAAAAAGGCAAAGTAGACTAAATAGCCTTGAATAAATTATCTTGTACATTTGTGTACATTTTGTTATTGCCATATCCTTTCCAGTGTGGTTTTATGTAGCCTGTGCCCATTGCAGGTCGGTAAAACTGACAGACGGTCTGGGATTGCTGTAGTTACACTGTGGAGAGCACAGTTTCATTTTTCCAGATGGCAAAACGAAAGGAATGCTTCACGGCTCGTCCCAGAGAAAGATGCAGTCTGTCCATCTCTGAGGGGTTTCCCACACAGCTGCAGAACACAAGAGTAAAATGAAATAGCCTGGAAAAATGGATGCTCAACAGTCATCATTTTTACAACGATGTGTTGTGGCATACTGCTTCACTTTTGACACTTGGACACCGTCATCTTTTGCAGCGGAGGCCCATCGTCTGTGTTTTAAGTCAAATTCAAACTAAAATTTTGTGTAACATCAGTTCATTCTTCCATATGCAAGCTGAGTACTTTACTTCACTTTGGGAGCCTCTGGTTTGGATTCAGGTTCCTTATTAATCATAGAAACATTGGTTTGAAGCCAGTAAGATGATGATATTCATTTGGACACACACACAAAAAAACAGATGTTATGAGAATCAGTGCAATGGAAAGGAGAAAAAACGTGTCACCTGTGAAAACATGATAAAAGTACTGAAAATATTCAGATAATGACATGAAAAACAACAAAATGATCAAAGTGCTGAATTTTCCACTCATCAGTGAATATGGTCTCATGCATGACTAATATGTACAAAAGTATAGAAGAATCTGGATTCTGAATGCAGAACTTCATCTCCTCTTGCAGCAGTCTCACTATGAGGCTGATGGGCTCTGTCCGTGGTGCTGAAACCAAAGAGGGCTGCACGCAGACAGCACTCTGACTCTCCACTGCCTTCTCACTGTGAGCCTGTGAGAGTCTGCTGGCATCTAAAAAACAAACAGCTCACCGGGAGATGACATTGATTAGAAAAGTCTCTCTGGGGGAAGGCGTGCTAATTAGGAAGCTCACCCATAGAGCTGCAGGCAGGGACTCCTTTAACCCGCTCACCATGTCCCAGAAACAGAGGTGAGGAGCATATGGTGTGGTGACATTTAAGTTTGATGTACACATTTTTAAACAAAAAAATGTTTGAGGTTTGAGACACTGGCTACGTTTACATGCAGTCATTAAACCTTTCATAACCTGAATATTAGCATTAACTCGGTTGCGTGCAGCCATGTAAACACCAAAAAACCTTTTGAAAAACCGGAATATGCTCATATTCCGCTTTTTAAAAACCCGAAAGTCACCCCTGGGTTACTCCTTTTCTAACCCGAATATTTAGTCTAGTAAATAGTAGTAGTTAGTAGTATACACCAATCGGGATATCCTCATCGAAAGGAACATTAAGTTGTGTTCTGCACATGTCCTTCTCGCAAGGAATCTTGGTCTTTTGAGTACAGGAAGTACTTGTTGTAACATGGCACAGCTCCGGCTCGATTTCCTAATTCTTCACATTCTCGCCTTCCATTAATGAAGAAACTGACAAAGAATAGTGTCAAGTACTGGTGGTGGGTCAGTACCAGCACCAAAGCACAAATGAAGCCAACTGTTTGCTGCTCCAGGCCGTTCATTATCCGCTGTGTTAGTATCCTGCTGCTGTTGTTCTCATTGCTATTGGATACAGGAAGAAGAAGCGGAAATGACGCGCATTGCATCAAGACGTTCTCCGTGCGTCACTGTTTTGTTCGGGTTACTATGCATAGAGGAGTAACCCTGTTTGCTAACGCATGTAAACTGGGTTATTCTGAATGTTTCGGAACCGGAATATTGATCTTAACCGGAATATTGACTGCATATAAACGTAGCCACTGTTAGTCATTCTCATGATCAGGCCCTCAATAGATGTCATATTGTAATTTATATGCACATCACATCTGTATTTGTGGTGTTCATGTTTAGCCAGCTAAACAGCTAAAGTCAGATAACTGAAGAGGCAACATCAACTTTACAAGTTGATAAAGCTAATATATAATAAAGACTCATATTTCAGTGAAGACGGTACAATGTGTTAAATGCTAATAGAAACAGAATGCAATGATTTGCAAATCCTTTTAAACCCATATTCAATTACAAGATATTTAATGTTCAAACCAACAAAGTTTATTGTTTATCTGTAAATATTTACTAATTTTAAATTTGATGCCTGAATTACATTGCATTGCATAGCTGGGACAGGGGCATATTTACCACTGTTACATCACTTTTTTCTTTCAACAACACTCAATAAGCATTTTAAAACTGAGGACACTACTGGTTGAAGCTTTGTAGGTGGAATTCTTTCCCACTCTTGATGTGCGACTTCAGTTGCTCAACAGTCTGGGGTCTGTTGACATAGTTTGGGCTTCATATTGCACCACACATGATCAATGAAAGACAGGTCTGAGCTGCAGGAAGGCTAATACCTGCATTCTTTTACTACAAAACCACGCTGTTATGACTTTCAAACTTTGGCTTGGCATGTCTTGCTAAAATAAGCAGGGTCAACCCAGAAAAGGCATTGCTTCAAAACCTGAATGTACCTTTCAGCATTAATGGTGCCTTCACAGATGTGCAATTTACCCATGTCACGGGCACTAACACACCCCCATACTATTGCAGATGTTGGTTTTTGAACTTTGCGCTGATAACAGTCTGGATGGTCCTTTTCCTCTTTAGCCTGGAGGACATGATATCCATGATTTCCAAAACAATTTGAAATGCTGACTCTTCAGACCACAGCACACTTCCACGTTGTGTCAGTCTGGCTCAGCTAAACTGAGGCCTAGAAGCTGGCAGCATTTCTGGGTGTTGTTGATATGTGGCTTTTGCTTTGCATGGTAGAGTTTAAACTTCCAACTTGTAGACCTAGCGTCAAACTGTGTTAACTGACAAGGGTTTTTTAAAAAATGTTGTTTCCTCTGTCCCAGCTTCTTGGAATGTGCTGCAGGCATCAAATGCAAACTGAGTGATTATTTGCAAAAAACAATCAAGTCTATCAGTTGGAACATTAAATATATCTTCTTTGTAGTGTGTTCAGTTGAATATGCTGTAAAGTCCGACTTCACTGGAATTCAGGTTTGTATAATGATTCTGGTGAAATGCTCTGTTAGCTGTCTGCAGCCACAAACCACTGATAAACAACTGTGGCTCCATGTAATGGCTGTTGCCTGTGGTCATATTGTGGTGGTGGTTGTGATGTATATTTTAATAATTATAGCTGTTGTGGAAGTAGGGCAGTGGTGGTTGGTGGTTCTGTTGCTGTTGTTGTGTTTCTTATTACAGTTGTTGTCATTGTGATTATTGCAGTTACAACAAAAGCAACAACAACAATAATAGTAATAATAATAATTATTAGTATTATTATTATAGAATAATATAATAATATAGTAGTGATATCAGAACTGGTGGAAAATAGTATCAAAATTCTCATACATAATTAATTTTTTGCTCCAGGTTTTGCAATCTTTCTGTATTTCTAACCAAACCAATTAAAGACATTGGTTATTTCTGTTTAGCTTCAACAAATAATGCAAAGTTGCAATTAAAAAGGCTGAAATACCCTCAGTTTCTTTAATCAATCAGTCAGTCAATTAATCTTTATTTCTCTGATGCCAAGAGCAGGTCAATGCCATACTCTTTTTTTTTTAAAATATATTTATATTCGCAACCCAACATGAATCCACCATGAGTACTACGTGGTGAGATCAAGAGATGGACAGAGAAATAGTGACTAAAATAAGAATTCATGATAGCAATACATTTATGGATGCCCAGACCAGTCCTAATTATATTCCTTTCTATTGAATCAAAATCTACTAGAGTTTGGCCCTTGAGGTGTGGCATCTTTTCCTCAAGGGTTCCCTTCTATATATGGTTAACACCTTAACACTTTAATTTTTGTAACAAAAAAACATTTGAGAATTGGCCTGATGAGTCCTTTGTAGTTTTTGGTAGACACAAGAATAAACACTTTGCATTTGGCAACAGTTCAGATTAGTGTTCATAACAATGCTGCACAGTGAGAGAGTTGACAGCAGTGATGGATCTGCTGAATTCTGCGTTGGGTTTTTATTTAGAGAAAAGACTGGAAACAGCTTAGCAGAGTGTGTAGGATGCAGAATATAAAGTAATTTTCCCAAACTTTCGTTGATAGACAAAGGTTAAGCCATCTTAACTCCAATTACTTTACTTCGTGATGGAGGTTATTCACTGCTGTTTATTTTTAGCCCACAATCAGCTGCAGATGTTAAATCCTGAACAAAATGTCTCTTGAAGGGACTTCATTGACTCTGCTCTCTTACTTATTTATGAATACTCACTGAATGTGATAATGACTTCTCCTGCTGTCTCTTAGCACTATGTTTTCATGCTCGTTCGGGCCGACTGGGGACCTCAGGTTTTACTGTGAGTGGGCTAAATAAAGTATGTTAATGCTGCTCATGGTTTGGCACAGTTACACGCTTAAAAAAAAAAAACCTACTGCATAAGTCAAATGAATTCTGACTTTTGCTTGCATCATGGCATAAGTATTACACACACACAGACATTTTGTGAAGCCTCCCCGAGGGAACGTTTTCCTTCTTTTCAGTGTGGCTGTTTAAAGGCGTCTTTAAAAGGAGATGTCTGACCGAACTCCACATGACACTATTAATGGTCAACCTCTGACATTATGGGCTATTGGAAAACACATACATTGTGCCTATTCAGCTTTTCTTTTCATTGGTAATCAATATTAGTGATGAAACAAAAAAATCCATGGAGAAAATTATTTTCATACAAATAAAGCAACCAAACAGAGCAGTGGGAGACATTTAGACACTCAAAGGATGAATCACTGCTGTGAGTCTTTAAGGCTTTCCCACAGCAAATACGAAAATTATTACTAGGCATATTTTATAGCCTAGCCCTTGAAAATGAATTCAAAATGACCCCCTAAAAATGTTCCTTTTATTAATTGTATCCCCACAAAAATGCATAGTGAGTAATTCTGCCACCAGGGGTCCTTGATAAAAATAAGGCTGTGACACCAGGACTTTTCCATCTCCCTCTTTTACAGCATCAGTAGCTGCCAGGAATGGCTCCTTCTCAAGACCCCCGCGGGAAAGGTCCTACCAGTGTGATGTCACACTATTGTTTTGTTGGCTCCAGGTGCCAAGAATAGACTGCAGAATGAGAGCAGAGTCGGTGACAACATAGCACCAAGCAGTGATGAACTGACCAATTATCCAGGAGTAGAGCTGTCAACCTATCAAAGTGGACTGGGCCCATATGGGGAGGGAGGCATTAAAGAGCCGGGAGCTTCGACAAAGCATCTCAGACAGATCGAGAATACAGGTGGATCAGGGGTACTCAGTATATAAAAACTAGAAGGTTTTTGAAAACAAGTGATTGTGAACTATACAAAACATTTTATTTTCTAGCTTCACATCTCATTCTAACACAAATAGATTGTCACCATAAGGTTGACTGGGGAAATTTTAGTGGAGGCTATGTGCTGTCAATAAAAAATACTGATACTGAAAGTGAAATATATATGAGTGTAGGTATCAGCAATTATGAGTTCATACATTGGACATCAGCAAAATTCCATTATCTTGCATTCCTAGTTTTAATCCAAAATAAGCACCCTTGGCCTGTCTACAACCACCACAACCACAACATGGAAAACATCCCTCCTATCTCTAATATGCTCCCTCCACCTTTCAGAAATTGCATGCTCAAACAGGCCATCACATTCCCAGCGCCCCCCATGATGTCATTAGGGTATATGTCACCTGCCCAAGATGGGAG
This sequence comes from Cetoscarus ocellatus, assembly GCA_037902135.1. Lineage (NCBI taxonomy): Eukaryota > Metazoa > Chordata > Actinopteri > Labriformes > Labridae > Cetoscarus > Cetoscarus ocellatus. Next base: position 293,675 of record JBAMNC010000245.1, on the reverse strand, counting down.
ACATTCTCCAAACCCAGGATTTGATCAGCTCATAGTGAACATTAGAGCACAACACTTGAAAAAGTGCAGACTGAGCTCAAGAGAATTAACACTACAACAGCCTCTTCTCAGCAAGTCGAAAAAGAGGGGTTCAAAGGCTGGCTAAAATCCAGTGTCCTTGAGCAGGGGTAATTAACTACATTCGTACAAGGGCCAGTATTTTTTGCCTAGCATATGCTATGGGGCCTGAGATATTTTGGTCCAATAGAGTGATATTTATATTTTTCCCAAATTGTATGTATTTTGCCGCCTTTAAAAGTGAGATCAGTCCCTTTCACCCACGTTGCCGCCATCCACTTCGGACAGGAGAGATACTTTGGCTACCTCTTTCTGGGGCAGTCATGTTCTCAGTCATTGAGTTCTGCTCAAAAATACTTGTTCTCCTGGTTCAGTGTTGGCTTGAATTGGCTGAAAGTCACATCAAACATGAATTCATTCCTGATAAAAATGTTTCAGTCCCAAGTGCTTGGGCATATTAATAGTTGTAGGGATTTAATGTCAAATTTATTTAATTAAACCAGAACAAGACTTTTCCCCTTCATATTTGCTCGATTTGATAATAATCTGGGGGCCAGATTAGAACCTGTGTGGGGCCCGATGTGGCCCCCCGGATGCAAGTTGGTGATCACTGTCCTAGATTTTTTGGGGCATCACTGTTAAAAAACTTCAAAAGGGCTACAATATGACCTCTAACTAGGGACTTCTTCAAGAAAAACTCCATCCTGTGAGGTGTATGTGAAACATTAAAGTTCTTCTCCTGTTGCTTGGATACATTTCCTTTAGTTTACAAGAAAAGTCATCTCAAGTGGTCTCCCTGATATGCACCCAAAGTGATCTTAGTTTACATACAGTAAGTAGGTTTCTACATCAGGAAATTGACCTGAAAAATCTTTTCTCCCTCGGTCAGTAAAAATCATTCATGAAAAGTAAGCAGGACTTTACTGTATCGTAATTTCACATTCTGTGTAGTTTCTGTTCAAACAGAATCTTTAATTCATTAAAGCAAGTAAGCAGTGGAGGCAAGCAGAGCTGACCAGTACCTCTTTGCTCTGCAGACGATGCAGTCAATTGATAAAAATAATGGTGGTTTGTCATAAGCAGAATAAAACATGAATGAGATACAGAAAAAGAACCGCAGCATCCAGCAGCAGTCCGCACTTTCTTAATTTGTTGTCTTTGACTGAACAGCCATGATTTTCAGTAAAATGTTAAACACGTTTGTCTTGTCAGGGCACGATGAGTCACAACATTACGTCGTTACAAACAAAGAGTTTATAAGGCTTTGAAAGCACATGGAAATATCTGGGGTAACAATAAACAATAAACCAAAAAAATAAATGTAATATACAAAACAAAACAAATAGAAATGCTCAAAAGAAAAGAAACAAGCAATCAAACCCCTTTCCATGGCAGTTATTATTGTCGATATTGATGTATTTTTTATGTTTTTGACCTGAATTTAATAAAAAAGAAGAAATGTCATGCCTAAAACTAGTAAATACTGATAAAAGATTGCTTGCAAGAACAACTTGCTGTAGAATGTTAATGTACTGTAGTTAAGAGAAGGAATTACTATCTTGTTTATGTAATTTGATTTGTTTTCATTTTAGGAGTGATTATTTTTTCTGTTTGACTTACACAAACAATTTGAATCATTTTTAATCATTTTTTACTATCTTGTCAACAGTTTGCTTCTGGCTGGTCATAAAAGTTTAGTTTGACAAATGGCCAATGTCAATTTGACTCAAAACTGGCTTTTTAGTTTCTTTCTCTAAAGATATAAAATATGAATACATTCAGCAGGAATCACCATTCATTCAAAAAACAAAAGTAAAGAAAACAAAATAAGATATTTGGTCCATATCCCCTGGCCTTAATTCCAGCTAACAAATTACTGCAAAAGACCATGATCTAATAAGCTAAAATTTACCATATGAAATTTAATTACCTCCAAAAAGAGAACATGTTTTTCTCTGCCTTTTCTGCTGTTAATCCATTTATCTGTTAGAGAGATAACTTAAAAAGTGATTAACAGATTCTGGTGTTATTTTCAGGGAATGTTGGTCATGGCACTACCAAAGATGCTAAGATTTTGTTGGTGATCTGAATCTGGATGTGGATCCAATAATTTTTTTTTTTTACAATTTGTTAACATTGCAAGATAGGGCAGTTTTCCACATTTCAAGTAATACATCAATAAGCTCTCGATAGATTATGATAACATTTTAGGAAATATTGATCAAGACAGAAAGAGGAACTGATTAGATTCTGGTGGTGATCAGATTCCAGATGCGAATCCAGAGGTTTTTTGAAGGATTTGTTCAAAATCATGACATAGGGAATTTTCTACATTTTTGCCGATAACTTGGTTCAGAATGTCAGAAATGCCTTGGCGGTGGGAGAACTTCTAGGAGCACCTCTGGGTTTGCAAATCTAAGGTCTAGGTAAGATGAATTCTTTCTCAATATTTTTGAATTAATTGAGAGGATTATTTCTCTAAAGAACTGGGAAGAAAGATGAAAGACTCAAGCAACCACCAGCATAAAATCATCATTTTGCTTTTCTACAAATTCACAATCCCTGTTCACAGAGAGAAGGAGAGAGAGAGAAAGATTATATAATGAGTTACTTTTTTTTCTTCGAACAGTGAAGCCTTCAGTGAAACATATTCAGATGTGAAAAGGCTCGTTCATTATTGAACTGTATATGGATTTTATGAGTTACTGTCAAATCTAAATTAAATTTGATTTTTTTTTCGGTTTTGTTTCTTTGGTAATACAATTTTTATTATATCAATTTAAAAATATTACAGATAACTATTCTTTAATCCCAGGCTGTTGTGAAAAAGAGGAGGTCTTAAACTTGTTTGTGCTTGAAAGGGTTCAAGTTCAAAGGGCATTATTGCCTTTTTCTAAAACACAAAAAAGGTGGACTGAAAGACAGAAGGAATGGCTTGGGTTGGCTTGGCAAGGGTTAATACTCATCAATCCATAAATCCATGTACCATCCAGGGCGTGTTTTTTGGATTGGCCAAAGTCAATAACTCAGTTGACAGTCAATATAGCAGCTAGATAATAAAGACTCATCAGAAGAAAGTCTATAGACACGTGGTTAATTGACACTCTGCTGTTTGCTTTGTACTGGAGCCATATTGATTGAAAACTGACACTTTGATGGGATGTTGTAGAGGGAATCTCTACAATCATTTGATTATTTTTTTGATCAATCTAAAGAAAATCCAATTTTATACCCCCCCATAGTTGGACGTATGTTATTAGACTATGATTAAAGTAAATATGGCATATCTATGTTATCTGTTTGAATAAAAAATTAACATGTCTTAATCTCAGATTCATTAGGTTACAAACTTTACATAGTCTATCTGCTTAATGTCAGTGTCACAGCTATCTTAGCCGTCAGACCTGGCTGGATCATGCCTCATAAAACCCCATTTTACCATCCATTCATCCATCCATCATCTGTACCGCTTATCCCTTTCAGGGTCACAGGGGCTGGAGTCTATCCCAGCTGACATTGGGGGAGCGGCAGGGTACACCCGCCAGCTGATCACAGGGCCACATAGAGACAGACAACCATTCATGCTCACACTAACAGTGAAATTTAGAGTCACCAACTAACCTCATAAACATGTTTTTGCTTTGTGGAAGGAAACCGGAGTGCCTGGAGAAAACCCTACACAGGCACAAGGTCCTCGAGACTGCACAGAAAGACTTGGGTCGAAAACAGGGAGTCGAATCAACAATCATTTCACTATGAGGCATGCACGCTAACCTGCTGCTCTACGGTGCCGCCTCACATTTCAACATTAAATCAGAAAAAAAAATGTGAATTTGATCTTATTGGACAATACATAGTTTTACTCATGTTTGACCACATTAGTCATGCAGCCCTTCAAGAGTTGTTATGCTGCTACATTAACCCCAGATAAGGAATATAGCTTGGGGCGCTGAAGTCAAGTTATGCTTGTGCGCCCCATGAACAGTATGTTGTCCTCAATATGGGTGGTCTGGGTTCAAATCAGGGCCGCCTCGGGCCGCTTCCCTATATGACATCTCCCACTGTCCATCCTTGCTTTCCAAATTCATCCACTATTTCAAGGTCTTGAATAAAAGCAGAAAAATCCCCAAATTATTTCTTACAAGTAAAGAAAAAATCCTGACACGAGAGCCCATGAGCTTGTAACCAAGTGCATTTTCCCTTCTGATGGAGACATTCTGAAAATGTTTCTGTGGCTTCCCAGAATGAGTGCAAGAAGTCTCCTGGAAGGGGGTTGTGTGTGGATGACTAATGACCAGGTGACTGGCTTGTTGCCAACACATGTGAAATAATCATGGTAAACACTTTTAATGCAAAGGTAAAAAAAAACCTAACAGTCTCTCTTCAGTCATCTCTGTAAAATAACGACGTAGCTTTTAAAAGGTGATAAATGCTTGTCCTTCTTACCAACTTCCTTTTTTTTAACATCAAAATCTACTTTCATGTGAAAAAAAAATCCCACATCCCACCTCCTTCTTTTATTTTGAAATGTCTCAGATCATTTTTGTCCAGGCCAGTTTCATTAGTTTGTTTTTTAAAATGATTCTGTTGAAACACAATTCAAAAGCAGTGGCTGATTTTCATTCATTAATTTTCAGTCAATTTTTTATCTATTATTACTTTTGTCAGCTTCAAGTTATTTTAGTGACCATTGTGGGTCTTTCTTTCTATAATGGAAGGGTACCAACAATTTTTTCCACGTCTGCACGTCGCTAGCATGCGAATGTGATTTTAAAAAAGAACAAAAAATTATCTCTGTCACTCCTTGTTTCCCATATCTTGCATCTTGGCATCCATTCCAGACCCCGCCCCCCCCAACCCCAAATCACAGGTGGGCTCTTTAAAGCTAATGAGTCTGAGACACCTCCACCCCCAAGGCGTAACATCAGCATTGACTCTTGCTCCTTCAGCCGTCCAACCACACCTACTGCTAAAAGACCCTGTTCCCAAGCATTAACAGAACAACAGCTGTAACAGCACTCTGGTATCAACTGTAAGTTAAATTTGTTCAAGTATTAATGGTTTTGTATGGCCAAATTAAACTCCATCCCATTTGCAATTTATTTTAAAGGCATTAAAGGCTATTTTATAGGTTACAGTTAAATTTTATGATGACAATGATCTTTTTCTCAAGATAAACAGCCTCAGTGAATCACGAAAATAACATAAACATTCCCTGTTGTACAAATATAACATCTGTGCTATGAACAGATAAAAATTAAGAAAATACATAAAATATACATTATGAGACAGAACTTAGCAGCCTTTTACAGAACACACACCGTTTTAATGTGTTTTTTTAAATGCAAAATGAGCTTCTTCTGACCATGTCCCTCTTTTTCCCGGGGTTTGTCAACATGAGTGCAGCTTCATGGTTTTTATTGGGGATCTATAGGTAGAGGTACCTGGTGCATATGGGTATTACTACTTGAAATGCTCAAAGTGAATTCACAGTGTGCACAGACAATAAACCAGGATGAGCAATTTAGTCACACAGGCCACACTCATTTTACCATTACTGTCAGGGGGCCAAATAAAAAAAAAAACACTTGAGAATACTGTTGATTCAATGAAAAAAAAAACAATATAAAGCTTTCATCAAAATTTAGCATTAAAAGTTCATATTTAAAGACGTAAAGGTTAAAGCAGGTTAAAGGTTAAAAGCAGACATGTAATTACAAAAGTGCATTTGTAATTACATGTCTGCTTTTGCAAATGCATTTAGTGGTGTTTACACTTTCAACAGCCACTTCATCGGGTGCACGTTGCTAGTAATAGGACGGACCCCTGTAGTCTTCAGATCTCTCTTTGTTCCTTGAAGCTTAGATTTAACAGAGTGTTAAAAACATTTCAAAGATTTTGGTCCATTATGACTTGATAACATGTCAAGGCACTTTACAATATATGGGCATAAATATACATGTATATCTACATCTATCTATCTATGTGTCTATCTATGTATCTATCTATTTATCAATCTAAGGAACTAAAATGAGAATATTTAATAGTGGACGCATAGACAATAAATTTGTCCCATCATATTTGTCTCTGCAGAGCATAGATTTATTCAAGGTTAGCCCCTTAAGATATGGCATCTTGTTTTCTCAGGGTCCCAATGTCTATATGGTTGTAAATGTATTTACGATGGAGGTATAATCAACAACATCCTCAGATAGAGAGGTCTTTCGAATATTAATATTAACAGCTATAAAGATTATAAATGTTAATATTGAAATGACCTCATTATCCATGCTTTGTTATCCATTCAACCACCAAAATCAGCCTGAACTGTTGATCACAAGGCAGGATGGATCCATGCTTTCATGTTGTATCATATTATCATCTGAATGTCAAAGCAGAAATCTAGATAGTAAGAATTTAAAGAGAAACTTCAAATCATCTATCCATATTTTGATAGATTTCTGCCAATGAAAGATGCAGAGTAGCTTTGAACAAAGTTTGTTCTGTCCTCATTATTTAAACTGTATTTGCATGCACATTTGTCCAGAGCCCTTTATAATTTGTCTCTTATTCAGTCATTAACACAAACAAACTGACTGTGGAGAGCTAGCACACAAGGTTCTGGCCCAATCATCGAAAGCAATTTAGTCTCCTCGCCAAGGACGTCAACCTGGCCAACCTTGTGAAAAGTGGACAATGATGCCCGCTGAGCCACAGCTGCCAATACTAATTAGCACTTAGCATGTAACATGCTAAAAAGGGATAGTGAATATGATGAGCATGAACTCTGCTAAATGTCAGTGTGTTCTCACTGTCTTTGTGAGAATGCTATACAATGCTGACACAGCATTTTTCTTCTTGAAAGCACCACTGCGCCTCAGTACAGCTTCAAAGAGCTGCTGGCGTGGCTGTAGGCTTTTATTGTTTATGTTCAAGAATCTGACTGATTCCAAGCTCTCTCCTTGTTCCAACCATTACCCCGCAGGATGTGCTACAAATCATCACCACCAAGGACAGTTTAAAAACAGGTTTTTCCTCTCACTGCAATACAGCTCTTCAGCTCCTTGGCTTGTCTACCGCATCCTTTCCAAATGGTTTTTAACTGTAATGTGATATCTGATGTGTCTGCAGCTCGAATGTTTTCTTAGTAATTATGGTGATGGGACTCCGCTGTTACACACTGTACCACAATCAAATTCTAATAGCCTTGCTGTGCAGTCAGTACAGTGGATTGAATTAAAGTGAGTTCTTTCATCCTCTCAGTGTGCTTTCTTTTTGCTGTTTCCCTAAAGAAAAAGCTTGTTAATAAATCATGTTATTTCCTCATTCATTAGTTCCCCAGAAAGATAGGTATTGAGATTGAATCACAGAGCTCACACAGTGTCTTCCTGTTCTTTTTTCCAAGTTATTATGAACATGCTTTTGTCTGTGGCTGACAGTGTGACATCCTGAACCTTCAATCAGCTCTGCAGAAGTCAATCCACACATCTCTAACACTGCTATCCATATCTGTCACCTCCATCTTTCCATTGCAGTTGACCTTGTGGCCCTTGTAGACAACAGCCTGAGACCTTGGAGTCAAGAGGAAATGTCAGCATGTGCACGTTTTAAAGAACAGGCACACAAATACAACCATCGGCGGATTGTGAAACCCTTGCTTTTGGATATATTTTAAACACTAAAAATTGGTTTAGCTTTGTTTGAGCAGTTAATCAGAGGCAATACAATGTGCTTGTCAGTTTAGAGGAGTATATGTGTATCAGTGTAAAAAATATCTCCCCTCCCCCATTTTTTCCTTGATCAAACACAATCTATTTTTTGCTGTCAGCATACAGAGCAAGCAGTCACTACAGAAGGACCTCCCAGAGAGTGAGCTCTACTCACTAATGGAGGGCTCCTTTGACATTAAACACATGGTGGCCTTATCTATCTATCTATCTATCTATCTATCTATCTATCTATCTATCTATCTATCTATCTATCTATCTATCTATCTATCTACCCTTGTATCTTTTATTCATGCAGCTATCCATTCTTGCAACTAATAAAAAAAAACATGAATCCATCATTTGATCTGTCTCTACAGTATATCCATCCATATTCTATCCATTTTCATAAATTCATTTTTTTTTTCAATTTGACAATCCATCAATTGTCCTTTCATGTTTTATGTTAAATGGACTTGATCTTATATAGCACTATTCTAGTCTTTCTTAAAGCACTTTTACACTGCAGGTCACATCTACCCCTTCACATCCCCGTTGCACTCACATTCTCTACCTAAAAGTTGAAGTTTCTATGTTAGTTGTCCAGCAGTATTTGCTAACACATCGTCCCCTTTCATACCCATTTTCAAGCTACTGACACATGTGCAACTTGGGGTTGGGTGTCTTGCCCAAGGACACATTGACATGTGACCACCAGAGCTGGGCTCATACATGCAACCTTCCAATCACTGGACCAGACTATAGAACTGAGCAGAACAACCAGACTGAGCATATCATCTATTCCATTCATCCATTGTTTTATCATCCATTCATTTTATCCAATCATCCACCCATCTCTACATCCATTTAACACTGCATCTAAAATCTATGCATGTTTTCTTTCTTCTTTTACCCATCCATGCAACTAGCAATCCAACCATCTATTCACCCACCCCTCTCCGATCTATATTCATATATTCTTCCTTCCATCTGTTCATCTATTAATCTGGTACCCATTAGCATATATTTTTCCCATATCTTCATCCCTCTGTTCCTCAGTTTATCCATCCATCCATTCATTGATTGGTCTTGTGTTGCATCCATGCATCCATCAATCTATTAGTTCCTCTTACATCCATCTATCCATCCATTCATCTGATGTTACATTGTTCACCCATTGCTTAGCAATTCATTTTTCATACAATCTTCTATTAATTCAGTCCCAAGTGCAATCATTCATCAGTCCTTCTGTTCATCCATCCATTCTCCCTTTCCCTTATCAAATTATCCCAAGAACCAGCTATTCATCCACACATGCATGTATGTTAAGTATCCACCTTTCCATTTTTCCAGTGTACATCTTCTTTTGGTCAATAATATTTAAGATAGTTTTTGGCCTGAACTGGATTGAAGAAGAGACAGTAGATAGAGTAAAAAAGGGGCAAAAAGTGAGGGAAGACATAGAGCAGAGGTCATCAACTACATTTGCAAGATTTTAAAATACACTGAAACAATACATAAATAATTTGGTATAATTACCAACCATTGGTTACAGTACATAGTTATTAGTTTTTATTGTTTCAGAGTTGTGAGATCAGTCCCCATCACCCACACTGCTGCCAGTTACATCAGAAAATCTTGACTATTTGGGGGCTGCATCAGTAATTGAAGAGATTTAACAACAAAAAGTTACCCTTTAACCCTCAGTGAAAATTTCCCTGCACATTTTTCTAAAATTTAAAACACTCAAGAGGAGGCTTTGGGGGCCTGGTGTGACTCTTGGGGCTGCCAGATGATGATCACTGACATACAGCAAGTGACCCAGTCCCAAATTCAAAACCCAAGACAGCCAGAAAATCTTTGTACATAAGGTCTGCAGACTAAGTGCAAGGCTATCAACCCCCTACTTACACCTTAATACACATCGATCCACACATTCATCCACCATTCAAACATTTTTGCATTGGAAGAACATCCATTCATCTATCCAAGAATGTATGTGTCCATATATCATCCATCTATTTTTGCACCCCTCTATTCATCAATCATCCATCCATCCATCCATCTTTTGTCACAGGTCATATGTTGCCTCTGTGCCAACATGTCACCACTCTTGTCTAAAGGTTAAACGAATCACACCCAGTCTTCATAGTTGCTTTTTCATCCATCCCTCTCTCTTTTATCACCACTTCCATATATATGACTCATCAATCTTCACGTCCTTCCTCTCCTCCTCCTTCTCCACCCTCCTCATTCTCCAGCTCCTCCGTTTTACCCTTCACCTTAGCCATGTGCCCTCTGACTCATCTCTTTCTCCTGTATTCCTCTAACTTTGCATCCCTCCCTTTACCCCTCTACATTTCCTTCAGCACACCATTAGGGTAATATCAGTATCCACCAGCCCTCTTCCTCTAACCTGTATCGTTTCATCTTCATTTTGCCCCAAAGCTTTCTTTGCTCCTACAGCGCCGAGTAAAATTGCTTCTTTTCTCCTCATTTCTGCAAAGGAATATCTCTTTTTGTCACACTCTTCCTCACTCATTTCTCCCTCTCCCCCTGGCAGCTCAGTCTTGTACCTTATTGGAAACAGACAAAAAGACCATTAGCAGATACAAATCAATTGATGGTGTTACACTGTGATGTTGCAGCTGGGGACTCGTCGCATTACTCTAAGTAAAGTGCGGATCAATGAGAGTCAATGGCAGCTGGTGAACAGTGCATCTATAACATGCAGGAGCGATTGCTCAGCCTCTGTGACTTGCTGCTGATTTCTTCATTCAAAGAATGGATGGAATATTCCAGAGGTAATGAACAATAATGTTGTCGCTATGCTATGTAGTCATGGCTGTTGTTTTTCTCATTGTCATGCAAATACATACTCCTCTTTGTTCAGAACAAGTTGTTTTTTTCTCAAAAAAGATAGAAACCTGCAAATTTGACTCTTACAATTTCACATGTAACTCAGTTAATGCAAAACATAACATTTACTCTTTGTCTAAAATTATAAGTGAAGACAGATTTTTTTAAATAATTGCATTTCGATAATTTGAGACCTCTCTCAAGCACCACATTCAATATAGACTTAGTAATCAATTGATGACCAATCGTAGTTACCTCTTAGCCAAGCAAGCGATCTGTGAGCTGCCATAATGACAATGTCTTGTCAATATGCCAAATACAATGTGTAAGAATTGAATGACAATAGACCCACACAGTTCGACTTGTTATTTAAGGGGTGAAAACCAAAACAGGCAAAAACAGTAAACCTATCAATTTTGAAAATATACTCTTCAAATAAAGTTTGGAAACATTATTTCAGTCTGTTTTATCAATTGATATTATATTTAATATTGTTGGATAGCCTGGTTAGTCACCTTTACAGTGAGGTACAACTTGTAAGGATTGTGCTTGAATCCCCTGCAATTGGAAGTCGGTGCACTAGTATGCAGAGTAACAGCACTACTTAATGTCAACCCTGGTACCATTCCCAAACATCATTCTGTGAGGCTGGTGAAATCAAAAACAGACCGCAAAATTCCAGGGGAAGAGGGGATTTTGGCTCCATTTTTGGGGGGCGCTACCGACATATTTAGCTGTGTTGCTCATTCGGAAAATACACAATTCTTACAAGTTGTACCTTGTTGTAAGGTGACTAATTAGGCTTTCCAACAATATGAAATACAATGTCTATTGGTATTTTTAAAGGGGAGAAATTAAATCAGGCCTTTGTACACGACTTTCAACTCCCATACTATAAGTTTAATATTTATTGGAGACACATTGTAGGAAGAGTAAATATACACTTTATAAATTATATAATATAGGATAGACAAATATAAATGATATATAATATAATATATGATAGATAGATAGGTAAGTAACATAATGGCCACACTATAGGGTATGCACTGCTGATAAAGACAGAATGAAGGATGTTTGCCTCAATTGTTGTTTACCATTTTGTTGAGTTTTGTAAAAACAGTGAAGGGGTTGAGTGTTCCAACATTTCCTTCCATGTTAGAAGTTAAATAATCATCCAAACGCATTGTGCAGCATCAAATAAGAGCACCCAGAAAGTGTGCTGAATCATAAAAACAGACATCATACTGGCAATGCTCTGTTAGCTTTGCTTCTCTGTGTGATCAGAGTGAAACAGAGCTAAGTGATTTTTGCCTGCTAAGAATTAAATGTGTCATGTCAAGTGAAAGTTACCAATATACAGTACATCTCATTTTGAGGACATATCAGATACATCATTAAAGATACATTCTCCATCAGAACCTCCGTATCTGCTGTCTGTTTCAATGTATTAAAGCTGAGTCTATGATACACAACGTTAAACAGAAAATCCCTATTATTTATGCAATGGAACAGATTAATATTTCCAGATCTGTATGTGAATGTCCCCTAGAGAAGATTGGCATGATTTCTTACTCCAGTCTGATTAAGTAAAATCCTTTTTTTTTTCCAGGGGTGGCTTTTGATGAGAAAGCAATATAATTTCAAGTGCTTGAGTTGACAGTAAATGAGTCTCAGTAAGTTCTGCATATAAGTTTGTAGACTAACACAAAATACTCACCCATTTGCAAGTGACAAAAGTCAACTAGAAGTGGGAGTTGACAGCATTAGCATTTTGAAAGTCAATTGAATATTTCAGCTCAAAAAAGGGGAAGAAAATGTCAAAACAAATCACTGCAGATGATTCTATAGCAGAGAAAAGCTGAAGCTGAGGTGCCCACGCACCCTGTATTTCCACAACCCTTTGAAGAGGTTTGAAGGTCTCTGCAGAATGCCCCGATGATTGACTGAAGCAGCATGCTTCATTAGGGCTACACACTCCTCACAGTCTCTCCTGGACCTGTCAAATTAGAGCCCTCTGTGCAGATAAAGCGTGACTTGTAAATAAATGGTATTATGGTCGGATTCAGTGACAGAGTGGCAGCGTGCCGCATCAGTATGACTACCGGCAAGAATTAACGTCAGGCTAAATTACAGGCAGCTGGAACCAAGAAGTAGCTTGTAATTCAGCAATTAAGGCAGCACTGTTGTGCTCATCATGGTTGGGAACAGTCACAATTCATTGATGCTTTTAAAGACAGGCATTGTCTGATGTGTGAGGAGCATTTCAAAACTTAGACAGTTTTTTCTTGATCTTATACATGCACATGTGTTGATGCACATGGAATGCTTTTGTTTTTGTCCTCTTTATCAATAGTATAAAAAATAGAGGTTAGCATTTTTAGAGATGGCATTTCACTGTGAAAGTGTTTTCCTTGTTACAGAAGAGAATTACACAAGGAAAAACCTGTGTAGTCTTGAAAACTTTTCGGATGCTTAGTTTAATCTTTGGAACGGATGTAATTGAACATTTTGTTCAATCATGTTTTTTTGCGGTACAGATATTGATTTTACTTACAAACAGCACTTTTCTGAAAGGAAGCTTGTCGTGGTTTATGGGGGTTCTTTTGCCATCATTTTCATGGTGTTTGGACAAGGGGAACTCAAAACAGCTTTTCCTTTTTCCCCTATTTTTTGTGGCTGATCACAAGTGAGTTCCTGCAATACCAAAATATGACACCAATCTTGTTTTGTCATAACAACCAGTATAGAGTTTGCTCAATAAAGTAATACAAACACCTCCTAAGTTAAGGTGACCAGATTTTCCGACTTCAAAATAGCGACACTTTAATTCTACTGCGAACAAACATATATGAGCTGATCTCACATGTTAGACTGGTCTCAAGAATTTGATGTAAGGTAGTTACAGTTGTCCAAATACGTAGATTCCCCTCCAGTTTGTTCCATCTCAAGAGGTTGTATCTGAGACGTAATGCTGGGGAGAGGGAGGCATGTGGACCCAGCAGGAGCAGGTCCACATGCCTGTGAATTGGCACAGATATTATGGGGTGGGGTGGGTTCAACTGGCAAAAGGTGGCAAGTCAGGAAGATTACAGGAAAGTGATCCTGCACTTTTGAACAGAAATGCATATAAAAAAGGCCTGGGACTATTTTGTTTAAACACTCACCATATGCACCTTGGGACCCTATAAAATTTGCACTTTTATTGCTTGAGTCAACAAAAGTTTTACTTTGTTGTCACTGCCTTTTCTGAAATTAATCCTAATGGAGAAAATATGGAGCCGGCAGGCAAATGACCCAGCCCTACCGCTTGCCAAGACCATTAAACATCATCCTGGGTGCCTGTCAGATAAAGATTACCCTCTCAGGCGATGGTCCTGAATCTTCACACACCTCGTCTAAATGCTCTGCCCAGGTTCTGGCAGGGCAGACTAAATGCAGGCTGTTTGACAGATCATAGACAGCACTGTCCCCACAGGCTGGCAGATGGCTATAAAGAGCCTTAATAATATGGGCACACACTCACATGCACACAAGTCTGCTTACCTGTGAATGCTGGTACAAATGAAAAAAGAAAAAAAAAATTGGCATCTATGTTTGATCCCTGGGTTTATCTTTCGTATTTTGCCCTTTAGTTTGCATTTTCTGAATGGATGCACACAGAATCTTCTCTCTATAGCACTGTCACATCTCTCAGTCAGATCTGTGCCAGCATCTTTCTCCTCTTCTCTGATCATGCCATGGGCCAACACAAAACATCTGGGAGTTCACACTGTGCGTTCGTGTGTGTGTTCGCAGAGTGTGTGCTAGATTTACAGCGAGCCTGTTTATGCACGTGTAAGTGCGCTTCTCAGCAAGCCTGCCAAGCTAAGAGTCCAACATCTGTGAGTTCAGATGTTTTCTAATGATATGCTAATGGTGCTGGAGGGAGACAAGCACAGAGGCTAATGTAGCGGTCACAAACCTCTGCCTCCATCCCTCTATCGTTCTGCCTCCCTTCGTACATCCACCCATCTTTTCAGCTAATACCTGGTTCTTTTTTCACCCATTTTAATACTTGAACCATCTATTACTCAACTACACTAATCCTAATTGAATCCAGCCTGACTCTAGGGCCAGGGAGTCTGTAACCTTGTTTCTTTCTCTACGCCAGCAGTGTCCAAGTTCTGGTCTGTGATCCATGTATAATTTGTCTGCAAAACAAATATGGCCGTGCTAGAATGCGAAGCATGGCCTTAACTGTTTTTTTTTTTTTTCGGAACACTAGCCAAAACTAATCATCAACATGAGTGGTAAACATACTAAGAACCACAAATAGAACAAACTAGAAGTGCTCAGACAGCACAAACCTGCCCAAAGGCATTTTTGAGGGTGCTGGGTAAGATATTTAAAAAAAAAAATGCTATAAACGGCCTATTGCATAATGGTAACATTTCGACAAACTCCTGGATCCAAATCCAGACTCAGATCACCACCAAATTTTGATCAAGTTATCTCACTACTCGGACCAACTGTCACGTCTCAGGGTGATGGGATTGAGTCTGTATCTTCTTATAAATACTTTGGGTTCTTGATTGATGATTCTTTGTCTTTTGAATTAAATTGGATCCTTTATTTCGAACATGTAAAAACGAACAAGTGGTCAACATAAAATAATACATACAAAAAACAAAAACAAAAAAAACAAAGAAGGTAAACTGTTGACAATATCTTTCTTGTGCAGCAAGCTTACATGCTCAAAAAGGAGTAGGAAGAAGTATACACTTATTTAATCCTACTTCTTTTATTCACCACTAATGTCAGCACTGCTGCTGTATCTTTAAGCCAGCAAATCACATCTGTTGGTACAGGACGGACACCCCAAATGAATCACATAAAGCACTACCAAAGTACTTTAAAGATTGTAACTTAAGCCAAACTTTCACTTGATTACCATACCAGAGGTCAGCTGTCTCATTTACAGTAAAATATTCTGCTTAAGTGCTGCTTTCAGCTGAATTCTGGTGCCACCTCTCTGACTCATGTGCACTGTCTGTTTGAATCATCTCATATAAATGCAAATCAATATGAACAATTCAAACAAATGTCATTAATTCCACCCTTTCTTGTATGTGAATCACTGCAGCAGTTCCTGAGAGTATGTTGTATAAAAGCAGAAGTGGGTTAAGAACATGAAAAAAGCAGCTGCGTACTCACAGCACATTGAAGTGAGACACTGTAGATACTCAACTTTATCGTGCAGTCTTCAATAACCTCTCCAGCTGACAACAGGGGCAGCGCTGACGCTTTAAGCTTCCAGTGGAGTTTGTGTTCATGTGGAAATTGGTGCCATGCAGTACGTCACTGATTAGATCCTGTGTAATGACAACACTCAATACATCAAAAACACACATGAATCAATAATAAGAGTTATAATTATCCATGCCAACTCTATGAAATGACTGACTGTTGAACTCAGACAACACCAGAACCACATGATATATAATAGTGTTCTGACTATTATTATTGGTAGTAGTAGTAGTGGTAGCAGCAGCAAGTGTAGTAGCATTCATGCACAGGACTATGACTGGATTTGAAGAGGTTCATATGTTCATTTTTGATGACTGCTATGGAATGGCTACAATTACTTACGTTCAAAACGTCCAGTTTTCATACGTAGAGTAACCCTGACAGTGTTATATTCTGTATGCGTCTGAGACACTCTGTTAAGCTGCATTTCCACTAAGCAGTCTGGTTCAGTCCAGCTCAGTATAGCCTCGTTTCCACCAGAAGGGTTCAGTTCAGTTCGTCTCGGTACGGCTCGCTTTTTGTGGCATTTCCATAGCCTAAAACCGGGACAGGACCCCTTATAAGCGAACCATACCATCCTACTTTTTGGGATCCTTCTGTTGGGGTGCCAAGCATACCGATCAGACCCCAGAAGTTGGAGCTAGAAACACTGCAGCCCGTTGATTGGTCGAAGGAGGCGTCACTTCCCGTGTGACAGCGGTAATAAAGAACAACACAGCCCCGCCACGTTAAATCTCTACTTGTCTTCGTGAAGATAACTCTCAAGGCTTTTTTGTTTGGAAAATGGCATCAAGATCGAGCGTCCCATGGTCTACTGTGGAGGTGCAGACCTTCCTCAGTATTCTAGGTGAAGAGAATCGTTGCTCTTTGTTTACTGTGTCGCGTTTTCTTCTTTGTTGTATTTAATAGCCAGGTACACTGTGCCGTGCTGCTATGACGTCATGCTATCGGCATCCGGCTTACACGCCCCCTACCAAGTAGGGTACAGCTGGCAGTGGAAACGCAACCAGGATCAGGCTTTACCAATCCGGCCTGGGCCAAACTGTGCCGATACCGGACCACTTGGTGGAAACGGGGCTTATGGCAGTTAATTACTGGTGTTTCCACTGTCATATAAAGAGAAAAGGGTTCTTGGCATCCCTCTAGAGTGGTGCCGAGCAAACTAAACTAAACACTAGAAAAGCATTCAGAGAGCGCAGACCTCCGCCAAGCAGCTTCGGTCCACTTTGGCGAAAATGGTCCTATCTGGCAATGTTAAAGAATCCTTTAAAAAATTCCTGGATCCAGACTGTGATCCGGATCTACCCCAAAATTTAATCAGTTCTTCCATATCCCATTTCCGACAATTCCTGAATATTTCATCCAAATCCATTCAGAACTTTTCAATTTTGAACACAGACAAACAAACAGACAGACAGATAAACGTTGGCAAAAACATAACCTCCTTGGCGGCAAGGTAATAAAAGGTGGAGCTAAAAGCGCTGCAATGTCTTGTTTGGTCACAAAAATCATCAATTTTCATGTGACAGAAGCTAAAACGAAAACACAAACCTCGCCACGTTAAAGCCATTGGTTTAGAGTGATTTATGCTGTTGCTGTAAAGAATGTCCACAGGAAACAAAGCTCCACAGAGTACTGGAGAGCTGGAGGTCCTTCATTGCTGCTCTTTGTTTACAACCCACTCTACTGCAAAGTACTTAACTGTTTCACATTGCTGTACTGAACTGTGCTGAACCAAACCAGACCACCCTGTGGTAACAAAGCACTAGAGCTCCTGCCCTTTTAAGGATCCCTTCCCCACGTGGGACCAGTCCATTCTGACTAGTTTACAGGTCTACTTTGTGGTGATTGGTCAGTTCAGAGCACCATGTTGTCAACAACCCTGCATACACTCTAACATCTAAACTCTGCAATGGGCTAAAAGTGATGATGGAACAAAAGTAGGATTTTACACTGGTGGGTCTATTTGGGGGGCCGGGGTTACAAAATGTTTTAGGCTACTGCTGGAGACACAAAGAGAGTGACAGGAAATGGTCTTAATGCCACAGATATATTTTTTTTTTTTCATAGAGGTTCTCTGTCATGTTGTCCCTGCTTATTTCAACAAGACAATGCCAGGCATTCTGCACGTTACAGCAGCATAACATCATAGTAAAGGAGTGAGGGTGCAAGACTGGCCTGCCTGCAGTGCAGATCTGTCTCATATTGGAAAAGTGTGGCGCATATAAAGCACAAAATATGACAGAGACCCCGGACGGTTGAGAAACTGACATCAAGCAAGAATGGGAAAGATTTCAACCTACAAAGCTTCAACAATTTGTGTACTAAGTCCTGAAATGCTTACAACCTGTTTCACACTGGGAGTGCTTTCTTTGCATGCACGAGTAAGCTTCAGTGAGTGCCGCCACAGCTTTCACACCAGGTGCTTGTATGTGCAAGTCTCAAAGCGTCTTCCTGCTGTCACATCTCTATCTCCCCATATATATAACCCGATCATGAGCTGCTATTGAAAGTTTAGGAGCAATCACAGTAAACCTCCCCATAAGGAACCCGATTCCTTGCATAACTGACCTCGGAAACCTGCAGATTGAAAGCATTCTGAAAAAAAGCCCAAAAAAAGAGTTCCTTCACATAGGGGGCAAACTGAGCTTTAACTCGGAGAGGAACAGACAGAAAGAGTAATTGGATGGTTTCTAGCTTTTCTGTGACATATTCTACCTCTGTGGACCTACACACCAGCTGGATTAAAGTAAATATGGCTCTCTATTATCATTTTCTGTCTGTTTTTGCCAAGAAACATGACTGGCTCATGTAAAAAATAGGCAAGCCTCCTATTCTCGAGATTTTCAGCACAGGAGATGTGCTAGAGATGCACGGCTTGTGCTTGCAGTTTGAAAGCTATGACTTGGTAACAAGCTGAAGTGAAAACATGCCTGTGCTGCTGCCGTCAAGCTAGTATAATGCATCCAGTGTGAAAAAGGTCTTACTGCCCATAGTGGTGTAATGCCCCTGTCCCAGCTTTTTTTTAATGTGTTGCAGCCACTCAATTCAAAATGAGACAATACTTCCAAAAAACAATTAAGTTTATCAGTTTAAATATTAAATCTTGCTTTTGTAATGTATTCAATTGAAAATAGGTTGAAAAGGACTTCCAAATCATTGTTTTCTGTATTTATTTATGTTTTATACAGTGTCCCAATTCAATTGGAATTGGGGTTTGTAGAACATAACAATTGCATAAGATAAAGATAACCAAAAATGGCTTTTATTTCCAATTTTCAGCACAGCATGATGTTTTATCTATTTTTAATCCTTCACTTAATGGTTAAAATTAAATTTGCTTCACTCTCTGCTCAGTAATTGTCTTTATTCTCTTCTGTTTTAATGTCCTCCCATTTTTGTGCTTTTTTTGCCTGAGGTTGTGTTCTCTACCTCTCAGGTAAGGAAATAGATCTTCAAGAGTATTTTCCTCAAAGAGAAGGTCTGAAAGCATAATATACACAGCATCTCTCTCATAACAGCACATACACATGTACAAACACACACACAAACAATATATGTGTCCATCTCCATGTTCCATCCAATCCCTGGTCTCCACTCAACAATAACCTGAGGCTTAACCCCAATCATGACAAACAGCTGGGTGTGTGTCTGAGTGTAAGGGAGAGTGGTAGAGGGTGTGTGGGGATCTTTGTGTGTGTGATGTGAACGTGCCTGCAGAGAATTGGCCTCAGTGAAATTATTGGATTGGAAAAGAGTGGATGGTGGGGGTCTTCATGAGGGCTTTTATGTCAGCTGCATATGTTGTATGATCTGATTGTGAGTGTGTGTGTGCGCGTCACATGACATGTCTTCACCATGTGGTTGTTGTCGACCTTCTTGGTTCAGTTAAAGCTGAATACTCATATGTAAGGTTTATTGTGTGGTGAAGGTTGAGTAATGGAGTGTGGGCCTGCAAATCATCAAACAATCATTTAAAAGACCTGCATAAACTCATGTTCGTCAACACATTTATATAAACACACACCGCTCAGGGTTCACCACAGCTGTCATAACATTCTTTTCTTATTCACTACCATCAATCTTCATTTTTACCAAAACATGATGAGAAACTGTTCCTGAACAGCTACTCAAGGATAATCTTGGTGTCATCAGAATAATTAAATGAAGCTTTAGGAGTCTTATCTATATATTCCTCATGTTTTCAGGTAAAGCCCCCATGGGATTTGAGTCATCACAAAGATAAATACATAAAATGGTCCCGCTGGGTCAATAATTTAGAATTTCAATGACTGTGCTTTGAAAGCTAATGGTTGTTGTAGCAGAAGAAGACATAGTTAGATGAGCATTAAAGTTTATTTGATCATTGAAGCCAAAAAGTGCCTCACAAAGTATGACAATAACACTTCTGACAACAAAGATAATGGTCAAAAAAATGAACTGAAATTCATCCATCTATTTAGGGCCACACCTCTTTACTGAAATGTTTTATTCTGGGCTGTGGGTGCATTAACCTGACATGGTAGATGGACTGCTGATTATATTACACTAGTTCATCTGAGAAAGAGTCCATAGAAAGTGTTTGGGAAAGGACAGGACCTTTCAAAAGCATATCTGGCAGGTGACTGGATGATCATCAATCACATCCATTACAGGTAAACAGATAATGTAGTAGGCGGGTGCTACTGTCATGGTGTAAAGCACAAAACGAGGGCCACCTCATAAAACAAACTGTGAAAAACTGTGGGAAGTGAAGCGAAAAAAACCTTTCTATTAAGAAATATTTTCAGTGTTATTTGTTTTTCATTAATTAACCCTTTAAATGTTTAATTCACTTTCTTCTGAAATCCTAAAAAAAAAAAAATTCCATAAAATGTAACATGTATATATTTTTTGTATCTATTTTGATACATTAGGTGTTTTCAGCAACTGATAATCGATTTGAGGACAATTTTATCATTGATCTGATTGTATTCAGATGTATTTTTTTAGTATTTTGTTGATCATATTGATTACATAGAGTTATCATAAAAGTATGTATCAAATATGATACAACAGTCATTAAATGGTTAAGAATTGTGGTCCAGATCTGATAAATCGGCTAGTGAGGCTGTTAGCATCTATGCTAATCTCTGTACGAACAGAAGCTTCCTGCTGTTGTCTCTGTTGTAGCTCCCACCTCTTCTGCTCTAAAGGAAGCTGATTGGGCTGTTCTTTTTTTCAGACACTCACAAACATTGTAGATTTGCAAGATGGATCTGCCTGATTACAGACATTGAATCAGGCTGATGTTCACTTGTTCACTGTCAGAATCAGTCCGCCATCTTGTGTCCTCTGAGATATCTACACAGAGCCACAGACTTGCCAAGTGAAAAGAGGCAAACAGAAGCAGATAGCACTCAGCTATACTTTGGTGGATGTTGTTGTACCAACATATGATTAGCACAAATAGCTCAGAGGATCAGGAGCGAAAACAATGCAATTTTCAGGCGCTATTCATATGAAATGAAGCCGCTTATAACTAACGCAACACAATCTCTGTGGATTTGGCTTTAAGAGTTTTAATCGTCCTCTTATACAGACAAGCCTATCTATTGAAAAGCAAATACAAAACAATCAAAGTATGGTAAAGGACAGTGTTGTAAAAATAGTACAATAAAAGTACAAAACAACAAATGTACAATAAAATAAAGTTGCATGTTCGGGTTTTCTTCAGGCTGTGATGTTACATTAATTAAATCTGCAAATGAAAGTTTTGACAACTAAAATTCCAACAGCCTCAACTACATTTTGCTTAAATCCAATACATACTTTTGTTGCAGATCTATAAAACTTACCATCGCATTATCTGGCAACCTTAAAGGCAGTCACTGCATCAGTCATACACCAGCTAATCTTGGCAGCAGTTCTTACTTTCAGGCTCAGTGATCCTCTTTACTTTGACAACACTTCACTGCCATCACAGAAACACACACAGGCACACAGTCACTAAGTCGAACATTGGCGCGAATACATGCCAGTGGCAAGGTTGTGTTGTGATCTCACGAGTTTTTGGTTGAAAGCAGGTGCTCATGAATATTCAAGAGAAGGGAAGTGGTCCAAATGTCTGTTTTCTAAGCTGATAAAAGTTACCAGTGTGCATGCATGTGTATATCTGTGATTGTGTGTGTGGGTGGAAGTATAAAGGGTATATAAGGTTCAAGGAAGAAGAAGAACATACATCTGCCTCTCCGGCTGAATAGTTGTGCGTTTGCTTGTGTGCCCTTGCATACATTTTCCAGATTAAAGTGATAAAATTAAAAATAAAGAGGCATCCTTTTTGTGTTTTTTGTCTTCCTTGTGCATGCATGATCTATTTTAGTCTAAGAAAAGATATTTGGCTCTTATCAGCATACTTCTCAGAGATGTAGGGAATGTATGAGTTTTCTTTGTGAAAGACATTCAAACATGTCAAGGTTATTCTACTTTGCTTCTTAGAGACCGGAAAGGATGTGTTCAAACTTGGACACTCATGACAGAATTTCAAGTCCTGCTGTAGTGAAATATTACTTGGTTTATCTTTAGCCGTCTCTGACATTATCCAGACATTGTGTTTATCACTCATCATGTGACCTTTCCTTTAGTCCCACTCCATTATCATCACAGTCCCTGAAATTAACTTCAGAGAGATCATGATAGTTCCTGCAAACAGCAAACATATACTTGTATATTAGTGACAAACAATTATGGATGACCTGCTGCATGGAGCTGATCAACTCAACATGTGATCTATCCTGCATCAGCCATCAACAGAAATGACATCATTTAACATAAATTCCTACCTTTAGATCAATTAAACCCATTTTAATGGCAGATCAGTTAGACGCTGTTATACTAATCAACATCATTCCTCTCGAGATCATATTCATTGTAGATATTAAATTTAATATTAGATTGATCTCTCTGTCCATGGTTATATTGATTTTACATCCATAGTAACTATCTTTACCACCATATAGACATGAGGTCCATTTTGGAAATGAGATACCACATCTCAAGGGGTTTACCTTGAAATAATCTGTTTTTGACAAAGACAAATATGGTGCTATACAAATAAAAAAATGATTGAATCTATATTCAGCAGAGACAAATGTGATGAGGACAGATTTATGATCTGGGCGTCCATGGGTTTGTCGCTATCATAAATTCTTATTTTTAGTCCCTTTGTCTCTGACTGGATGTATGTATGTGTACATAAAAATATATTTATTATATGTATTTGTATATATGCATATATGTGTATCTATAAAATAAAGAGTATGGATTCAACCTACTCTATTGTAAAGTGCCTTAAGATAACATTTGTAATAAACTGGCAGTATACAAATAAAGATTGATTGATTGTATATTTAATATCTCCTTTATATTATAACCAGTCATTTAAAATGCTTGCTACTGCGTAAAATGTACCACTAAAAATATGAATAGCCTTTTTGGCATCTCCATGTCCTTAAAGGGATCATTCAGGATTTTTGAAATGGGCTTGTATGAACATGACAGTGGCCTTCAGAAGTCGTCCAGAGTTGCGGCAAAACTGTGTTTTTTTCATTAAATGATTGTTTGTTTTTTTTTGATAACCTGTTAACTTTAACGTGAGTTATACATGTGTCTTGCTGTGTGACACGTGGCTTCTTGTATCTTTAGCTGTGAGCTTACCTGTGTTGTTGTTTTAAACATTTTGTACAGCTGACCTCTCAAATGTTTTTATGCACTCCCCTACTTTAGTAACAATAGCTGCCACTGTAATGGGGAGGAGAGTGAAACTTTTTTAAATCCAAAGCTTGTTGACAATAAAGCTTCGTAAAAGATGAGAGGAAAAGAAGGGACACAATAATGTCGGAAAGACTGACCTGAGGACCTCATTTTGGAGTGGGGTGATTAAAACACGGGGTAATCAGGTGGATGATTTTTTAATTACCATGTCTGCAGTGTGATGTTATTTCTGTCCACAGCAGTCTCACACTCTCTCCATCTCTTTCTCTCATTGAATAGGCTACAGCTTGGGTATGTGTCACCATGGTTACCTGTCTGCCTGTCAGACTTTTTCCTAGACACATTTTCATAACAGATATTAAGATTCACAAAAAGTGAAATAAATTTCCACTTCTAAACTGTGTCGTTGTGCAGAATGAGACAAACTATCAAGGTCTACAAGCTTATAAAGGTATAGAAATGTATTGATTAATTATTAAAGTGAGATGAGCTTCAAAAATACTAAGAAGAGATTTGAAAAAGCACCTCAAAGATCCCAAGACCACCTCATTGTAACTATAAAAATTGTGCATAAAAATTTTCAGGTAAAAACATGTTTGAAGCGTAAATATGTAAGGTGAAGATCTTGGGACCCCAACCTGACCTGGTGGCGTAAACTAAATATTTATGATTGCAAGCTTAACAGTATCCTGTGGAAAAACACTGAATAACAACAACAACAACATCAACATCAATGATAAAAAATGATAATAATTAAAGAACAGGCTAATAACAACAAACTGATAATAGGACTTGTCAATACAAATAAAGTATACACACCATTGTTGTCATCTTATCTCTAAATCCATAAACACAATATAATATGGTATAATAACAATAATGCCAAGTTAAAGCAACACAAACAATATTAGAGAGCAACCATGTCAAATGGTAAAACAATAGGCTAATAGATCTAATGATATTATAATGTATAGCGTCATTAGGTACCGCTACCTTCATTTTAAGGTTCAAATGTGTTTTGCAGTTCCAGACAGATTTTTTTGGAGGGACTGTGGGTAACAATGGGTCTTTCAATTGCAAAGGCTGCTAAACATTAGCCACAGTGACTGAGATCAGCTCCATATCCGTAAAAAAGAGAAGAACCAACAGAGCGATATATTGCTGCAGATGGAGCTGACATCTCTGTCATTTTAAGAGTTCAGGGTAAACTCAAGCCAGAAAAACAGAGTAGGGGGAATCCATTACTTTTCCACCACCAAGTAAACGATAAGAGTTTTGATCTTTGACCCATGACTTACAAAATGAATTCAACCGAATCACTAGACAAAATTGATATTTCGGCAATGTTTGAATGGAATTCCTTATGGCATTAATACAAAATGCTGCTCACATTCAAAGAATGACTAAGATTCTTCATAACTTCTTCATTCTTCATGACCTTTGTCCTTTAAAATTGTATTAGTTCACGTCTGTGCCATGGTGGAAGTGTTTCCCAAGGGTCAAGGAAAGTCACTCAAAGCATTCTTGTGATTTGTTTGATTATTTGTCCAATCATTTTCTCACTGAAGACTTTTTCCTCAAGGACCGACTCTCTGACTCCTTTTGATCCCTAATTCCATTCTTTCTCAGCCCTTACTCTGAGGCTTTCCTTTCTGACTCCTTTTTCTTAATTATTTTTCTTTCTTACTCCTGTTATTCCTAAGGAGTTTTTCTTCTGAAGTGCAACACGTGACAGAGGTTCCCTGAGACCTGATGCTTTTTCATCTGAGATCTGTCTCTACATCTACAGGGTAAGTTAAGACTCCAGCATGCAAAGTGAAAGCTATATATCAACAATACCCAGAAACATCACCTGGGCCCAAGGTTATCTGAGATGGACTGACACAAAATGGAAACGTGTGCTGTGGTCTGAAGAGTCCACATTTAAATTTTTTTGGAAATCATGGATGTCCTGTCCTCTGGGCTAAAGAGGAAAAGGACCATCCAGAATGTTATCAGTGCAAAGTTCTACAGCCAGCCTCTGTGATTGCATGAGTGTGTGTTAACGCCCATGGCATGGGTAACTTACACATCTATGAGGGCACCAAAAATAACGAAGGTATAGTATGCAGGCTTTGGAGCAACATATGCTGCCATCCAAGTGATGTCTTTTTCAGGATGTCCCTGCGTATTTCAGCAAAACAATGCCAAACTACATTATGTACGTGTTACAACAGCATGGCTTCACTGTAAAGAGTACGGGTACTAGACTGGTTTGTAGTCCAGATCTGTCTCCTATTGAAAATGTTTGGTGCATGATGAAGCACAAGATATGACAACAGAGACATCAGAATGTTGAGCAACTGAAGTTGTAAATCCAGAAAAAACATGGGAAAGAATTCCACCTAATAAGCTTCAACAGTTAGTGTCCTCATCTCCAAAACGTTTATTTGAGTGTTGTTTTAGGGAAATGTAACACAGCGGTAATCATGCCCCTGTCCCAGCTTTTTTAGAATGAGATGCAGATTCAAAATGAGTCAATATTTACAAAAAAAAAAATGTAGTTGATCAGTTTGAACATTAGATATCTTGTCTTTGTCATGTATTCAATTGAAAAAAAGGGAAAAATGTACTTGCAAGTGTTTTTATTTATGTTTTATGCAGTGTCCCAACTTCATTAGAAATGCAGTTTGTGGTTTTACATCCGTTTATGAAAGATATAATGTAGTTTTGCAGAATGGGAGTTAGTTGTCTATCATCATAGACAGTCAGCACCTTGCAGAGGGTGTGTGCGTGTGTGTGTGTGTGTGTGTGTTTTGTGTGCAGGACAGCATATGTGTGTGCTTGCTTCTTTAAATGTGGCAATAGGAGCAAAGACAAGTGCAGGATTCCCTCCTTTCCGGCCCTCTTGTTTGGCTTGTTAGTGGGACACAGACACAGAGCTGTTTCCTTAATTGTCATGAATAATGGAGGGCTTGTTTGTTTTCCTTGTTAACTGCTGAAAATCATCACACATGCCTTGGCGTGAACTTGATACACAAAAAAACAAACGCATTAAGTTTGTGTGCCGAGACTTGCATGACAATACTTCATGCATGACAGTAACGGCATAAATAGAATCATGTTACATATTTAAGTTTTTTACTTGTTAGTTATGTTGTTGTGCAGATGTGTAATCACTGTCCAAGCAATATATTCAAATTATGCAGCACCAACGGCCTCCATCACTGCATCAATGATCTGTAATATCTGTTATGATAGATTTACATTCATCATATTTCATTACACTGCCAGGATGACACAGTGGATTTTCATGGGTGTGAGAAAACCAAAACTTTCAAAAAAAAAACTCTGGACAGCAAGTGGCAACTTCTGCTACGGGTTACATCAACCCTGCCTGAGTTCAAACATAGCTTACGCCAAGTGTAACCTACATCCGCGTTTACATTCTATTAAGGTTGAAGGTGTTTCACCAAGGGAGATTGTTCCATTTTAGGCTCAAGTCATGACAAAAATCCCACACAGCAAAATCTCTATAGACAAATTAACACTATCAGAGTTAATATTAACACTTCACTAAGTTCAAAATGGCTCCAAACCATAAACTGTTGTTTTCTTTTTTTGGAGGGTTGGTACTTTAACTCTCATTAAGCATAATTGTTGACTCTTTTTTGAGTTAAAATGTAAAACTTGTAACATTTTCCATTGTTGATTATTGATTATTGACTTCTATGTAGTCTTCCAAATGCACTCTCTCAGAGTTTCTTTTTAACTACTTAAGTGTCAACTCAATGTTAGCACAGCAAAGTGCAAACATTGCTGAACTGATGAAACATACACTGCCTGGCCAAAAAAAAAGTCGCCACCTAGATTTAACTAAGCAAACAGGTACAAGCCTCCTATTGGATAATTGCTGCATTGCTGGCAACAAGTTATTAAACCCCAGCTGATGCAATGAGTCACTTCTCATTTCTTAAACAACCATGTCGACAGACACATCATGTGGTCGTGGAAAAGATGTTAGTCTGTTTAAGAAGGGTCAAATCATTGGTATGCATCAAGCAGAGTAAACATCTGAGGAGATTTCAGAAACTACTAAAATTGGGTTAAGAACTGTCCAACACATTATTAAAAACTGGAAGGATAGCGGGGAACCATCGTCTTCAAGGAAGAAATGTGGTTGGAAAAAAATCCTGAATGATCGTGATTGGCGATCACTTAAACGTTTGGTGAGATCAAATAGAAGAAAAACAAGTACAACAGTAGAACTCAGGGGTATGTTTAATAGTGAAAGTAAGAGCATTTCCACACACACAATGCAACAGGAACTCAAGGGATCGGAACTGAACAGCTGTGAAGCCTTAAGAAAACCACTAATCAGTAACTAACTAACTGGAAAAAAAAGGCTTGAGTTTGCTAGGAAGCATAAAGATTGGACTCTGGAGGACTGGAAGAAGTTCATGTGGTCTGATGAGTCCAGATTTACCCTGTTCCAGAGTGATGGGCACATCAGGGTAAGAAGAGAGGCAGGTGAAGTGATGCACCCATCATGCCTAGTGCCTACTGTACAAGCCTGTGGGGGCAGTGCTATGATCTGGGGTTGCTGCAGTTGGTCAGGCCTAGGTTCAGCAACAGTATGTGCCTAAAGAATGAGGTCAGCTGACTACCTGAATGTACTGAATGACCAGGTTATTCCATCAATGGAGTTTTTCTTCCCTAATGGCACGGGCATATTCCAAGATGACAATGCCAGGATTCATCAGACTCAAATTGTGAAAGAGTGGTTCAGGGAGCATGAGGCATCATTTTCACACATGGATTGGCCACCACAGAGTCAAGACCTTAACCCCATTGAGAATCTTCGGGATATGCTGGAGATGGATTTGCGCGGTGGTCAGACTCTCCCATCATCAATACAAGATCTTGGTGAAAAATTAATGCAACACTGGATGGAAATAAATCTTGATGGCATTGCAGAAACTTATCGAAACAATGCCACAGCGAATGTGTGCTGCAATCAAAGCTAAAGGCGGTCCAACAAATTATTAGAGTGTGTGACCTTTTTTTTTTTTTTTTGGTGGCGACTATTTTTTTGGCCAGGCAGTGTATAAAAATGGGGAAAATTTGCTGAAATTAAGGTATCGTGTCTGGTTAGAGGACATACAGTGCTTAACCAATGTGTTAGAACACCATCTAATATAAGGTTTGTGCCACACCTGCCCTAAAGTAACAGCATTGATAATTACCAAAAAACATTTTTATGTTCTCTTAATACACTAGTTTGTTGAAACTCTTTAACTGAAATGATGTTTTTAATTCTAAATATAGTTATCAATGTTATGGATTTTGAAATATAATAACAATGTAATATAACAATGATAATAATTATATATACATATACAGAGAGGGAGAAAGACAGACAGACAGATAGATGGATAGAGACAGAAAAGCACATTATTATGTCTTTTTTTCATATGATGTACGAAATTTCAAGTAACCATAAAATAATCATAAAATATATTTACTGAAGTGTTATGATTGTGATATTTTATGGATGTGATGATTTTATATTGCATGGATTGAGCCTTGAGCCCTGCATGTGATGATTAATAGCTTCCTTTCCTGTATTTTATTTGGAAAAGGGGATCTAAAACACCCTTTCAAAAAAATCGTGGGACCTGCCAGGAGGTCATATACCCCTGGCTCCCCTTAACCATGTTGGAGCTCCTCCATGAAAGCGATCCTGCTGCTCTCAGAATCAGCTGCATTAAAGAGGGAATGTGTGGTCCATGCAAAGAGAGTGAAAATCATGGAGATGTATTCCAGGAGAGTATACTGTAGATGGACGGGACAGAAAAGGTAATCAGAACAAAAGCATTCATGTCAGGACCTGGTTGTGTTTGGCAAATCCTCCACAGTGCCAGGATGGTTTAAAGTCGTCCAAGCCTTGAGGTAAACAATGGTGGACATGTGGCCCTTTAAACTGCCTGCTGTTATTTGTGCAGTTCTTTTTAATGATTTTTATGCCTCTCTGCCAGCTACAGCCAAGGCCAGAATCCTCATGTTTTGGGTTGTTTGTCCATGTATCTGCTTTTGAGAGTTATATCTCAAGAGCGCTTTGAGAGACTTTCTTCAAACTTCGCACAAATGTTCACTCTGTCTACAGAAAGAGCTGGTAAGATTTTGGAGGGCATAGTCATTAGATCTCATGGTCACCCTTTGCTTGTGAACCCAACCTCTCAAGAAATTTTGAGCTATTTCCTTCAAACTTTTCAAAAACGTGCAGTCAAACAAAAGCAGAAAGTGACTTGGAGGTCATAGGTTATATATCAAGGTCAGGAGGTATCATGGTCATTATTTTCTTGTGAACAGACTGTGTCAAGAACATTTCAAAGAGTATTTCTTTAAACTTTTTATCAGTGTTCATACTGATTTAACAATAAACTCTTTAGACATTAGTGGACTTAGGGTAAGGTCACTGGTCAGCAGATATTGGGACCAACAATCTCTCCAAGGAATGAACTGAAAACACTGATAAACCAGTTTGTGTCTCTTATGCATTACCAAATGACCAATCATCCTGCTCAGACTAAAAGAATACCTAAAACAAAAGTGAAACTGTCTTCATTTCAACTGTTGATGCTTCAATTTTACTTTGGGCTTTATGCAACCATAATTGTTTTTAAATTAGACATTTTTCACTTTTTAAATTAACATATAAAAATGTGTTGAAGCATTACAAACTGAACTTCTGTTACAGGGATGGGATACTTAAGTTACAGAGAGTGCCATATTATTGTTGTTAACAATGCAAGAGAAACAACCAAAATTACAGGATACTCTCAATCTAAAATGTATTCTTTATCCTAATAAAAAAAACAAATATAGATTTTCTTAGAATTTATCCTCTCAGTACTTAAACTGGAGATGAATTGTTATGCTTTTATGAATAATATAGCACAAGAATGCTATAAGGGTTTTTTTAATTCAAAAATCAAATGTCAAGATCATGACGATCCAAGTTCATCATGTTCCTGTGAACATGACAGCAAAAGAATTCTTAAAGTATATATTCTTAAACTTAACCAAATAAACACATGTATTCTCTGACTCAGTGATAGATGTGTGATCTTTTGGGTTATAGGCTGACAATTACTGAGCCCCATGATCATTACTTATCATAAATGGGAATCCTTAAAAGTGGTCTCAGAGATTCCTGTCCAACTTTCCACAAATGTCCGTTTTGACTCCAGAATGAGCTTGTGAAATTTTGGAGGGGAAGCGCAAAGGTCAGACAATATTTAATCATGTTCACCTATGTGAACAGAGAGCAGGTCTTCTCTGATTCAAAAACAAAATTGTTAAATAATCGCATCACAATGTTTCCAACTGGACCTCAAAGGCATCACTAAACACAGCGTGATATGAAGCGATGTGCAGCTCATTTAGCTTCAGTAAATAGCTTTTATCCTGCTGTTCTCAGCATGAATTTCAGCACAGACTTCAATACATGAATAACATTTTTGACTAAAAGAACTGAAAACAAAATTTGGGGGATTATACCACAGTTATTTAAGATGATGACAGAGCAGCAGGATTAGCAGACGAGCAGGAAAGTGGAAGACAACCAGAGGTAAACATGAAGTTAATCCATAGATGATCAGGACTGGTGACAACAGGCAACAATTGCAATAACCTGATTACTTTTTCTTTTTTTACATAAATCAGCCAACACTGATGGTACCTTTAAGAGAAATCATCCTCAGCATTTTTCTTGATCTTGCCAAGCTCTAATCTACAATGACTGTGAGCGGCCCAAAGTGGCACGGCACAATCAAGGAAGAGGTGGGATCTTCAACAGCAAGAAATGGCTGCACATACAACAATAAGCATTGATGCTAACAGTTCCAGTTGTAGTTTTATCAGATCTGGGCCACATTTCTTCAATAAACAAAAAACAAATATGAACAGTACAAACTTCTCTATGGGAAGGATATTTAAGCTCCACTTTCGACATGTTTTGGTGAGATAGTTTTACAAAGTGGTTCACGTTCTGTGGTGCAGTGGTGCCTGCCTACTACATTATCTTATCAGCCCATAATACATTTGATTGACAGAACAATTGTCCAATCCGTGCCGCATATGCTTCAGAAAGATCCTGCCCTCCCTGAACACATTCTATGGGCTCTTTCCCAGATGGAACAGTGAAATGTATTAAACGGTCCATCTGGTTTGCCAAGTTAACTTTTTTAATGACAAAAGTTAAAGCCCACTGTATGAATTCTTGTGAAGAAAGCACTATCTCATGTGGACGCCCTGCAATAGCATGAATTTGTTTATGGCGGAATGTAGGCACACCACCAAGAAGTTGGTTGGCGATTGTCCAGAACTCAGCCGGCTTTTGGATGGAAGGTGAAAATTGAAGTGGCTGCATATTTGATTGTCGTGCCCAAGGACACATCAACATGTGACAGCCAGAGCTGGGATGGAACCGCTTTCTTCCAGTTACTCGAAGAGCACACTACCAGACTGAGACGTCGAAGCCCCTCAAAAAATATCTAAATCCAGGTCCCATCATAAAACTTCAATTCTGTCAGTGAGTTTTAAAGCCTTTAACTTGGGGCTTTGTATTTGCATGAAAGCTCCCAGAGGACCAGACCCGGGGTGCTTTTACTGAATAATCAAAACGAGTTTTAATAGAAATGCAAACATGACACATTTCATGTTGATTCATAGTTCAAATAAAATCCCTTATTCTCCCGTCACGGTTCCCCGCTCTGTCCTTATACAAAAACACATCAGACACTAACACACACAAGCACACGCACACACACCAGACCATGCTTAATTAGTTATTTCCGGAGGTAGTGGGGAGCTAAATGCCAACTATCCGTCAGTGGTCTACTGTTTGGACTCCTCTCTCCCTCTCTTAACCTCATCTGATCTCTACTCTCTTCTCATTTTTATTCTCCTTTGCCATACATCCCTCACTCGTCGTCTCAGGTCCCCCTCTCCTGCTCTTCATTTATTTTCCCTTCACCTCCCCCCCTTTCTTTTATACAATTCATCCTCCTGTCTCATCCATTTACCCTCTCTGCTCTCACAGCCGCACCAACCCTCGATTTTTTATGTTACAGTAACTCCACCTCCATCCTTCTGTCTCCATCTCTCCCTTTCACTCCTTCAACATCCCTCGACAGCTCTCTCCTCCTCTCGCTCTCTCGCTCGCTGAGCTCTAGCTGTGAGCCGGGGGAGGAGTCGCTAACCTTTCATGACCTTTATGTGCGGTGCAATGAGCTTTCTCCCTCCCCCATACCAGTACTTGTGCTGATAAATATATATAAAAAACAGTAATTACTTTGTGTGAAACAGAAGCGTGCAGAGGTATGTTAAACCCTAATTATGTTCAAGTAGAGCTGCAAGAGCAATGACACTCAAAAATTAAAAAATAATAAATTATATAAAATATATAAAGAAAGACCAAAGATGGAGCAAAATGTGATGAACTAGAATATTATCTATATCTTTCTTCTTAGTATTCAATGTATTACATTTTCTGTTTTAACTACTAACAATATATATTTAATTTAAATAATTTTAATGAATTAAAAATTTATTTAATTGTGTGCCTATAGATTTATCTATATATTTTTTTGTGTTTATTTTTTCCATATCCGTAAGGTAATTGGATGACCATTCTGCCAATCAAATTCATTATGGATCAATCAGATAATGTGGTAGGCAGGTGCTATCTGCTGCTGCGGCGTATTATACTAAACATAATCCACTACATAGAAGAAACTATCATAAAATATTTTGGAAGTGGAGTGAAAATAAGTTTTCTATTGAGAAGTGCTTTAAATTTGTTTTTCATTCAATAAGAAATTTGTCCAGATCTGCTAAAACTGCTACTGAAGCTGTTAGCACCTATGCTAATCTCTGTGGGAGCAGTTGCTTTATGCTGTTGTCTTTCTCGTATATATCCCACCTCTTCCTGTTTACAGGATGCTGATTGGGTATTAGAGAGGTTTGTCTTCTCTAATTTTTGACATAGGTGTCATTTTTATGCCCAGCACTCACATAGCACATGGTAGTGCATAACAGTTTGCACCCAGCGGTGTGCCTGTCCAAAAATGAGAAGTGGTCAAGCACAAAAAGCTGGTTTGTTCCTATCGTGAGGATGTCTTTGTGAAAAACTGGAAAACAAGAAATAATGAAATATACTTTAAAAATCTCATCTGATAAGGACAGTAATGTACAATAATACTTAAATTATACTTCATTAAGTATTAAAAGTTAGTCCCTATAAGATCTGATAACTTTTTGTTAAGGTGTAGATGACGGTGGAATTTCATTACAGCATTGTTCCCTGTAAACATACTTCATACTTCAGTCTACTGTTTATGTCATGTATGTGTCTGGCATGCAAGATCAACAGTTTCATTGTAGCGTGATCTACATGTCAGCATTAGAAGATGAATCAAAAAGGTGATGGAGAGGGGACCACCATGGAATAATCAGTTCGGTGTAGGCCTTGATGACACGAATTGCCTCATCTACTAACAACACCTATATATGATTGAAGGGATTGTCTTTGCCCTCTTCATTTCCTCACCATCCCTTTGCTACACCGGTGTGTTGGTAAGGAAATGAGCCAGAGAGAACATTCGCACCTTGACAGCCCTCCATCTGACAGGCATTTCTATCCTCAGTGTTGACGTCATACCCCATCACAAGACAAATCCTCTACCACCCTCAGATGATAAGACTTAGATTCATGTGGATGGAGGTAGCCCTGTTAGCTCCATGGCGGAAGACCCATTGTCCCCTGTGGTTTTCATTGAACCAACATGACAATCCATTCTTGTGGCTGGCTGCATTTGCTGAAAGCTGTTGGATGCGTTATCCCTGTCACATCCGATATCCCCACCGTTGGTGAGGATAAGGCAGGAGCAGTGGGTGATGTGAACGCCCATGACCTCATGACAAGAGTGACTCGGCTAACGATGCTGCCACCCTGGCCCCTTATATTATTCTGGAGGGCACTTTCTTAGATGAAAGGAGCAATTGGTTGGATGACGGCGGGGGATGGCCACTTATGATTTGGGCACGGGGTGAATCAGTCTGGAGGCTTTAGGCTTGTTCTGGTTCTAAAACACATTTGTTCTTTCCACTACCTCCGCCTTAGAATCCCAATAGAGGGGGGGCTTTTGAATGTTTAATGGCCAAAAGAGGATTTCCCCACTGGCTGCTAAAAGAGTTTCACATTGTTTGATTCCACACTCTCTCTAACAGATTCCTGTCACGTCCAGCCATCAGGTGTATGTGTCACCTATATTATCTTGTCGCACTGTGTTTGGCATGAGGGCTGTGTTCAGTCACTTTATCTAAATGTGCTTCCTGCAGGGAGTGAGGCAGAGCACACATGGTTCTGTTTAAGACCCCACAGTGGGAGCTTCCAGTGGAGCTCGGGCTCTCTCGAGTCCTCTTTGAGAAAATCAAATAGATTCTATTTAGGGATCTTTCTGTCAAGATCCCCCAGCTTGATGCAGCAAGGGTTATTATTATACTAGTCAACCACTTGTCCCTATAAGGTTTTTGCCAGTTTAAGACCAGTAGGTGTGTTTGAAATAAATTATAACCTTATCCCGATGGAGGTTGAAAAATAACAAAAAAGAGACAAAATTTTGCAATAACACAGCTCACATTAGGGCTTGTGTCCACAATAGAGACTTAAACTGATTTAAGGTTTCAGTAAAAACAATGCTATTATTGATACTTCTTATCCAACCACTTCTTTATCCATTCCCTTCTCAGTCCTTTCTCACACATTTCCACTTTCGACAAATCAAACATAAGGATTCCTGATATTTAATGCTGTGCTGTTGACAAAAGTTTCAGCTGTTTCCACCCTTTAGTTAGTGATATACTGTACGTGCAATTTGTTCTTGCGTTCTTTGCCATCAATGTCTTTTTTATTTACTTTCCTAAAAGTGACGTGTGTTAATGGAGGATACTACCAGGAGGCACAAAAGACCTAAGGCTGTATGCAACTACCTGTTGTGTTTGAGGTAAACTGCAAACATGCCAGAGAGAAAAGGAAAAAAAAAAAACAGACACCAAAAAT
This sequence comes from Cetoscarus ocellatus, assembly GCA_037902135.1. NCBI lineage: Eukaryota > Metazoa > Chordata > Actinopteri > Labriformes > Labridae > Cetoscarus > Cetoscarus ocellatus. Next base: position 257,906 of record JBAMNC010000245.1, on the reverse strand, counting down.
AAAAAAAAAATGTAAAATATTTTGTTGCAACTGCTGACCAGTGATCATGCCTCACCATCAGCATCATAGGCACCCATTTGTACAACATTTACCTCCGTACACTGTTGTAACTGTCACGGAGTTACGGTCTAATAGGTGACCATGTTAACTGATGACCTTTAGCTGATTGTGCCGATAGATGCTGTGGTTGATCCAGTGGCAAAAGCAGAAAGTGTACCCTTAAATGCAGCATTGTGAAGTGAATTTTTAATTATAGTTTAAAAAAAATAAACAGTACAGTAGTTAATATGTAAGAAAGATTAGCCAAACAAATGACACTAATACAAACCCACCGATGGACAGTCAACCATGGTGTCAACTCAAAGTCACCAATTTACATGGTCACTTGTTAAATAATACGCCAAAATGATTTGCCTATTTTGTTACCTCTAAAAGAGCATTTATCTTTCATCAACTCAATTAACAGTCATGTTTGCATCTTTGCAGTCTCAAACATTGCTTATTAGTTTGTCCTTAAAACTAGTTTCTGCAGCTGTGTCGATGCTGTCATATCTAAGGTGGCTGACGAGAAAAAATGGCCTACAACACTTCAATGCAGTTCAATAAGAGGAAAACACCTGCAAGAGCAGAAATGCAGCATAACCAAGTACAACAACAGAGGTGCTCCGAGCCTGGGGAGCAGTCTGGAGCAGGCGAGAGAGACTGCAGTCAAGTCAACTGCTTCTCTGTTGTCCGTGGTCAAATCAGCCACTCCTAAATTTGAAGTGCTCATGTATTTGAATCTTTCTGGTAAATTCTCAATGCCAACAAGCGAGATGGGGATGTCAGACAGGGTGTGCAACATGAATCATTTCTGATTAAGCAGCAGAACATCCAATTTACAATTCTGTATAACTGTGGCACTGACCTTCTGTTGAAGAAACCATGATGTTTTTGAAGCATGTTAAACAAGAGGTTTGGAAGAACAGTGTTGACAGATGAGGGGATTTAGGATGGAACAAGGCAGCATTATGTTGTGTGTGTTTGAAGGTTTATTATGAGTCCATGCATGTTAGCGAACACAAAGCAACTGCTGCATTGCGTTAGCATACAGTTCACAAAACAACAGCCATAAGAGAGCCTGATTTTACAGTGTGCTGGCCTTCAATAGCTTCATCACTCAGGCTTGTATGAGTGTGTTGGTGTGTGTGAGTGTTAAAACAGGGAGAAAGGGCATAAGCATAACAGTGCATGTAGCCAAACTGGCAGGTGCACAAGGATGTCTAATGTTATATAATTTAGCATGGTTTCTTGTGACCTGGAAAGAAACAATACTTGTGTTACACCTCTACAAAGAAAATGAGCTGCAGCACACTGCAGTGTGTGTGTGTCTGGGTTGTTCTCTGCCTCAGAGTAACTAAGCCAACTCAGAGAGGGAGAAACGAGAAGCAGGGGAATGCAGTGAAGGAGATAAATGTTTTTTATTCAAAGGAGCCAAGCCTGTGGCGCCACGCTCCTTCTCTTTTTTCCTCTCGTTTAATTAAGAAAGCAATCCCTCCTTCCCCTGAGCTCCCTCACTCTTAGTCTCAGTCGTTCTGGCGGAAGCCACGTTTAATAAATGATCATGATGATAATGGGGGGTGACAGGGGATGGTGTGTGTGGATGTGGGGGCTTCGTATGTGGGCGTACATGGATGTGTGTGCATGTGTGAATGTCAACACGGCTCTTACATGTATAGAATTTAGATTTAGCATGTGACAGAGGGAGTAAGTAACATAGAGGACTGCAGCATGAACTTTAACATTACGAGCCAAAATGATTCTTCATGGAGTCAACATCATTTATTCGGTCATCTTTTCATTTATTTCCTGACACTTTGGCGCCAGCTTTCAACTACAACCAGAACATCATTCAACTGTCCTTTGTCACTGTGTAGGAGAAATACAGAGCAGATTCTTGAAGTGGGCTGTCCTGCTCAGCATTTAACACCTGAACTGGCTTCATCCAAAGAGAATTTTATTTTTTTCCCCTTAACTCTTCGAAAAATAGCGGTTTACCTCAAATTTGATAAAACAGTTTTTATGGTGTTAATCACTGACTGTGTCAAAAATCATCAGTGGAGGTTATTTTTTTGCAAAGTCATTGCAATTAAAGTTGCTGTTATTTTTGTTTTCCTCAGAAACATTTTTGTAATGCCATCTCATTCATATGTATAACTTATCTTTTATGCATTTTAAGTAAGTGTAGATTTTTTTTACAAACACCTATTCCAATGAAGTTGGGATGGCATTATTTGCAAATCCTGTTTGACCAAAATTCACAGACAATACATTTAATGCTCTAACTGATAACTATTTTTTTGATAATTTAGAAATTGCTGCCTAAAAGATTTTCAGAAAAGCTGGAACAGGGGTATGTTAGCCACTGTGTAACATCATATTTCCTCAATAAGCGTTTGAGAACTGAGGACACTACTTGTTAAAGCTTTGTTGGTGATATTCTTTTACATTCTTGCTTGATGTAAGACTTCAGTTGTTTAATAGTCTGGCATTTCAGTCGTTGTATTTTGCACCACAAATTTTCAGTGAAGACAGGTCGAACAGCACTCTTTCATTACAAAGCCACAAGCCGTAACACATGCAGAATGTGGCTTGGCATCGTCTTGTTGATACAAGCAGAGACGTCTCTGAAAAAGACGTTGCTCACTTGGATGGTGGCATATGTTGCACCTGTATGTACCTTCAGCATACACAGTGTATTCACAAGGGTGCAAGTTACCCATGCCACGGGCACTAACACACCCCCATACCATTACAGATGCTGGCCTTTGAACTTTGTGCTGATAACAATTTGGATGGTCCTTTTCCTCTTTAGCCTGAAGAACATAATGTTCATAATTTCCAAAAACAATTTAAGATGTGGACTCATCAGACCACAGCCCACTTTTCCACTTTGCATCAGTCCATCTCAGTTGAGCTCAGACCCAGAGAAGCTGGTGGTTAACTGCAAGCTAGTTTCCTATAGCATATTTACCAATTTACCTGTGCCCCGTACATTTTGTTTGTTGTTTCACTCATTTTGCTCACCTGGATGTGTCAAAGAAAGATTCTTGATCCCTCTGCAAATGCAGCTGCTATGGTTGGCTGCCTATAGATTCCAGTTTTCTGCCCGTAAACCTGCTGCTTGTTGTTGATGACAGCAGTCATGTCACTGAACCATAAGAATTGCATAAAGATTAAGGACTTAGTAACATTCAACATATTTGATTGTGATTTTAAGGCAGCACAATAACAGTTAGTGCACATGCCTCACAGCAAAAAGGTTGCTTGTTCTACTCCCTGGGTCAGGCTTGGCCTTTCTGTGTGGAGTTTGTATGTTCACCATGTGCCTGCGTGGGTTTACTTCGGGCACCCTGGTTTCCTTCAACAGACCAAAAACATGCTCATTAGGTTGATTTGTTGCTCTAAATTTTCACATAAATTATAAGTGTGAGTGGTTGCTAGCCCGTCTATGAGGCCCTGTGATTGGCTGTTGGCCAGTTCAGAGTGTACCCTGCCTCTTGCCCAATGTCAGCTGGCATAGACTCCAGCCCCAATGACCCCGAGAGGGAATAAGCGGTATAAACGATAGATGGACTTTTTTATTTTTTCATACTGCCAAGATGGAAGGAGGACTGCCCGAAAACTGATAAAAAGGAGAAGACTTTATAATTAACAATGGAAATCACAGGAACACAACTCTAGCAAGACTTTTAGAATTTTCCTTTTACAATAGACATTTTTCAGCAACTTTAAAATCATTGAAAACCCTAATTGCTCTGGGAGCACAAACATCCAACAAAGCATTTCCAACATTGTTGTTTGAGTTACTGTCAAAAATGTGGAAAGCTGACATCTCTAACACTGTTATAAATCCTTGATAAAATCCTGGATCCACATCTAGATTCTGACCACCACTAAAATCAAGTCAGTTTTTGCTTGTACTATGACCAACATTCCCTAAAAATGCCATCAATGTCCAAGCAAAACTCATCAAGTTATTAGTGAAATGTGAAAAACGGCACTATCTTACAAAGTTTACAAATCAAAGAAAATTTCCTGGACTGAATTTTGATCAGCACCAAAATGTAACAACTTCATCCTAATGCCAAGACCAAGATTCCCTGAATATGTCATACATGTACTATAAGAACATATTGGGTTATTAACGAAAACTGGGAAACTCTCTTATCTTGCAATGATAACAAATCCTAAAAAAAAAAAAAAAAAAAAAAATTCTGGATCCTCATCTGGATTCAGACCAATTTTTCCATGATTAACATTCCTTGAAAATATCATCAAAATCCATTCATATCTTCTTGAGTTATTCTGTTCACATACTAATAAACAAAAACTGACAAACACTTGTTTAAACATAACCTCCTTGGTGAAGGTAAAAATGTTGAAGAACAGATTTTAATGCATCAGAAATCAGCTTTACTGGGAGCTATATAATCTAGTAACAGACAAAAACAAGAGCAGATTAAGCTTTAATCGACACTCATATGCTGCAACATATTACAGCACAGCAGGGCTTGTGCCTTAAGTGGAAAGCAGTGAGTTAGAATTAGTGTATGAGTTAGCCTGGGGTGTTTATTCTGACATTAGCATTGATGTGTAAAGTAAACTCTGATATGGCTACTGTTGCTCAACATTAATGCAATGTAAATGCACTGGGATGGATGAGCAGACTATGGCAACCATACATCTGATCCATGCTGACATTTGTAGGGGGAGGAGTGTTGGTGGTAGAAGTTCATGACAGAGGAGGAGAGACAACGAGATGCAGGAAGAAGCCAAGAATGAAAATGGAAAAGGAACCAAACTGAGAAGCAGTAGAGTGAGTGAAAGCAGCTGAAAGAATTGGTGTGGGTTGGAGAAGATAAAGTATGAGATGGGAAAAGGGGAATAAGGAAAGATAAGATGAAAGGAAAGGAGAAGCAGAAGAATGGAGGACAAAAGATGGAAACAGAAAAGAACATGGAGAACAAAACGAGTTAGAAGAGGGACCAAGGATAATGGAGGGGAAAGTAGACCGGGGAGTTTGAGAGGAGAAAACAGCGGCAGAGAGGAAGGAAAAAGGAAAAAGATGAAAGAAGAATGGGAACGGGAAAGTGCAGTAAATCAGAGGATGCATGGGATGTGAGCAAATGCATAAAAGGCATAGTATTGGATGATTCTGCAGAACCCTTAAACTGTGCTCAGTGGCTTTGCTTTTAAAGTGAATGCTGTATTTTTAAACATTCTGAGTGACAGACAGAGGAATAGATGCAGTGACATGGGAAAATAAATTAAATAGGACAAAGTGTCAGAGCGTGTGGAGGGCTCAAAAAGACAAAGGGATATCCCTGGATGTCTGTCTACTTTTGATGCGTGTTCTTTGCAGAAGCATATTTTATTCATTCACTGTTTAACTTTGTCTCTCTCATCCTTTCACCCCTCTCTTGCATCATCTCTTTCTTCTTTTTAGGGTTGCCCAGTAGGTCAGACTTTCATTTGTAGGATAGGCATCATATATCTTTTCTTTTCTTTACCTTATCCCTTTTTTTGCACTTGTCCATCACCCATTGCGCTCCCCCTACTGCCCCCCTTAACCCGCATACCAATTACTCTAATATCTGGAGCCATGTCAACACTCTGGCATATATCAAAGTAGCCCACATATGGAAGACAAGACATACATTCAGTAAATGGAGCAGGATGGATGTGCTATTGCATCGCAGATAGGATATTGAGTGCAGTCATGTAAACATGCAGGCATAAGAAGCTGCCTTTTCTGCTACGCTGGGGTCAGAAGTCCAAATCTGTATGCTTCACTCAGTCTTTCATTTTCTCTATGTTTTGTATAAACAAAACAATTGCATTGGTGATAAAACAGCACTATGGTAAACAGTGCAGTGACAGTTCATAATGGGATCACCTAAAGGTTGTGATGCTGATTCTGAAAATACAGAAAAGGAGACTTCACAGAGACGTGCCTTTAGATCAGAGGAAATAATTAACTTATTACCTCCACCAGGGAGGCTGTGTATTTGTCAGCCTTGTTGTTTGTCAGATTTTGATCAAATTTTCAGGTAATGTTGGTTATGGCAGGAGAAAAAAGTAATTTAATTTTGGTGGTGATCCAATATGGATTATTCTTGCAATGCAGCTGTATTGTCTGAATTAATGTCTGTAATCAGGCAGATCCATCTTGCAAAGCTCCAATCTACAACGATTGTGAGTGGCACGACCCAATCAGAGTCCTTTAGAGCAGGAAGAATTGGGAGCTACAAGCAAGACAAGGGCAGGGAGTAACTGCTTGACAGAGATTAGCAGATGCTAACAGGTTTAGTGGCAGTTTTTTTTCATATCTGGACTGCATTTCTTTATAAATGAAAAAACGAATAATCACATTGAATATCTCTCAAAAGAAAGGATCTTTGTTCTTGCGGTCTGTAATGCTTTGCCAAGTTTGATTTACAAAGGGCTTACATTCTGTCCTTTACACAGCATCAATAGCACCTGCCTACTACATTATCTGATTGGCCTGTAATGAATGTGATTGACAGAATAATCATCTAATCAGCTGCTGGATATGCTTTGAAAAAATTCTGTTAATCTAAAAAACTTTGACCAAGATGGACGAGTGAAATATGCTGAATGGTCTAACTGGTGTGTTGGGTTAATTATGGATGCAGATCCAGAAATTTTTAATGAATTTGTTAACATTGCAAGATGAAGCAGTTTTGTGCATTTTTCTATTAAGTTCTCAATGTATTATCATGACATTTTCAGGGAAAATTGGTCATGAATAAGGGGAGGAAGGGAAAGGAATTTGGTAATGGTAATTACTCAATAAGTACTTAGTGGATTTTCATTACATTTCCAGGGAATTAGATTATGCCACAAGAAATGTATGATAAGATTTTGGCAGTAACATGAATTCAGCTCCAGATTTAAAAAAAAAAAAAATGGCTACATTGCAAGATAGAGCAGTTTTTCTCATTTTTGCTACTAACTTCTTCCCAACAGATTTTGATCATATTTTCAGGGAATGGTCATCATGCATAATGAGAAGTAATTTCATTTTGTTGGTGAACCTAATACACATATGTTTTCAGGATTTATTTTCAAGATTAGGTTTAAGGTGTGTGATGGGGCAGTTTTCCACATTTTTGACAGTAACTTGCCCGACAATGTTAGAAACAAGTGGAATGAAATGAAAGATCTGACTGAGAGAGCTCGCAAAAGCTTTCTCCCTGGAGGAGATCACCGCTGCAGACTCTTGGCAACTAATCAATGACTGGCATTAGAGCCAAGTGTGACCAAAAGCAGGACAATAGACTGTTTGTTAAAGAGAATTTCAGCATAATTAAATTCATTTGTAAACATAGACACAGGATGGTGGGGTAAGGCCTTGACCAACACAAGTGACACGAAACCTTAATCTGATTTGGACAGTAAATCAATCTAATAAGTACTAATCAGTCTTTCATTGGTTTGTATAGACTTGCCTGTTGTTGGTGATGCCAATGTGCAACAACAACAATAAAAAGATAGCAGATACTGCAAGATAAACAACTTGCCCTGTATATTAGCTAAAAAATGTCTGTAGAGATTGGAATTGATCAATTACTCCATCAAATTATTCAAACCTCTGTCCATCTCTCTGTCTCTGCATCTCATCCCAAGTCCGGTACAATGGCGCCCTGTAGGCTTTCTGCACTGACAGGAAGAGAGCTGCTTTTCACAGTTGGCCAAGATACACAGCTGAGCGGAAGATGAGCCCCCTCTCTGAGCTTGTCTCCGCCAGCCGCACCCCCATCCTTTACTCATGATTTTTTTAGATCACTTCACACCCATTTTTCCTTCCTTTAACTTGACCATCCACACAATCATCTATTGGCCAAATTCCCTTAGTTAACACATCCTCTCTCACTTTTTGGAGCTTGCTAAATTGCTCTTTTTCTGCTCATTTTGATGAGCTGATTTGAATATTAAATCTTTTCTGCACTATCCATCACACTGTTCATGCTCTCTGATTAATGCTATTGTTTGTTCATCCAAGTATTGGATCCAAGCTGCATCTCTTCTTTGAATGTTATCCTCTAAATCTCATCCTTCCCCATCTAAAAGTTTGCATCCCTCTCAAATGTCTACCTGTACAACCTCTCAAAGCAATATGGCAGAATGCTTGAGCCACCATACTACTCTGTACTTCACTCATTCATCAATCTAAAATGAGCTACAAGAACTTAATATTTTGGTGCTCACATTGATGAGCACATCTTAAGGTTACTCAATGGTATAGTCTTGTCATTGCCCTTGCTTTCAGAAAAAATGTAACATTTCTTATTGCAACATGGTATATTTCTCCAGTGCACCATTAAGAGTCTCCTAGCCAGTTCCATCACAGCCTGGTGTGTGTAAAACAACCACAGGAGCTGCAAATCCTTCGAGGATACCAACATTAGCAGAGTCAATTATTGGGCTCTTGCTTCTGAAGACCTCTGTAATGTTCTGAAATCGGCACAAACAGGGTCCCAAAGGTCATAAAAAAGCCCTCCCATCTTGTAACCTTGCTGACATTTGCAGTCAACAATTAAAGTATATGCTGGACTTTAAAACCCTATAAAAGCCTCTTAGATTCCTTATGCCAGGGAGTATACAATAATAGGCAAAGACCTCAGGTCATGGTCATGGCCTAGCTCTTCTACACAAAGGTTTAGTAGTCTTATACTTGGGACTCATTAGGCTGTTGGGTTAAAATAAGATTTGCCTAGCATACCATAATTTATCATTTAAAATGAAAATACAATACAATATTCCCCTCCCTCATCCCTTCTGGGTCTCAAGCCTGCCAAGAATGGTTGTATTCCCCTTGTAAGATCTCATTGGATTATTTTAAAAACTTGTTAAAATCATGAAACTGATCCTTTTGATATCTCTGGATGTTTAGTGAGTTGGTCCTCTAATGGTGTGTTTCCATCAAGCACCCAGTGCAGTTTGGTTCATTATGGTACAGTGGCGTTTCCATCGTCAGGAAAGGAGAAAAGGTGCCCAAAAAACGTATCCATGCCATCCCACTGAGAAGTTGCTGGTATCAAGCCAACCCCAAAGGGTGGAACTAAAATCACAGCAGTATAGAATTGTTACTTTCTGGGCCTCAGCAGCTAAAACAAAAAAAACACAAGCAGGGTCAGGGCTTAACGCTTCAAAATGTCCTCAACTGTACTGAATGAAACTGGACCACTCAGTGGAAACAGTCAACAGTCAAATAGGAAATAGTAGCAGTCCCTTCATTTGCAGGTCCAACCAACAACTGAAAAAACAACCGAAAAAATAAGGCAAAGGGCTCTGCTGGTATGGCTGAGATTCCCATTGGTAGGGTCTCCTGCCCCCGTATGATTTACTTTCCTTTGCTAAGTCAAAATAAAGGTACTGTTAAGGCATAGGGGCAGGACCCACACTTTCCCATCACTCTCATGGATCATGGCCATGTATTAGATTGGCCACAGGTCTGCCAGCTCCAACATCTCATTTAATCTCTAGTCATGTTGGAGGCATGTGGGTAAATAGTGAGTGAACTGTGGTGTGTTCCACCTCCTGATGAGTTCATTTCATGACCCTTTACTGTTCTCTTGCTCACTTAAAGGCAGAAAATTGATCTTTGACTGTTTTTCTAGATCTAAGGCTGCTTGATTCTTTATTACTTTCCACCAGGTTGGTTCAGGCCTGTGTCACAGCTCATGTGGGTTATCCTAGGCAGCATTGAACACCCATAGGTCGACCACGAAGAATGACTTTAGTCGACAGCTTTGGTGATCATTTCAGCATCAGTTACTAAACCTGCTAAACAGGAGAAATTTCTCATTCTTCATTATGTAACATCAGGGCTGTTTTATTTTTTGTCAAACATAAGACTGTTTTGTGTGTTGCCTTGTTGATTATAACTGTTCCTGCCAAAGGTAAATCACTTCACAAGGCAGACCATCATATTTCTGCTAACAGTGGTGCTTTCCCACCATTTTGATCCATCTATGGTTACTTTGGAAAAAAAAATCTGTACCATCTTGCTATTTTATTACGGCAAAATCTATAATGCTATATCGATGCAAGCTGTTCAAAGATGCATGAACAGATAAAAAAAATTATACACAGGTATATCCAAAGAACCATCATTGTTTCATTTTAGTCACATGACTGGCCCAAAGGACTAAAGGGCAAAAAAGATTTTTGAGAAAATGGCTGCCACCACTGAAAACTCTAAGGGGCTACAGCACTGTTTCGATTTTTCACCTTTTAAAAACAATGCACATTTATATAACCCAGAAACCCCCGACTATGATGAATCTGAGACAAACTGCTTTTGGTCACTCACGACCTTTAAACAACACACACAACAAAGTATCAGTCACTAAAACAGAAAGGTCTCCATCAGAACTTGTTTTTTCTACATAAAAGTGATGTATATTCCCCTCATACCCACCAGGATGAGAGCTTTTAAGAATTATGGGTAGAAGACAAAATCCTTCACCATCAAGAATGGGCAAAAGCTATTGGCTGCGTAAGCTGAACTGTATGTCAGTTTTTCTGTGAGGGATTATAGTTGAATGGTAGTCATACTTATCTCAAGTTAACACCACATCTAATGGCAGGATAAGAAAAAACGTAGTCTTTTGTTCCTTTCTTAGAAACGGGATTGTCTGTTATGAATCCATGGATCCACAATTTCCTCCTCTCTGTTCTTTCCTTCTTTTTTAAAACTTCCTGAAATGGGATTTTGTTGAAGTAAAACCCAGGCTTTTTCTTTTGACAGACAATATTTCTGAGAAAAAAAAAAAAAAAAAAAGCTGGTGTGCGCTTATCCAGGCAATATCTTACAGGTGTGGAGAAAAAGAAATCAACTGCAGAGAAAGGGAAATGCCTGCACACTGTTCAGCCCTCAGTGAGAAATTTTGTTAGATACAGGGCAATGTTTGGATGTACTTTTTCAGACATAAAGTGAAGACAAAAGTCTTCACCTATGAGTGGCAATCGACAAAAATCAGCAGTGATCACCAGCACCTATTGAGCAAGCAGAAACATGAAGTCATCACAACTTCCACAAGAGGCAAAAAGGGGTGCATTCGAAAAGTCAAGAATACTCCTCGTTTCATAAGTATTTCTTTCAAAATTTGCATAAAGTGCTGATCTTAGCCTAAAAATAGATACATCATACAGTCAATAAAAAAATACAATAAGCACACAGGACCATCTAGAGTTATCTGATGACTGTAGGCAGAGGCAGGCTAAAGAATTGTGTCTACCTGCTTGTCATGGACTTGGGAGTGAAGAAAGACACAAAAACAAAAAAATGTTGGAGTGTACCTTTAACTTTTGGAGAATTCAAACAGCTCTTATCATGGTTGACGCTGAAATGCTTCTAGATCATTTCTTCAGTTAGGAGGGTTCCTAACCAAAAGGGACTTTTGAAACGCACCCAAGGAGGAGGCACAATACAGCAAAAATATGCCTAAATAAAATTCAGGAATTATGCGACCTGTCCACATACACATACATGCTTGTAGACACCTTTTATCTTTGTATATTTTGCAATTAATGTCACAAAAGATGGTGAGAGAGAGTTCAAAGTTTAAATAAAGACATGTAACTAGACAACTAGCCTTAAAAACAGCCCCCTAGCAGAATATGAAGAAAATAGTACTATTATACACTAAAATAAATCCATGGGAACATGTTCAAAAAGTTGGTTTTGAGCTTAAATTAGCCAGCAACATATTTAGTTTGACAGTCAGATTTCTGTTTTGGCACAGTAGCCTTATGAAGCCAAAGTGAGCTGGAGAGGCTGTATTCTGCAGAGTAGTTTATAAAATGAAGGGTTTTTTTTGGCACCAGTTATGTTTTCATAAAATAACCTATGACCATTTTTAGTCATACCTGTCAAGTTTTGGATTTGAAAACTTTGAAACTGTCTGGCACCCACTGTGATTCGCCCACCACCCCAACCAAGCTCATTTCTCAACGAGCTATTGCAAGGAATTTAGTGATTTCATCATCTACGGTCCATAATATCATCAAAAGGTTCAGAGAATCTGGGGAAATTACTGCACGTAAGCGGCAAGGCCGAAAACCAACATTGAATGCCCGTGACCTTCAATCCCTCAGGCGGTACTGCATCAAAAACCGGCATCACTATGTAAAGGATATCACCACATGGGCTCAGGAACACTTCAGAAAACCATTGTCAGTAACTACAGTTCGTCGCTACATCTGTAAGTGCAAGTTAAAACTCTACTATGCAAAGCAAAAGCCATTTATCAACAGCACCCAGAAACGCCGCCGGCTTCGCTGGGCCCGAGCTCATCTAAGATGGACTGATGCAAAGTGGAAAACTGTTCTGTGGTCTGACAAGTCCACATTTCAAATTGTTTTTGGAAAGTGTGGTCGTCGTGTCCTCCGGACCAAAGAGGAAAAGAACCAGCCGGACTGTTATGGGCGCAAAGTTCAAAAGCCAGCATCTGTGATGGTATGGGGGTGTATTAGTGCCCAAGGCATGGGTAACTTACACATCTGTGAAGGCACCATTAATGCTGAAAGGTACATACAGGTTTTGGAGCAACATATGTTGCCATCCAAGCAACGTCTTTTTCATGGACGCCCCTGCTTATTTCAGCAAGACAATGCCAAGCCACATTCTGCACGTGTTACAACAGCGTGGCTTCGTAGTTAAAGAGTGCGGGTACTAGACTGGCCTGCCTGTAGTCCAGACCTGTCCCCCATTGAAAATGTGTGGCACATTATGAGGCTTAAAATACAACAACGGAGACCCCGGACTGTTGAACAACTTAAGCTGTACATCAAGCAAGAATGGGAAAGAATTCCACCCGAAAAGCTTCAATAATTGGTCTCCTCAGTTCCCAAACGTTTACTGAGTGTTGTTAAAAGGAAAGGCGATGTAACACAGTGGTAAAAATGCCCCTGTGCCAACTTTTTTGCAATGTGTTGCTGCCATTAAATTCTAAGTTGATGATTATTTGCAAAATAAAATAAAGTTTCTCAGTTCGAACATTAAATATCTTGTCTTTGCAGTGTATTCAATTGAATATAAGTTGAAAAGGATTTGCAAATCATTGTGTTCTGTTTTTATTTACGACTTACACAATGTGCCAACTTCACTGGTTTTGGGTTTTGTAATACGGGAGGATGGCGGGAAAGAGGGGTAAAATACGGTAGTTTCCCAGCCAAAACGGGAGACTTGACAGCTATGTTTTTAGTTACATTACACATTTTGAAAGTAGTGTTCATGACTCTGGTATGTGGACACTACCAAAGACTGCATCTCAGGAACAGTAAAAAATAAAAGACAGGATCTACAATCGACACATTTAAGATTTCATAGAACAAATTTATAATAGCAATCAAATATATTGTGCATACAAGATTAAAGCTGGTGGAGCACTGTACCATGACTGCTCAAATACTAGTTCTGCTGAATAGGGAAACATACGAGAAAATCCTTGTGAAACCCACAGTACAATATGATATTGACCAACAAAATGGGTAGTTGTTGCATAACATGCTTGCTTACCTCTGGGCCCTCATAACATGTAGCCCTCTAGCAACAGCAGCACACAATAAGTTATTACAGCCTGCAATACATTGTTTGGAGTGACAGATGTTACAGGGGAGACATGGTCATAAAAAAAAAGAACCGATATGAAAAAGAATAAAAAAACATGAGCAGGGGCTCTGAGACATGGTCCCTATTAGGAGGGAGTATGAATGGGAGGAGCAGAAATTACAGTGATTGAGTGGACAAGTGTGTGGAATGACAGGGGGTGCAGTGGAAGAGAGAGATGGGGACAAAGGAGAAAGGAGATATTAGAAGAGATGAAACAGGAGAGCCTGCAGGAGAGGAGGAGAAGAAAGACGAAGGGGATGCGGATGAGGAAGGGTGGAGGGGAATTACAGGATAATGTGGAGTGAGCCCAGATTTGGGAAGTGATGAGGATTGATGGAGGGAGAGGGAGCAGAGACGGAGAGATAAAGGGAGTGGGTTCAAAAAGAAAGACGAGATCATTGTGAGAGAAGAGAGAGGAGAGGTTTGAAAAGAGATAGGGGGAGGTCACTAGGGTTTTTTTTCCACTGAGACAGAAGTGGAAGTCTCTTGAGGTTTTCACACATACAATATGTACACAGGAGCATGGCACAAACACCCCCCTACATGCACACAGACCGTCTCTCCCTCTAATGTTTCATTGCCTCTATTCGCTAGATTACATCTTTCAATTAAGAACGAGATGGTTGTCTCTTGGTTCCGCAGAGTGTGTGTGCAGCAGCGAGTGTGTAAATGGTTCAAAAGATTAAATTCTCAAGGAATATCAATGCACCTAAAACCATCGTCAGACTCATTGATAGAGTCAAAAGCAAAAACGTAAATGATTTTAATGCACATTTTCGACCCACTTAAATCAGATCTGCAAGTCACCATCTGAGAACCACTGCCCTACCATAGCAGTACCAAAGTACAAGGGGTCTCCTGGTACAAGCACCATGGCAGAGGACCCTAACCACCAAGCTGCAGACCACCTATAGAAAAACAAAAAATAATTAATTTTATTACCATTTCTGAATAACTCAGAGAGAAGGGTGTTTTATTTTGAAAGGATTATTGGATCCTTGCGTATCCATCTCTGTACTTTGCGCAGACTTGACACTCTCTCTCTCCCTCTCTCTCTGACACAGCTGTGATGAACAAAGAGCTACAAGCTAAGATAAACTCACTGTTTAACCTGTGCCATGCACCAGTCCACTAGGGCTTCAGACACACTCCTTTGCTGAGGAGTTCTTTATTTTTGTAATATATATATATTTTTTTATTATGTGAACTTAAAAAGTTATGAATAGATTTTTTTTTCAGGAAATGCTGGTCATGCCACAAAGTAGAAGTGATTGTATTTTAGCAGTGATGTGATTCCTGATGTGGATCCTGGAATTTTTAAAGGATTTCATAACAGTGTGAGAGAGGGTAATTTTCCACATTTTTGCGAATAACTCAATCAATTCTCAATGAATTTTCATGACATTTTCAAGGAATGCTGGTCATGGCACAAGGAAGAAGTGATAAGATTTTGCTGGATGCGGATCCAGAGGTTTTTCACATTTTTACACATTTCAGGCAACTAGAAGTAGTCCAGAGTGCAAATCTCTGCCAAGGCTTTTCCAACATTGCGTGGCGATTTGTCAAAAATATAGAAAACTGACCTATCTCGCACATTTAAGATGTCCTTTAAAACAAACCTGTATCCAAATAAGTATACAGTTTCAAGTTTTTCAACTTCATTTCTTGAAATAAGGTTCTATTTGACATGCAAAAGGATATATAGTATGTAGCCATTATGGCTGAGAAACGCATGTTGCAATTCCCTAACACTATCCTTCAAAAACCTTTTTGGCAATGACTGCTGTCAAATAAGTCATACTAGTGACAGAATACCTGCTCTATTTGAAGTCTAAATCCATCAAAGAAACCCCTGAGGTGTGTATTTTGACTGAAGCTCTCGATTCCTCTCAGACAACATGCTCGATAACTACCAGTGAGCTCCTGAACAGGCAGCATTACTATCAAAGAAATCATTTTGATTTTTTTTTTCCTGGCACAGATGGCCGTAAACTGGATTTAAAAACCTGAAGTGTATTAAAGGTGATATGATTGATTCTGGTGTTCCCCCTTAAACTACTATAAATCTAAGCCCCACAGGTATGTGGGGAATTTGTAACACTATCAGCATTAAAAAAAACCAGGGCATTACCCTCATTCATTCTTTTCAGTAACTGTACCTCTGAATCTCCTGAAGTGTTTTTCTACCTTTGATTTGAGAGTAGTAGTGGGCCATTAACCAGTAGCTTTGGCTAAAATTTCTGAATACTCGCAAAACTGTTTTCATAGATTTAAACAAAAAGGTTTGGTTGCAGTTCACACACAAGGCCTAAGCAATCCTGAATATCATGGCAAGTAAATAACAGGAGAGTAAATGTGATTTTTGTCAGACAGATGCTCATATTGAGCCCTGGCCTTCTGCACGTTTCTCTCTGACACCAACAGAGTAGAGCCAGGAGGGCACGCACACTCATCAAAGGGCACCGCCTCCTTTTTGTGTTAGAGCTCTGTTTGTTTTCTATTAAAGTCTGATGTCTCGTAATAACAATGAATACTTGCAAAGTGTCTTACAGCAGCAAATGAAGTACTACAAGGTGTGTTTTCATTCATTTTTTTCTATTTTGGCTTTTAGAGATACAGCAGAGACAGTGCATAAACTCAGAAAAGGGTAGAGAAACAGAGGAGGACACGCAGCAAACGGGAAATTGGAAGGAATTTAACCCTGGCCGGCCACATGGGACAAAAGCTTTCACAGATTTTACAAGCAGGGTTGCTATCAACTCTGCCAAACCAGCATCCCCCTTTAAGGTGTGTTTTAACTACAGTTCTCGTGATACCAGAATTTTCAATTACAATCTGTCAGTAGTTATATAAAAACAAAAAATGACAACAACAAAATGACCTCCTGGACACCTGCTAGTAACCTCCAACCTGCATATTGGAAAGGGTCACTAAACCCCCAGTTAGACAATATTTTGGTTATAATGACAAACAAAAAGATTTCTATAAAATATTGAGTACCCAAAATTAAATAATGCATTCAAATTATCATAAATACTTTTGAAGAGTATGCAGCGCTTCTGTAGTCTGATTCTCTTATTTTATTTTACTTTGGTCATGGTGTCGGCATCAATGTGTATACTGATCGCTTCATGTGAGCACTGTGGAGGGCGTAGTTGGTGAAAAAACTGTCAGCTACCAATAAACCCCTAATTTTTTCTTTGTGTTAGTCTTTGTGAGAGAATGTCAAAAATGCAGAAAACTGCCCTCACTTGCAGTGTTAACGAAACCTTGAAAAATATCCTGGATCCACATCCAGACTAAGACCACTAAAAAATGTAATCAAGTCTCTCTTGTACCATGACCAACATTCCCTGAAATTGCAATCAAAACTTAATTGTAATGAAAAAGTATCGAGTTATAAGCAAAAAATGTAGAAAACTGTCCTAAAGTTTGCAGTGGTAACAAATCCTTAAAAAAAAAAAAATCCTTGATCTGCATCTGGATTCTGAAGGCCTCAAAGATCATATCACTTCTTCTTTGTGGCAGGACAAACATTCCCGTAAAATGTCATAAACATCCATCAAGAACTTATTGAGTTATTAGTAAAAAGTTGGAAAACTGCTCTATCTCCTACAGTCAATAAATCCTTTGAAAATTCATTGATCAGCATCTGGATTTGTATCACCACCCCAATGTTTCACTTTTTCTTTGTGGCAGGACCAACTTTCCCTGAAAAATTAGTAAAATCAGATCCTACACTTTTGAGTTATCCTGTTCAAAGTTTAACAAACAAACAAACACACTATGGCAAAAACGTAACCTAATTTGAGGAGATCATCATTGCAGATTTTATGTTAATCCTATTATGTTTTCTATACATTCCAAAAAAAGTGATTGGCATCACCATTTGACCACAATGCACGCAACTGCACAAAATCTGTACCCCTGTGACAAAGTCAGAGTAAAACGCCTCCTCACTTTGTTGTTTGTCTTCGCTCTTGCAGGAACATGACATCAGGAAAAATGTTTTGTTTTTCATACTTCAACTCCATTTCAATGCTTCCCTGCATGATTTGTGAAATTTGAGTCTTGGGAGTGTCAGTTATTGAATCTGAGTCCTTGGGTCATTTGGTTTTTTATTTTGCTGGATTTAGAGCAAGCTGAATGGATTTTACTTCATGTTTATCTCAATCTGTGAGAGGGATTGGATTTTCAAAGCAAATACTGTTGAGGAGCTCTGGAGGGCTCAAACGAAACACAGCAGCTCACAGAGTTCATGCGGGGGTTCACTCTCTGACTGAGGGCGCGCTTGTTGCTGTGTAAATACTAGAAAAATAAACCAGACTAAACATTTCATATTCACAATGTTTTTAGTCATTGTAAAAGCATTTCAGTTTTTCGAGTGATAATTTGTCATGTCATGAAATCAACTACTTTCTTTCGATTTAAGACAACAGAACACACTTTGACTAAATTTAAGTTATAATGATACACTTTAAGACAAAGATACAGGGAGTGTTTGGGGATAACTTGAAGTCTTTGAAAGCCTTTTAAAGATGTTACCAATGTTTGATGATAGTGATGTCAGATAATGTTAATTGTCCTCCTGTGGCATATCAGCAAAATGCTTGTTTATCATGAGAAGATGGATGAGATTTGAGTTACACTCCAGTTTGCCTCATCAGACCAGCAGTAATGCAGTAATTATGGTGTGGTGACAGTTTTTAAGTTGTAAGTTGAAAGATAAACATATCCTTACTTACTGTGTTAATTTAGTATTTTAGTATGTCACTTAACTTTGGTAATTGAACGACACTTACTCTGTTAATTTAAGTATTTTAGTATGTTAGTTAATTTGATAATTGAATGACACTCGATTCTTTGATCTCTATTTTTTATTTTTTTATTGAATGCATGCTACTATCCCTGTACTTGCACTGTACTGCTGCAAACCAGAATTTCCCCTTGGAGATCAATAAAGGATTATCTTATCTTATCTTATCTTATCTTATATGAGAAAAACATGCAATGTGCAAATACACTGTTCAATGTTGGATTAGCGATATGGACTGTTTTAAAAATAACAGGTAAAGAGTGCTTTTATTATTTGTCTAATAGTTTATGCTATTCTCCTGGTTACAAACAACACCTTCAGCTGCAACATGCTTTTCCTTAATTAATGAAACCCTTTTCCCACAAACTGCAAAACTGCACTTTCGCTGCATCTGTCTGTGTTAAAAGTTGTGAAAACAAGATTGTTACCTCCACCAAGGAGGCTGTAGCTATTACCTCCCTCTTAGCCCATTACCGTAAAACATAGACATCAAAATATGTCAAATTTAACATAAGACCATGGTCACTAGGCAGGTTTTATATGGCACACAAAGAATGTACAAGAAAAAAAACACTGAAATTTTAAGTTTATTTTATGACATTACTCAGCAGTTCTCAAATGATTAAGCAGGTGTGGCTTGGGAGTTTATACTATTATGTACAAAAAATTCAGCTGTTAAATTTACTCTGATTTTAAATGTTGAATTACCTTGTTATTGAGATTTTAGCTGAAATACAGTTGTATTTCAAACTTTATTGGGTAATTGTGGATAAAATATATTAACAGGCTTCAAGGTGACTATTTTTGCATGGATGTAAATATATATGTGCCTTGAGATTTTGGCTCGGTTTTAGGTTTGCCTCGAACAGAATAATTAAAAAAAACACTTCTTTAACCAGTCTCAGGTACAGTGGGGATCCTCATACAATCAAATATTGGGGCCCTTCGGCTGAAACTTGGAGAACCACTGCTTGTCATATCATACAGCGCAAAAAAGGGTACTGTGAGGCTCTCTGATTGGTTCATCAGAAGACCAATGAGAGAGCTAACAAATGTCAATTGAACATTGAATTCATTAGCATTTAGTACATTTGCATGCCATTCATTGCATTCCTTTTTTCCCCTTTGACCTTGTCATTCAAATAATATGTTAATGCATCATACTCTCAGTATCAGTAAATCCTTGTCAACTATCAATTTTCCATAAGTAACCAAGAGCATTTGTCTATTTTATTGACAGCTGTAATTCTTCAAAAGGTTCTCAGATTGCACATTTACATTAACCCTTGTAACTCTTCCTGCTATTATTTGTCTGCCTCAATTTGTTTTGTATAATGCACGTAAAACTTCAGTCCTTATAAGCATAATAAAAACAAAGACATCTTTTTTTTCAGGACATTCAGTGCTCATGGAATATGCATGCTGAAATGATGTCAAATTAATTTGTCAAAAGTTGTTTGACCAGGAATACAGAAAAAAAATCAGCGCATGATTGAAATCTTATTGAATTTAATCAATATCACACACAGATCAGTGATGAATGAGCCTTTTTACATCTTTATCTGGTTCTGTCAAGCCTTGGCTATTAGGAGATATGAATTAAATAATGAAAAAAAACTTACAGCAACAATTGTTTACATATTTACACTTACATCTCTAAATGTTTGTTTGCTCTACAAACATTTGGGGCCAATTTTGGAAGCAGTTTCTGTCTAAAACGTTACAAAGCACCACATAACATCACTGATACATACCTCCCTTCTAATTCTTTTGGTAACTGATTTGTCTCTTGTTGACCTTTGGCTGCTCCTGATGGGATGCTGCCATTATGAAAACAAGAGAACAAGAAATTAGGCTAATCTAATTGGTCTACAGAGTGGTGCAGATATGATGTAGTTTTGTATGTCAATGCAGAAGTTAGCATTGCACTGGTTCTCTCGACTTAAAGCCTATGGGATTTTTCACTGTGTTTCAGATCATTTCGGATAATAAGCTCTGCAGCAAACCAAAAAATGATAAAACTTACATGTTCTGCTCTTTTTGATGATCTCAACAAACAAACCTACTTTTTCATGATGTTACAAGCTTTCAAGTAATCCATGAGAGTGAAAAGCTATTATTAAGTTACAAATGTACTTTAACATGGAGGCTCAACATAGAAGCAACTACAATATTTCCAATATATAACTTCTCTTGGTGTGACCTCTTGTTTGAGAATATCCTCTTAACTGAATGACCTGATCAAGTTGGTGCCCTATAGTGGCAATATTGTGAAGTATTGTATATTCAACTAGAAGGCACTCTGAGAGCACAAACCTCCACCAAGGTAGCTCACATATTGCTGTTACATCTATAAGCAACAGTTCCATGACAAAGTTACCATCACAACATGATTCATTGACCCCGAAAAACCCACACCTAGCACTCAGAATCATGTTGATTTTGTCACTGTGTGTTTGTTGGTTTGTTAAACTTTGAACAGGATAACTCAAAAGTGTATGAATTGATTTTAATAATTTACAGGGAAAGTTGGTCCTGCCACAAAGAAAAAGAGAAGCATTGTGTTTGTGGTGATACAAATCCAGATGCTGTTCCAGGAATTTTCAAAGGATTTATGAACTTTAGGAGATAGATCAGTTTTTCTTTTTATTTATTATTTTTTTTTTTTACTAATAACTCAATAAGTTCTTAATGAATTTTGATGACATTTTAATGGAATGTTGCTATCATTATTAGACAGTGATTGAGCAAAAACTATCATTCACTAATGGGGGTTATCTGGATCACCATCAAAATCTAATCATTTTTAAGTTGGGCCATTACCAACATCTCCTGAAAATTTCAGTAAAATCCGTCCAGTAGTTTTTGTATATTCTCACTAACAAACAAACACACAAACAAACATACGCCGGCAAAAACAAAACCTCCTTGGGGGAGGTAAAAATGATCAGAAATGCTTACTGCCAGGTCCCAGGCCATTTTTGTTGTCCTTATTAGCTGTTCATTAGCAAAAAGTAGTTTACAATTCAAAAGCAGCAATACAAGATGCATTTTATTATCCCATTTTAAACACTGAAATCTAATGTGCGTATGTTCAATATACAGCTTTTTTTCAGGCATACATCCAAAACTGGTATTCCACATCCCAAATATAGTGTAGAGTAAAGCTTACTTACTCCTGCACCACTCTATAGACTGGCAGTAAGTCATCACTTTCTCTAAGGTTCAGAATGGAGGTCTAACGACATCACTACCATGGTTTTATATAAAACAAAAAAGTGATAAAAAAAAAAAAAATGCTTATTACAGATCTATAACTGTGAATCCACAATTGACAAATTAAAAAAAATACATTAAAATTAATGGCTGGATTAAACATTTTTGTAAGGGACTCGACCTGAAGTAATTCATAGATTGATAAAGATCTGTTGTACATCTCCAGAGGTATTAGCAAACATCTGGAGAGTTACAGCTTGGGGGCGCTGGTGATCCCATGGAGTTGGGAGGGTTCAAGTAAAAAGGCTGCCTGTTCTGATTATGAGCAACTCTATCTCACAAAACTGATAAAAAATGAGAGATGCACTAACTATCATTTCCTGACTTTGATGCTCCTGTGCACATTTTCCAAGTCATTTGGCTGCAAGGGGTATTTGCAAGCCCTTTTTATGAAATAATAACCAGAAATACTAAATGTCTAACACAAATTGTACAGCAATGTCATCTTTTGTGTCTTTTTACTGTTTATTTCCTCGGTACATTCTGTCCCTTTCACTATTATTTTCAATAAATAATAATCTTCCCATAAAGAACGAGAGCCCCGTTCACAGCTGCAAACCAGAGTGCAGATGGAATAAAAACACCTTTTGTGAGTGTGTTTGTGTTCTGTATGTTCTGGTTATTGTGACCTCAAGTATTTCACACAGCAGAAGTGAGTGTTATCTGCGGTTGACGCACACCCTCCTGGATGCACACAGTGTTGGTGCTCTTTCTGGTTCCACACTTGGATGTCTCTCCCACATCACAATGAGACCTTGCAGTTATATCGCACATTATCAGTGTGTAACCTTAATACAACAGCGTGACAGAGTGTGGGAAGATAATTGCCCGAGTCAGAAAGCTTAACATAGCTGCAGAAACAAACACCTATTATCAGCAGCCAGCTTGCTTTTTCAAATATCCAATTACAGGTTGTCATGTTATGGAGTGCGAACAAACTAAATGATGTGAAAATGCTCCCACACATACATGCTTGTGGCTGATACACATCGCCCTCTGACACGGGACTTCATTTACTTTGCAAGCACACACAAACCCTTGGAACCAGAGCGTTGGGATGATTGCTTCAATCTTCTCATCTCTGTTTGTGTTAGACCTAAATGTGGCCACATTTTATGGTTTATTTGAGGACATAGAATGAAAAAAGGCTACTAGTAGAACTTACAGAAATGTATGACCAACAATTTAATGACTTCTGACAAGATATGGAGTGATGTGCATGTATAAGAAACAGCTGGATTGTGTACTAAAACCAGATTGGTTGATTACTGAATTCTGTGGTCTCCTATTTTACACAGCAGACAGGTGACCTAAAGGACAAAAATCATTCTAATTGATAAATAATGTGTCCTGGGGGATACACATATTTTGGGGAGCAGATATTAAGGAGGTAGACTTGTTTTCTTGGGATTTTCCAAAAGGGGATTTGGGTCAAGTCTTCAAGTCATGTGACTTAATGCCAATAATTAAATAGATATTATGACTTTCCTCAAAATCCAAAATGGCATCATGCTCAGACATTTACACTGACCAAAACCTGTCTGTTTTCAACACCACATATATACTAGATTTGACTAGATTGGATAGAACTTTATTAATCGCCTTGGGAAGACTCCCTCAGGGAAATTAAGATTCCAGCAGCATAGCAAGCACACAGCGTAAAAAAAACATAGGTATCAGAAAAGTAAAAAAGTAAAAACAATTTGCAATAATAAATATAAATATAAATACCAACATGGCTACTGGCTACTGCTCCTTCTCGTCCTCTTCCTGTCACTCCTCCTTCCTCTGAGTGAGGAGTTGTAGGGTCTGATGGCAGTGCATACAGATTTTGTCAAAACACAGTAAATCTGACACACCAAATGGACCACGGAATATATTTCACTAGTCTATCTGAGCAACAACCCATTGAAAGTATTTGGGAAAGGGCAGAGCCCTTCAGTAGCATATCTAGCAGGTGATTGGATGATCATTCCATCAATCACTTTTTGGTGCTACTGCTGCAGTGAAAAATACAAAATGTAGTCCACTATGTAGAACAAACTTTCACCAAAACATGTCAGAAGAGGAGCAACAATATCAATTCTACTCTGAATTTCTTTGACTATTGTAATTTTCCATTTAAGAAAGAAGATCTGAACACAATTCTACAGAAGCTGTTAGCATCTATGCTCATCTTTTTCATCACTTCCTGCTGTCTTTTCCTTCGCAGATCCCACCGCTTCCTGCTTTAAAATGCACTGATTGGGCCATGCTGCATTGGGCCACTCACAGTCACTGTAAATGGAGCTTGACAAGATGTATTTACCCGATTACAGACATCAAATCAGGCAGGTCCATCTGCAGCACATTTTCTTCTAGATATGAACTTTTCTCACAAAAACTGTTTGAACCAATGAACCAAGTCTCAAATTTCTTCTGCTAAAGCGCCAATGCTTTCACTCCTGTGTCACTAAAGCCTCAGTCCCATCTCTGTTCTGCTCCCCTCTCCTCTTAAATCGCTGCTCGAGCTCTTGTTTTTGTTTTGTATTCAGCGAGGTGGAACTTTCACAGTAGACACACAGTTAGCAGCGAGTGTCTGAAGGCCCTAGACATGGAAAACAAACCAAACAGCTTGTGTATGCCAGCAAGCGTTGGCTGTCAAAAATTCCACTGGAAGCCCTTCTCAGATGAAAAATTCATTAATTTGGTTCCGACAATGAAGACATTACATAACACTGTGTCCTGACATCCTCTCGTGAGGAAGAAAGGCTCTCTGTCATTTCTGTGGAACAAATGTGTTGCTGTAGTTCCTCACTCAGCCAAAAAACAAACATGCTTGTGAAGATTCATGAGGGCTGTGACAGTATTTTCCTGACAAATCATCATTGAAACATCTCTGTTAAATGTTTCCCGAGTTCATAGTCAGCTTCTATATTGCTGTCCGTGCTGTTTTTTTCCTGCCTCGGGTGCTGGCTCCCTTCACCATAGCAGGTCCAGTCATGTCATTCATAATAGATGAGAGCAGGTTCACTTCCCTCTTAACCTGCGTGACTTCCATTCTATTTATAGCTGGACTGTCATTTCTGAATCACACACATACACACACCGTATCCCACATCGATACGTCTACAGTGGTGTTGGCTGCCAGTCAGGATCAATCGACACACTCTGGAGACATCGCTCAACAGAGACTTCTATTTAACAGCTTCTGTAGTGCTGTTGTTGTGTTCATATGCTGGTACAATAAAATCCAACACTCCCTAGATATCCTTTGAGACATTTAACAGCAATAAACAATGTAACAATCTGTCTTAACAACCCAGTATGAACAAAAACTGCTTATGCCTTTGTCTGACTCTTTATTTCCTCTATGAATTGGCTTTAAGAGATGTAGGGAGGAAGAGGAGCAACTTCGGCTCAGTCCCATTTCTTATCCTTACCCCTCCTCTTGTTTTTGAGTCTTCTCTCTCCTGTTGAAACAGAGAAGTTGAGAAGCGGTAGTGTCTAAATCTTCCCCCACAAAATGGTACTTCAAGGGGCTGCTCATTTTCTGGCTGAGAGCAGATGAGGTGTCTGGATTACTGAGTCCCTGACAGGACAGAAAAGTTACATATGTATTTCATTACTCATATTTCACACAGAGATGGGCACAAGTCCAAGTCAAGTCTCAAGTTAGCACCTGCAAGTGTCTCAAGTCTCTTGATTAGTTAATAATACTATCACTGAAATAGATATAAATTTATGTTACTTGAGGTAAAAGGAAAATACTGCCAGCCTTACTGGACATATATCACTAATTATAAGATTAGTGGAACACTGCATTATGTTTTATCTTAATGATTTTATTAACTGTAAATTACAGCCTCTAACCCTTCAAACAGTAACAGTTGTCTGACATGCTTGTAAGATCAATGGTTCCAAGTCAAACTTGTTTTCTAAACTTGCCCTTGGATGCTTTATGTGTGATGTCTCAAACCTCAAGTCCGAGTTAAGGTCAAGTCTGAATTCACAAATGCAGCCATTTAAAACATCCCCACTTTCCCTCATAGGGTCTTGGCTGGTCCCTGGCAGGTCTGTGACACTGTCTGCCAACCTCGACAGTTATGACCTGTAAAGTTTAGGCCCTGGTTGTGTGATTTAGTGGTGTCAAGTTTGCTCTCTGTTGATTTTGCAGCTACTTTATTGACCAAGAAAAAGGTTAAGGTTATGTAATCTTGAGAGGGAAGCACCATCTCATGTTAGCACCCTGTAAATGCATTAATGGGTGGGGGGGCTTCCAGTGGCTGGAAGTTGGCTGGAAGTTGGCTGGACGTTGGAAGGCAGCTGGCTGGGAGATGAAAATTAATCTGTAGATGTGAGTTAAATCTAAGTCTTAAATGAGTCCCTATTTTTGATTTCAAATTTCTCATAATTTCACTTTCACATTTCCTGATAACATTTTTGAGACAGTTATCACTGGTGATTAGTTCATGGCATCCCAACATAATCACTATAATGTGACTGCTATATATCTGTGGATTGGTGACCCTGCTTCTACATTAATACTTGTAGAGGGGTGTCAAGGGCTGTAACTTCCACACTGATCGAGCATCAGATGCCATCAAATAAGGGAATAAAGAAATGTAAGACTACCATGCTATCAAACTTAGCTACCTAGCTTGCATTACATTGCGTGCTCTCAGCTTGGGAGCTACATAGCTAGTGGCAAGCTCACAGAGCTACTTAACGAGACATAAACATATGCATGCATCATTCTCTTTAATTCTTGTTGAAAGTAAACTAACCAAGGATTATATAAAAACCTATGAATGCAAACATAGAAAGTACCCATATTTGAAGACCTCCTTCTCTGGGGAAGTAGCCATCTTGTCAATGATTCACTAAACATTTTAGGAGTTTATCCACAACACTTTGTTTTAAATATGCCTCATACAACCTCTGTTTTATGGGCCATGTACCCTCGCACTTCACCCTACAGCTCTGTTCAAACAAGAATCGGGACTTCCTACCCCTTCATATGAAAGTGCAAAACATCGGGATGGGGCATGGTAGAGGCAAGAGGTGTTTTGAGAATGAGCTTAAGAGTCTCCTGAATACATCACAGGTTGGTACAACAACCCCTATAATGATCAAATGATTTCTTGTCTCTTTTCAATGAATCTGCTTTGTTTGTCTACAGAATAAAAACACCATCTCTTCCCTCCTTTTCCTTAGCTTTATGAAAGATCAGGAAAAAAATGTCAAAGAAGCAGAAAACAGGGTAAAAATAACCTCGGATGAAAATACATAACGTTTGTTGTTCCCAGTCAGTTTCATGTTTTTGTACATGTCACATGTACTCCTCATAAAAGCTTAAAAACATTATTAAGAAAATATTCCTGGATCCACATGCGCATTCAGATCCCCACCAAAGTTTAATCACTTCTTTCTTGCACCATGAAAAACATTCCCTGATAATACCATCAAAATACACTCATTAGTTTTTGAGTACAAACAAAAAACAAATAACTAACAAACAAATGATGGCAAAAGAACTAAAAGTACACCAATTTCTACAATGTAATCATCAGCATTAAACTTAAATATATATCTTAAATATAAATAGGTTATGGTGTTTTCCCAAAAACAATTCCAATATTCCACTTGATCATGTGCAAAAAAAAAAAAGCCATAGGGTTGTGGACTGCTCAATAAGTAGTTAAGTACAGTTGAAAAAATGGTGAATTGTTTGTTAATTGTTTTATATTTATGGAAAAGGAAGTGCATCACCTTTTCATACAAGCATAATTCATAGCCCTGCACTTTAAACAAAAATGTTCTTTTATGGGAAGCTCCCTGGCTTTGACTTAATAAACAAATAAATAAAAAGATAAATAGGCTGCGTGTCCCCAGTGTATTTGTGCATTAATTATGTAACTATGAGGATGGGGTTTTTGGATCTGTGCGTGATTTCTACAAATGTTTTCTTCAAAGAATATATTAAACATAAAATGCTGACAAAATATATTCATTGTTTATGTTTTGTTTGAGGACTATTTGCATAATTCTGCATGTCTCATGTGTAGAAACATGTAGATGTGTTCCTTTGTTGCTCTCTGTGCTCTGCCTACATCTCCGCTTTTTTTGTGACAGTCGGAGGAATGAAACCCAGAACACGTAGGAATGATTAAAATACATCAGCAGGCATGGATATTAACATACAAAGGCCAAGTCTGTAATAAAAGTAAATAAGAGGGATGCATTGGGGTTTTGGTTGTAGAGAAGAGGCTACTTAATTGTTAAAGTGAGGGTTTGTGATGAATCATATTTTTGTTTGCTCCTATTTGACATAAGAGCATTCAGAGGACAAAAGGCTGTTGAAAGGCTCCTTTGTATATTTGTAAATTCATATTCTCACACTGAGCAGTCACCATTAAAATGGTCCAACATTTTAATAAACAGAAAGCTAGAGCTATTAAAAAAAAATACATATATATATATATATATATATATATATATATATATATATATATATATATATATATATATATATATATATATATGTACATAGCAAAAAACAAGTGACCGGAGCAATTTGATTTGGGTGTTTGTGGTGGGGCCCATTGTTCTATCCTTTCATGGAGCCCACAGCTGCATGCATGGCTCCTGCAGGCAGTACCTCCTATCTGAAAGAGGTGGTAAAGCCCCTTATGAAATAATCATTTTCTAAAAGGCGAAGCGACAGGAATGAGATTGGGTCTGTAGATGAGCCAAAGGCACATATTTTTGTATTAAAATGTATTTTAAAAATGACAATGAATTTTGAACGTTTGACCTTTGTTGGGTTCAAAGTCAACAGCAAAATATCATCTATATAAATATATTTAAAACAATATATTTTCTTTGTTTTTGGACACTTTATTTCTACAAAATAGAAACAAGTTTCCCTTCTCTTGAGTTTCCCTTCAACAGTTTCAAAGGGGTTTGACTGATAGGTAAATAACTTTTTAGAAAATAAGATACATATCTTCCCAGAAGCAGAATAGCGGCATAGCAGTCAAGAGCAATAAAAAGAAGAAAACATACCCTATAAAAGGCATCTCGGGAGCCTGACTTCTCAACACTGAATCAGAAACACAGCTTGTCGTGAGAGCCTCTCTGAAAATAAAGACCTATGCTGTAGTGCTAAACATAGAGATTGTCATATGCTTCACAAGAGCTCCTGCTAATGCATTAACCATGTTTTTTGTATTTGATGGTAATTCCTGCATATTTAATCTTGAGAGAGTAGACAGATAAAAGCATTTCCACTGAAAACCCATTGTCATGAAAATCTCCTAAATGCAGTTGTATGTCAAAGAATGTGTCAGTGTCAAGAAATAAGTCAAGTGTGTTAATGCTTCACACAACCAAGTGATCCACACTCTAATGCAATAAAAGTGCAGAGTGATCATCTGACACAATTTTTCAGCTCTGTTAAATATTTTACACAGACATGTTCTGACATATTTTCCAAGATTCTTGCAGCCCCAATAAAGTCTTATTAATTGCTTGAATGTTTTATCTCTGCTTTTATTTTACTCATGAACTAATTACATCATTACCTCCACCAAAGAGGTAATGTTTTTAGTTGGCGATTGTCTGTGTGCAAGAGAACTCACAAAGTTATGGATGAATTTCTATAAAATTTTCTGGCAATGTTGTGTAGGGTACAAGGAAGAAGTGATTTAGCTTTGGTGGTAATTCCAATCCGGAACCAGACCCAAGAAACTCTTAGAGCATTTATTATCACAACGTGACACGGCAGTTTTCAACATTTTCAGTAATAACTATAATAATGCCAGTTATGCTTTGAAATAATACATACAGATGTGCATCATGCAGGTCAATGCAAAACCACTGGTAAGTTTGGATTGAGATCAAGATGGTTTTCTTTTTTGCTTTTTTCTTTCATGGACCTCAGTCTGGTTTAGGAGTTTATGTGTATTCAGCTGCACAGCCACTGAGAGTACATAACTTGGTGGAGGTTTGTGCTTTATGTGCACTTCTAGCTATTCAGTATATGCCTTTTAAAAGGTGGAATGTCTATTAGCCCTTTATGTTGGAGTATTTTAAAATGTTTAATTCTACATCAGGTAGGGATGCCACAGTCAAGTTCTTTGCTGCTAAAATCAATCAGAGATGACCAATAAGGAAATCATATTGTCTTGTTAGCTACTGGTTTAATTGCTGTTCGTGTACTTAATTTTGCAAAATACTGGGATGAAAGACCACAAATATCCATATCTATCCATACTCAAAAACAACATTCTTTAACTTGGTTGCATTGTACCACACAGCATGATCTTACATGTGGACCATGAGGGCCTAGGCCCACCTATTTTGACAACAGGCCAAACCCCACTGACCAAGAGGAAGAATAGACTCTCTTTGCTACAAACCTCCTTTTATTAAATCATATTTGATATCTGAATGTTTTTTTAACATCTTTGAGACAGTATTCTATGAAAAAAACTGACTAAACTGTTATCATGAGTAAAGTCTAAAAGTGCATTTACGCTGTGCAGGCTTGTTCAACTTGTGTGGGTTTAGGTATTTGCTGGGAAAGGGTCTTATGTTACAGGGCAGCAGATGAGCCATAAGCTAAAGTGAGAGCTACATGTGAAGGACAGGGACTCAATTTTCAAACCAGTAAAAGCCAAACAATCCAAGTCAGGTTTATGACAACATTTTCCATAACTCTTTAAAGCATTTTGTATCATATTTGATACATACTTTTATGATACCTCTATCTAATCAATATGATCAACAAACTACTAAAAAAAATCTGAATACAAATATAAGAATGATAAAAATGTCCTCAAGTTGATTATCAGTTGCCAAAAACACCTTATGTATCAAATGAGATACCAAAAATATATATGTTAAATTTAATGGAAATTTTGATTTTTTAGGATTTCAGTAGAAAGTGAAATGAACATTTCATCTCCAAAAAATAAGAATTTTCTGACTATACTTTGTGTTTTCAGTCATTAAAAGGTTCATAATTCTACTCCCAGTGACTGACATGGCATCTGGAGGGAGTCAGGGTTTTTAAATTTGAACATTTTTCATCAACACACCAAGAAAAGACAATATGGAAAATATGAGTCAAAGAACAATGTTCTGAAACCGATTTTTGGTTACCATTCTGAGAAAAACAGGACTATCTTTCTGCATAAGGTAATATTAGCAACATGCCATGCTTGCATTTTAATTGATATCAATACACAAATCATTAATCAGATGTGAAAAGGTTGTCACTGTCTTTTAAGATATCATGAAATTACTAGCAAAATATAAGCATGCTCAAACAATTTGTATATTAGACACACAAAAAAAATCACGACACCAGGAA
The DNA here is from genome assembly GCA_037902135.1 of Cetoscarus ocellatus. NCBI lineage: Eukaryota > Metazoa > Chordata > Actinopteri > Labriformes > Labridae > Cetoscarus > Cetoscarus ocellatus. Next base: position 226,772 of record JBAMNC010000245.1, on the reverse strand, counting down.
ACCAAAACCATCAGCACTCCCACTAAGTGATGAAAGCCTAGGGCTAAAACATTTTTAAACTGTTGCTGCTGTTAAATCATGTTTATCAAAATTTGTAAATACTGTGGAAGTGCTGATGAATTTTTCTGTCCCCTGAAGTGTTTCATGGAAAGATCTTCTAATCTATCAAAAAATATCGAAAATTTTTGAGGGGGGTAAAACAGTTGTAACTGCTATTATTAACAGGCCCATCCAAAAGTGTGTGCCCCACACACACACACACACACACACACACACACACACACACACACAAAGCTGTAATACCAGCACTATGTCTAGTGCACCTGTTGCATTTATGTTATGTAGCAAGGAAAAAAAAAAAAAAAAAAGATAGAATTAACCGATCTTTTTTTAAGTTTTATGCAAACTTAAATTTTCTTTTCTTGAAGGTAAATATGAACACACTAAGATGACTTTGTATCACCCGATGACAAAAATCATTGCACGAAACACCTGGACCTGGACCTTGAACATGTCATTACATGAGATCATGTCAGTTTGAGTTCTAGATTTTGTCCTGTTGGCTTCAACACAGATGTCAACACTTTATTAATATCTTTAACTGAGCAGGACTGAAAACAAAGGCTATGGGTTTATTTCTGGGCAGCTCAAAATGGATGACTGAGCAGTAGATGCTGGGGTAGCAGACAAGAGCTCGAAATTTTATTTGGGTTGACAGCTGAGGGTGGTGAAATGTCCAGTGAACCATGCTCAGTTGAATCAGACTTCAGTGTAATGTCACAGATCATGCAAACTGATCTCTATAATATTAAAAATGTAACTGTTTTCCAATGAATCAGGGTATCTCTACTATCAAGTAATACTGCATGACCATGTGCAAAAATCCAGATGCAAGTATGGGTGCCTTATAATTCCATAAAACAGCAAAATCAGTCAACAATGCCCCCCAAAAAAACCCTTTTCTGGAATAAGAAAGCATCTTTTCTATTCACACCATCTTGTTCAGGGGTCCCCAGAAATCAAGCTTATTTTAGTTGTTATAAGTCAAGAAAGGCACAAACTAAAAGCTCATCAGTGAATGAAATCCAAGATGACTAAAAGTGTTGTAGTTTGCTCCTCTGTAAGACAAACCTTCCCCTGACAGCTTTGATTTGTAATGTTTACAACAGATTGCACAGAAAACTTTTTACAGCTTTAAGGTTATCAACATATCCATAACACAACAAAACCACCAACACAATCCAAATGTCCATACTTCCATTCTACTTGACAAGAAATATACTATGTTTTACACAATTTGTCAGTGCAAACAGCCCTGTTAAGTCTGCTGATATCCAGACACCTGCAGATTATGCACAGTTCTATTAATTTGCTCAACATGGTTTTACACATGAGCAGGAATGTGCATTGATTTAAGCAGCTTCACTCATCTCCTCAATTGGTTGGTTCATTGAGCAGTCAACGACTGAGAAAGACACTTACGTGAATCACATTCCACCGATATCAAATTATGTGGAGAATCATTTTCAATACTGAGTAACCTTTACCTTAATTGGGTGCAAATCTTGAACATTTATTGACCTCTGAATCAAGTGCATACTGTAGCTGTGCCAGTAGATTTTTTTTCATCATGGACCTGCAGACCAAAGCCTGGTGGTAAATGCTAAGCCTACCGCTGTGATCAGAAACCTGGACCATGAGCAGAAGACTCTAAAGGACACTGGAGGCCCATTACTGTAACCTTGCAGTTCAGACAGATCAGCCTGATTCAATGTCTATAATCAGGCAGATCCATCTCACCAAGCTCCAATCTACGACGACTGTGCCAAAGTGCCACTGTCCAATCTGCATCCTTCTGAGCAAGACATGTGAGCTACGAGCAAGATGAAAGAAAGAAGTGACTGCTGGTAAAGAGATTAGCATAGACACTAACGGCCTCAGTAGCTGTTGTATCAGATCTGGGCCTCACTTCTTTATTAAATGACAAAGAAACAATGACACTACAAACTTCTCAGTATAAAGGATATTTTCGCCCCACTCCCGACATGTTTTAATAGAGCTTGTTTTACAAACTGGCTCACATTCACTCCTATACACCACAGTAGTGGTGCCCACCTACTACATGATCTGATTGGCCTGTATTTAATGTGATTGGCAGGACCATTGTCCAATCACCTGCTGGATATGCTTTTGATAGGTTCAGCCCACTTCGAAACACTTTCTATGGGTTCTTTCCAAGATTGACTGGTGAATTATATCGAACGGTCCACCTGCGGTGCCAGGTTACCATCACTGTGGCTGCCTCAGAAAAATCAGCTGAAAACTCCAGACATACCAATCCCATCAAACTGGTAATCAAACATCACCACCACTGATAGTATAAAACATATCTACCTCTTGTATGACCCACAAATCAGCCAAAACAAACCTGCAGCAGGAACTGACACATTTGGAGTAGTGCTGTGACATCTTACTTGGGAGCTTGGGCAACAAGGAACAGCTGGTGGCATATAAATACGAGAGGCTTATCACTAGCAAGCAGCACAAAACAAGGATGAGATACAGAAACAGAACAGCATTTGCAAGTTCCACTTTCTGCTTCCTTGGGCCTTATTGTTTATTCTAGACAAAATATTTGGTGCACCCTACTGATGTCTTTCCTATTTTCCACATGCTGCAGTTGTCATTTTTACAACCAGCATTCTCACTTGTGTACACCTATAGGTGTGTTTGTCGAAAAGTGGAGGAGTGGTTAGACAGAAAGCTAGTGTGCTCGTATCTTGAGACACAGAAAATAACTGCACCAAGAATATCAGGTCTGAAGTCTGTTGAGCAGAATGTGTCTGCTATCTAGCTCACGGGTCAGCAACCTGGGACAAGTGTGCCAATAGGCTCAAGCACCAGCCTAAAAAACAGTGCAGTTTTTTCACAACTATTTAATGCCCTCTGATTAGCAGTGATTTAAAGTGGTCCTAGTATTCTTCCTGACAGCAATGAATGCATCTTGTGAACGTCGCCCTATTCTGCCTGACTGCCAGATGCTCATTGCTTACACAGAATGCAGGGCAGCAGTGGAGAAAAGCAGCTGGTGACCAGAGTGGGCCATTGACAGGCTCATTTGCTCAAAGTTTAACACACTATTTGCTTGTGTATTGTCTAGATATAATAATATATACTGTATATTGAATCAGGACTCCGTAGTGGCAGTTACTCAAATTTAAAAGATCAGATTGGGGCCAAAAAGGCTGATCAGGACCTCCTCATTAAATGATATAGCACTGATCCTTTTTTGATAAATCCAGACATTTCAGTGAGAATTACAGGACATATAATATCCTATCCTGTGAAGAAACGCAGTCTCGAACATGCAGACAGCAACAAATAAGAAGTCTGTTTGGCTCTGTAGTTAAAAGCAGTAAAACAAGACTTAACAAGCAGTAAAGTAGAATTAAAATCAAGTGAACTGCTGCCATATCAGACAAAATCAGCCTTTCCTTTCATGAATGCAGCCCTACTTCATCCATTCTCTGTCAAAACAAGGCTAAAAGGGACTGCTGCATACTCATTCTGCATACACACACATATACACACACAGCATCTTAGTGCCACAGGGAGCTTGATTATAGCCATTACCAGCGTGACAGCAGTGCCACAGTTAATGATATCTGTGTTATATACGCAGCAGAGCTTTGTGGTGACTTATTAATACTAAGATGCCCCGTCTTTTATGGTCTTATCAATAAAGCCTGTTCCGCCAGTCGATGCGGACGCTTCAGGCCAATGACTATTCATCTTCTATGCAAATCAACCAAGCATGATGTGTGTGTGTGTGTGTGTGTGTGTGTGTGGTCAAGTGTGAGGCAGAAAAACCTGTTCGTACATTTTGCAACACCACACACTGCACTGTGCTCTCAAATATGCTTGATCAATAGGTTGTCCAGATAAAATTTTCTGTCTTTTTTTCCATCATTTTTATCATTACTACCTTCCTCAACCCAGCATGCTTGATGACCTAGCATGTGTGGTTGAAAATGACCCCTGAGCAGTCGAGTAAAACCAATCTGAGGAAATAAACATCTGTGTGAAATTTACCCTGCAGAGTACAACCAATAATCTTTTACTCAGCCTGAATGTCGTTAACTTTGATTTTGCACACTGACATCCTGATATAACATCCAGTGACAATAATTGAGCTCTAATAATCAAAACTGGGATGCAAGAAAGAAATATGATACAAACAGAGAAAACTGCCTCAATGGTCTGCAGCAGGGAGCGTGGAGGAAATGAAGCAAAAGAGGGAAAATATGTGTCTGCGTGCGTGTGTGTGTGTGTGTGTTCGTTTGTGTGTTTGTGGCGTGTGTGTTTGTTTGTGAGAGTGGATAGGCTTTGCTCTTACAAACGTTAAACATGATGTTTAAATTTTCGAAATAGCAGTAAAAGGAAATATATAGCAGAACAGGAGGAGTAGAAACCAAATGTCAAAGTATATACTTAGAGGTAAAGGAGGGGTGACTGCATCATAGAGAGAAGAAAGCAGAAGGTTGAAAAATGAGGAACTTACAAAAATAAAATCGACAAATTGCAATTTGAGAAACAATGCAGAAAACTGAAATATTGATAGACTGAATGGAAACATCTCAGCTAAAATGGATATCACAGGAAATATCATTATGTCTAATTCAAACCTATAAACCAAAGTTTCCATAGGCACTGCCTTCAGTATAATCCAGTTCATAGATAGCTCTCAGTCATGTGACCAGTTCAGCAGGCTGGAGGGCAAAAAGTGTCAGCTAGTATTGTGGAGCTGCAGCACAGGCACTTTTTTCATCTTCATTTTCATCTTTACAAAATGTCTCATGTTCACAATCCACAAAGAAAATATTAAAACTAAGATAATATGTTAATATTGGACTTCAATTGCTTGTACCTATAAACTGCACCAAAATGCAGAGCATTTGTCAGAGAGACCGTATTATGCTTTTCAAGTTTTGTATCCCCTAGAGTGTGTTTAAAATGTCCCCTTTGCATGATTAAGTATTTATATGCACCAGAAAAAAACCCTGAGGCAAACGCCTCCCTGCCTTCACCTGTTTACAGCACCAGTAGCTGCCTGACACATCATATTCTCACAGCACCCTCAAATAGGTCCTACAAGTGTGAAATGCTACTATTATTTCACCTGCAGATCAGGACCATTGGGTCAGGGTAAACTAGCCCAATGAAAACAGAGACAATAGTCAAAATACAGGGCATGTACACAGTAAGCAGCGTTAAAATGTCAAATCACAGCAGAGCAGAGCAGATCAGTTGAACAATCAGACTGGGCCCACCTGGGGATGGGGGCTTTATGCTGCTTTCCAGGCAACCTGTAACTCGGAAATTTCCCAGTTGAAATCTCTGAGTTCCGACCTGAAAGCGTTCCAGGCAAAATACGTCTTCGGTTTGAGCGCAAGGAATTCTGGTATGTAAACAAACCAACATGGCAGACATTATAAGATTTATGCTTAATTATTTCAATCACCAAAGGAGCCTGCAACTTGCTCATATGAGTGAAACGGAGGAGGGGAAACAGCGTATAAGGTAACAGAAGCTTATACTTTACATTTTACGGTATTTGTTGTTATTTACAGGCTGCCATATTGTTTAGGCAGTCATGTGACATCACAAGTCGTAACTCAGAGTACATCGATCCAGGTGGGAAAAACACGAGTTACGGGTTGCCTGGAACGCAGCATTAGTGTGACAGGAGCTCCAATGGAGCATATCATTGTGATTGTGAACATACTCCATGAGTCATCAGAATGAAATATAACAACTTGACCCACATGTTTAGTTGTGATACTCATTCCACAAATGCACAATCCTTACAAGTTTTACCTCATTGTAAAATACAAAACCAATTTATATTATTAAAAGGGAAAATCAATCAACAAATACTACTTTTCCAAACTTTTTTGAGGAGTATATAAACCACTGTTTCTGTTTTTGGACTTGTTTCAAAAAGATAACTTAAAGTGGCCTTCCTGGTATGTAAGACTTGTCACTTGCAAAGCATTTTGAAAGCGCTTTCAATGCAAACTATGAAGTCCCCTTTTAACAGCTGTCCCCTTCATTATGCTAAATTTACCCTTGAGATTAAAACACTGGTTTAATGTCCAGAAATAAAGAATATGAAGTACAGTATCTTTTGAGAAGAGCCCTCAGTAAGAGAAAACTCTGCTTTTATGGAGAGTAGTAACTGACCTGCAGCATCAAATGGCAGGCTATGCTTTTTTATGTAGCAGTCTTCAAGGTAAAACCAAGTGTTTCCATGACACGGTCCACGTGTCTAGTAATTGTGGCTGTGGCGATAGCTTTAAGTATGACAATGCAGCATTCCACTGACTTTACAACTGAACATTTGAGGTCCTATAAGTTATAAACTAGGAAAAAGAGTTATCCTTCATTTAAGACATTTCAGTGCAAATCTTTTAAATACAGAAAGTTAAAGGCCATAACAAAGATTAAATAAAGCTTCTGTGAATCCATGCTGACTTTTGGGTGTCCTCGACAAAAAAGCAAGCCACAATCTTTCAAAGCCACATAAAAAAAAAAAACACACAGGGGTCAATGTTTAAGTCTTGATAGAATACAGCCAAGTGAAAATTGCTTGGGCAGCTCTAAAAGGACAAGGTCCAAAACTGAAGTCTGATTTGAGGCCCTTATATTTCCAATTTCTGCTTCTCCTCCCCTCTTACTTTTTAAGTCTTTTCCCCCATGGTGCTTTGTGTGTACACTGTGCATCTGTGTTTGTGTGTACATTTCTATCTACATGCAGTATTGCTCATGTTTTCCCTTCCAGCAGCTTATGCCGATAAAAATATCCGGCTAATTAATAACTGCAAAGACCTCAGAATCTCATATGGGATTTCCACTGGACTCTTTCACTCTCATTCAATTTTCACCTCCCAGCCCAGAGGGAGAGACAGAGGAGAACAAGTGTGGGAGGGGATGGGGAGTGGGGGAAGAGGCGAGGAGGAGTTGGTTAAGGACAGCGTGGCAGAGAGGGAACAACGTGGAGTGAGGGAAAACCTGGAACAAGAGTCAGGAGGAAAGGCAGAAAATAAGAGAGAAAGAAAAGAGAAATTAAGAGAGGGTGTGTGGAGTTCAGAGTAAGATGCACATTCACACTGTTCTCCGCTTTTCTGCATCACTGAGACACTCTCTGCAGACACTTCACTGGTGTTACGTGGTGATATGTTACCATGATATCTGGTGTCCTCTATGGTAGACACCTCTGCTCTTTAAAAATACCACCTTGGGTGGTATGTAGATCTGTGTCTACATACTATGTATGTAGACACAGATCTTTGATATTGATTTGTTATAAAGCTCTCTTATAACTCTTAGCTTTTGCCATGATGTTTTTGTTGTTCTGGATCAATCACTTAAAACGATTTTGCTGCTGAAATGTTCTATATAAATAAACTTGACTTCCTAATATCTAGAAGTAGGGCTGAATTGAAGCAGCTGCACTGCACACTATAGCCGGAGGCTGTCCTATGTTAGTCCTCAAACTACAAAAAAACGTTTGTAAATGTGCAGTGGCAGTTCCTTCCCCAGTTAAGTTTGTCACAGTGATGGCTGCCAGAAACGGAGACCAAGACATAGAGGAAAAGAAATCTGTTAATCTGACTTAAGACGGGGCTTCAAACAGACTGCAGAACTATTCAATGTAAGAAACCAGGTCCAACACAGTTAGAGGAGGGAGACTCAATTTATGGTGGCAGTCTGGAGAAGATCAGCGCATGAAAACAGACAACAGTGTGTCTATATCCTCAGGGGTTGTTCTCTGTTCAGTGTTACCAGTGTGTTTAGAGGTTCAGGTTTAAAGTGGAGCATCTTTCTGGGCTTTCAAATGTGTTGACAAGCCTGCCACAGATTTCGTGTGTCTGACTGTGTGGTTCTGTGTGTGCAGGCATTTCCATGTAATTAGTGTGCAAGTGTATGTGTCCTTGGCTACTCTATATCTCTATATCAGTTAGCTGTCAGCCTGAAAGAAATGTCATTGAGCTTTGCAGAGTTCACTACAAAGAACTGACAGCTCTGAGGGCAGGTTTTACCCAACAGCCTGACAGTACACCATACACACAAATCCAAACTGATGTTCTTGTCTTGTGTGTGCATGGGGGCTGGGAAGTATATCACAAATGCATCCACAAAATGTTGTGCATTAACGAAGAAGACAAAAATTCAAAAGCCACAACACACAAGAGGCAGCAACGGAAGTACAACAAGGAGACACGTAAATGCAAGTGCAAATGTTAGTAGCCTACGTCATCACAGCTCAGATGGCAACAGAAAACACAAAGCCTTAATGCAAAAAAAGATGCCAAAGCATGAATGCAAGTCACAACAGCAGAAATCCAACAGACACTTTTTCCAGATGGACACACCAAGCCCTGTTGACACTAACCAGCTATTGCTTTTGATGAACAAGAATGTTGTGTGTGAATGCTGCAATACTTATCAATGTAAAAGTTGGTGAGTAAATAAAGTTTTAATCATTCAACTTTCTCCTACTTGTCCATCCACAATAATAGCCAGTCGCTGGCAACAATGATGGCTCAAGTGGCTGGAAGGTCTGCCAGCAGCGCTGTACTTTTAAGGAGATGAGCTGAGACAACCAGTAAGGTACACTGCTGTTGACAGTTGTAGTTGTTTTGCATAATTGTGTCTTTTACACAAACAAGCCATGAAACTATGTTGGGTTGAATGTACGATTGGAGGAATAATTTCAGAGTGTTTTACTTTTCCGGAAGTGTCTGTGTTTGGCACTATTTTACAATGCAACAAATGGCGATGGGTCCTTCCACCTGTGCACATTAATTTAGCTTATCTGCTATTTAACTCTATGGACTCAGGAAAACACAACACCGGCAGAGAAAACTAATATTGAAACAAATATGAGTAATTTTGACTCAAGTGATGGTGACGTTCTTATTACTGTGGATGCACAGGGTTATCATTATGAACACGAGTTAAGAGGGGAGCAGGAATGAATCTAAAAATGTAGAAGTAAGTTAGCATTTAGCACTTCCTGGTTCTCAAGCTCAAAACTATATGAAATCAGATAAAAGCCTGAAATAAGGTTTGCAATGAACACGCACACATGAAAGTTCAATGTTTAATGGGAAATAATAAAATGCATCTGACGTTGCCTGATTGTTAGCTAACTAACTGCAAACAAGAATAACAAAAAATTGCTTATTTTTTCAAAATAATCAGTCATTCATTCACTTTTGCCATAGCCATGAGGAACAACTTGGTGAGGTTGCTCATTCTCAAAGAAGAGAGTCAGCAAGATATTATAAATTGGGAAAAATGTTGTTGCTTCTAAGTTGAACCGCTGTTTTGTAGTTCATAGTAGTTTACTAATAGCTTTTCACTCTCGCCAGTTATGTTTAAGCTTAAAAAATCATGAAAAGTGGTTTTGTTTGTTAAGATTATCACAAAAAAAGGAACCTGCAAGTTTCATAATTTTTTGTTTGCTACAAATCTTATTAACAGCAATGACCCTAAACACAGGCTTTTAGTAGGGTTGCAGTCGAGGGAACAATGCTAATGTCTACATTGGCCTACTAAAATACGACATTCTGCACCACTCTATACAAAAGAAGAAGTTCTCCAGAACGAGATTTAATTTACAGGCGAAAGAAAACAGCCATTTGCTGCATTTTGAAATAGTGCCAAACACAGAGACCTCTTGGAGGAAAAATAAAGTGATCTAAAATATGTTGCCCAATTGCACGTTCGACCCAGCATAGCTTTAATGGCTTAATTTAACGTAAAAAACACACAATTATGAGAAATAACCGTACCTGCCAACAGCACCTTACTGGTAGCCTGAGCTTGATCTTCTTAAAGATACAGTGCTGCCGGGAGCCCTTTCAGCCACTTCATTAGTTATTGTAAAGTACCCCCATACAACCCAACTTCAACATACTGAACTATCCCTTCATGTTTCAAACATGTCATCTGGCTCCAGACAGATTTTTTTGGAGGGTGTAGAAGCAAAAATGGCTGTTTTGATTGAAAAGATTGCACACCCCTGCCCTTGGGAGTAGACAGACAGTCTAAATTACTATTAAATTACAAAAGAGTTACTATAAATTGTCTGACTGATCATATTTTGTTTTTATGACTTTGTGGACTTTGTTTCAATTTCATCATACAGCTCCTCAGACGATGCAGATTGGCAGAGCTGCCGCATAATAAATGGTAATCCAATTTATTTGAGTTCATGTAAAGTGGGCGATTAGACAAATCTGGTTTGGATATCAGACTGTGACAGTGAGCCTGATTATCTGATTGGGCCAATCAATTGAGCACAATCTTTCCCACATGTTAAACAGAATAAAAAAGAACAAATGAATAAATGCATTAGAGGAGCAGCTGTTTGAGGAGACTCCTGAGAACCAGCATGAAGATGTTCGACATCCTCATTACTGTCTTTTCAGCGACAAAATTGTTTGGATATTTTTTGCAAAATGGTCTGTAAGGACCGGATTAATCACGCCCGTCACACTGGCAGCAAGAAATGAAATTGAAATTGTATTTTCACAGTCCCGTGGCTGCTGTCAGGAAAAAAATCTCACCACTTATTGTACCCAGCGGCTTTAGCTTTTTTCTGCATGGTGGAGCATCAGGTAGTTTACTATGCAACACTACAGATTGTTCCACAAATGCTGCAGTCAAATGTGCTGTCAGCCTCCAGGCAAAAACAGCCCAGACATTTTAATGTGCTACAACTGTAGAATGTAGATCCCAGCTGAGTGCTACAAGTTGTTTTTTACACCACTATTTGTGCCGATAAGCTTACGTTAAATAATTACTTCCGCAGTCATCGTGTCCCTCACATCTGGTCATGATCAGATCTTCGGTCTGCAAATGATTTTAAGACGGAGTTGAACCTGATTTGGATCTTTCAGCAATCAAAAGGACGTGACCTTATAAAGGCTTGTCATAACCGATTATTTGCCAAATGAGCAAGTATGTTAAACTTACAGAGCATCTGGTTCTGGCAGAATAATTATCTATAATCAGACAGATCAATCTTACAAAGCTCCAAGTCAAAATGATTGAGCTCTGTATGAAGAGGCACGGCCCAATCAGCCTCTGTTAAAGCAGGAAGAGGTGAGAGCTATGAGTGTGAAGATAGCAGGAGGTGACTTCTTGTACAGGGATTAGCTAGACGCTAACAGCTTTAGTAACATATTTGTCAAATCTGGACTGCATTTCTTTGCTTGATAAAAAACAAACAGCAACACCGACTTTCTAAAGAGGATATTTTGCATTAGCTTCCAACAAGTTTTGTTGAGAGTTTGTACAAACTTGCTAACATTTTACACTTTGTACTGTGGCAGTGGCACCTGCCCTCTAGAACATCTGATTGGCCAGTAATGAATGTGATTGACAGAACAATCCTTACTTCATTCATGACCTGCTGGGTATGCTTTTTAAAAGGTTCTGACCTCCCCACACACGGTGAAATATGAAATATATTCTGTATTGTACAGATCAAGCCACTTCAATTTTCCCCTCCCTGACGGCTGCCTGCCATCTTCCAGCCACTGGAAGTCCCCCCACTTTTCTGAGCCTAAAATCTATTGAAAACACGCCCATTCATGCATTTGCAAGGTGTCTCCATGAGATGGTGCTACAAAAAATGGCACAGCCTCAACCTTTACCTTGTTTAATAAATCAGTTGCCAAATCATCTGAAAGCAAACTTAGACCAAAAATCCCCCAACTATGGCCTAGAGCTGTTACATGACTGTCAGGGTGGGCAGGCCCTGTCAGGGACCAGCCAAGACCCTATCAGGGTAATCAACTTTTAACCTTGAATATAATTTCTGCCCTCAACAATTCTGAAAACTGAGTAATCGAGGCTAAAAGATTATTGAGATTACGAAGTGACTGAATTCTGAACAAAACTGATGTTTGACAAATCCAAAGATGCAGCCGGTAAGATGCTGAACTTTCATACTGGCACTGTATCATGTTTGCGCTGCATCGGCAAAACTTCATGTAGTAAGATAAGATAAGATAAGATATTCCTTTATTAGTCCCACAGGGGGAAATTCCAAAGGAAATTGTGGAGCTGGAGGTGCTCCGAGAGCACAAACCTCCTTCAAGGCATTTCCAACATTTTCGAGCCAGTTATTGTCAAAAAACATGGTAAACTGCCCTTATACTGTTAACAAATTCTGAAAAAAATTCCATGATCGGCATCCAGATCAGGATCACCACCAAAATCCAATCACTTGCCCCTTGCACCATGACTGACAAATTAAAAAGAAAAAATCTGTACATTAGTTTTTTAGTGATGCTGTTCACAAACTAAATATCAAACACAGTGAAAAAATTACCTCTTTGGTGGAGGTAAATATAAATACTATGAGTCTCAATGATTGTTAGATGGTTTTGGTGGGCCAAGATGATTTTTTAGGCTTCAGCATTCTGAAGTTTGGGAACAGTTGGTCCAGTGTTTTGCAAGCCATTGAGAAAGTTATTTGTCTCTAAACTTTATTTTTAGTTCTCTATTTCCTTTGTTTCCTGCATGACTTCTCTCAACGATGAATCTTCTGAGTGATTTGTTTATTTTTCATCAGGATTCACGTTTTCTGATTTGATCTGATCCCTTTTTCCTGAGATGAACATTTTTCACTTGATTCTTCACTCACCTTGATCCTCAGCTTTATCATTCTACTCCCCACGCTCGATGGCTCATCCCTCATTCATCTCTCTTTTTCTTTATTTCCTTTAACATTTTCTGAACTTCCCACAAGCCTATGACTCTGGTCTTTGCTATTTTTTTTCTCTAAAGCCTCAACCGTGTCTTACTATCAATAATAGTTTTTAGCTTTTCTGATGTCCTGACTACTGGCAAACAAAAAATACAGTGAACTAATATCATGATTCTGAGGACAGAAGGGAAATGTCAAAACATCAGTGGCAGTACTTCATTGTCCCCTTTCGTGTGACATATTTAAAAATCTATTCAATTGGCACTTTATTTATTACAGTTTCCACATACCTAGTTAGACCCCCATTTGGCCTTCAGAATGCATTTGAGGCTTAGATTCAACTAGGTGCTGGAAACATTCCTCAGAGATTTCAGGCCACATTGACAAGGTAACATCACACAATTTCTGCAGATTTGTTGGCTGCACAACCATGATGTGAATCTCACATACCACTACATCCCAAAGGTTCTTAATTGGATTGAGATCTGGTGGCCGTGGAAGTCACTGGAGTGCAGTCAACTTATTTTCATATTACAAAAAAAAAAAAAAAAAAAAAAAACGGTTTGAGATGATCTGAGCTTTGTGACATGGTCTGTTATCCTGCTTGAAATAGTCCATCAGAAGATGTGCACACTGTGGTCGTAAAGGGATGGACCTGGTCAGCAACAGCTTTGTTTGCTTTGTACTTTATTTTCACACAATAACGCTGCCAGTCCGTAATTTTCTAATAAACAGCTGAGAGAAATTCTAACAAAGGCATAGACGATGGCTATAAGCATTTTTATTTAGTGTATGCATATTAATATATATGTACAGTGAGGGTCGGGGAGCCAAACAACATTTTTATCTGTCAGACCCTTTTGTAATGTTGACTCAGGACATTACAAGGTACAATAGAAAAGAAAACAAAGCATTTTTAAAATGCTTAAAATCTATTTTCTTCATCTAATTTCCAAAGAAGGTAGGTAACATTTCTATTAAACCACTTACATTGAATACAAACCAGCTTTAGCAGGACTCAACTCTCAAATAATCAGATCTCAAAAACTACTTTTACTACCACTGTGGTCATTTTGACCTCTCACACAATAGTTGCATGTCATTCTAAGATACAGTAGAAAATAAGTGTTAGACTTAATTGTTCAGAAAAAAATGACTCACCAGATGGACTGTTCAATTTACAGTTATGTTCATAATAATAGCAGTGTGTTTAAAAAGGTGAGTAAACCTCAAAATTCTTCAAATAAATTTTATTTTAATGCACACAAATGCATTTGAGACACTGCACATCCTATTTCAAAGCAAGAAAATTGGAAAAAGTAATTGAATTTGATAATATTTTACAGAAAGTCAAGAAATATAATGTTAAAAAAATAGCAGTGTTGACGTCTTCGTTTACAAACTCAAAAATGTAGTGTATAAACTAAGAATTGCTTGATGATTCAACTTTCCTGAGAATCATAAACTAATATTTAGTTGCATAACCGTGGTTTCTGTTAACTGCTTCACACCTGTGGTGCATGGAGCCTACCAACTTCTGGCACCGGTCAACAGGTATTGAAGCCCGGGACAATTGTACTACGTTCCACAGTTGCTCTGCATTTCTTGGTTTTGCCTCATGAACAGCATTTTTTATGTCAGCCCACAAGTTTTCTATGGGATTAAGGTCCGGGGATTGTGCTGGTCACTCCATTACTTGAATTTTGTTTGTCTGGAACCATGATTTTGCTCACTTGCTGGTGTGTTTGGGGTCATTGTCTTGTTGAAACACCCATTTCAAGGGCATTTCCTCTTCAGCATACGGCAACATGACTTCTTCCAGTATTCTGATGTACTCAAACTGATCCATGATCCCTGGTATGTGATAAATAGGACCAACACCATAGTAGGAGAAACATCCCCATATCATGATGCTTGCACCACCATGCTTCACTGTCTTCACTGTGTACTGTGGCTTGAATTCAGTGTTTTCAGGTCGTCTGACAAACTGCCTGTGGCCCTTAGACCCAAAAAGAACAATCTTACTCTCATCAGTCCACAAAATACTGTGCCATTTCTTTTTAGGCCAGTCAGTGTGTTCTTTGGCAAATTGTAACCGCTTCAGCACATGTCTTTTTTTTAACAATGGGACTTAGCGGGGGCTTCTTGCTGGTAGCTTGGCTTCACATAGACGTGGTCTGATTGTTACAGTACTAACCGGCAACTTTAGATCTTCTCTGATCCTCCTGGAGCTGATCATTGGCTGAGCCTTTGCCATTTTGGTTATTCTCCGATCCATTCGAATAGTCGTTTTTCTTGTCTTCCTCTCCTTTCTGGTTTTGGCTGCCACTTTAAAGCGTTTGATATCATTTTAGCTGAACAGCCTATCATTTTCTGAACTTCTTTATAGGTTTTCCCCTCTTTTATTAACTTCTTAATCAAAGAACGCTCTTCTTCTGAACAATGTCCTGAACGACCCATTTCACTCTGTTTTTCAAGGACAAATGCACAGCCAGCATATGCAGCGTCAGTTGCCTTGATCCTTAAATAAGGACCACATGTTTAACACCTATTTTTTCACACAATCAATTATCTCACTAATTGAACTCAGCACTGCTACTTTTTTTAACATGCCCCTTTCAGTTAACGATTCAGTTTCACAGAATCAGCAGCATGCACGTCATGCCTGTTGGGTCTGTTGGTTTTCTATACCTTTACTAAACCTTCTAGAAACTTACTTGCAGTGTAGAAGTTGAAATTCTAACAAAAACAGTGATTTATCTTGCTGGTGATGTGGGACTGCTATTATTTTGAACACAACTGTATTTCACTAGTCCTCCTTGGAAAGAGCCCATAGAATGAGTTTGGGAATGGACAGAACCTTTCAAAAGCATATCTGGCAGGTGATTGGACAATTGTTCCATTCATCACATTCATTATGGGCAAAACAGATAATGTAGCAGGTGAGCCCTACTGCAGAGGTGTAAAGGACAGAGTGTGAGCCACTATGTAAAACAAACTCAATGCAAAACATGCCAGAAGAGGAGCAAAATATTATCCTTCCTAATGAAAAGTTTGTAGTGATGATATTTGTTTTTCATTCAATAAAGAAATGCTGTCCAGGTCTGATAAAATAGCTACTGAAGCTGCTGGCTAATCTTTCTATGAGCAGTCACTTCGTGCTGTCATCTCGCTCGTACCTCCCTCCTCTTCCTGCTCTAACAGACACTGATTGGGTTGTCCTGCTTTGGGCCAATATCAGTCATTGTAGATTGGGGCTTAGCAAGATGAATCTGCCTGATTAGACATTGAATCAGGCAGCTCCATCTGTACGGGAAGGATAGATCTGAAATGTCCTTAAAGTATATAATCAATAACAGGGAAAAAAAAAAAAAATTCAGTAAACTACATTTGTTATATTTGTTAGCTAAGCAATATGATGGAATTACAGGTGGTTCTTATTTACATTGTGCTGGACCCAAAAGATCAGTCACAAACAACTAAGAGCCGACATTGAGGTCTTTGAGGGGCAAGTCCAATTCCAGGCTTGAGTTCCTGATTGGTGCATCTTATGTGCAACTTCAGTGCAAGTCTCAAGTCTTCATCTCTGCAGAGAGCAAGAATGAGTTATAGGTTCCAGGTGGATATTCTGTCTTGCAGTGTACAGGCTGTTGCAGAATCCTGGTTAAGTATTGTGTGCCATATGTAGTGTGTCCTTTAATATGGTTTTATATTATTGTATTGTTTAATATCTCACTGCAACGTAATATATATTATCATATCATGAATAACCCTGCTTTTCCCACCATTGGCCAAGAAAATACAAGCACTAGTTATATTTTTAAACTGGTTTGATTTCTTTTAGTCTCCTAAATTTGTAAACCTATTAACAGCTCTGTGTGATGAACCCATGTCAAACATCCTGGTCATCATTTGAGCATCATTCCTTTGACAATGAGTCTCAAATGTTAAATATTAGCTGTTGAACTTATTCGTGTTATCGTTGGACTTGAGTCTTTGTTATTAAAGGAGCCAATAGTGAGGCCAAAGAGCATAAACAATAGCCAGTAGAAATCCTTGTTCCTGTTATATTCATAATGACAATAAAAGAGGGGATAAACCCCAGAGAACAGTATTAATTAATCCTTTGGCTCACCTCCTACAATCATAAAGAGGCTTTCAGCACAGCTTAGTTCAAAACCAAAAACAACACTATGTAAAAAGGATAAAGCAGGACCCTTTCTTGGCATCTGTTAGCTCCTCTGACTTTTTTAAAATTTATGTTTGACTTAATCAGGCTGCTTAATTTGTGCATTACAAGGTAGCACAGTCAGTAAATTATCACTGAAGTCTTTTGTTTATTCTTTATCATGTGTAGCTCTTGTGTTCTGCAGATTTCATAACC
This sequence comes from Cetoscarus ocellatus, assembly GCA_037902135.1. NCBI lineage: Eukaryota > Metazoa > Chordata > Actinopteri > Labriformes > Labridae > Cetoscarus > Cetoscarus ocellatus. The sequence goes on along the minus strand of JBAMNC010000245.1, from coordinate 209,601 downwards.
ACAATCAATGTTTTTTTCACCCACTCCTCTTCCCTCCCTCTTGTTGCATTCTCTTTTTATCAGGGTCCCACTCCATCTCCTCTCACTGAAAATGAAATTTCAGCTGCTCCCGTGTTTGCCTTTGGCATTATTGTCTCACGTTCATCATCCCCAACTCTCGGTTGTTGGTGGCTCATTTCACTGTTGTCTGCTCTTCAAGAATAAATAGTACTGTATGCGTGCAACTCAGAAAAAGGACCCTTTCTACTGTAGTGTGTTGTTAGACTGTTAATGAACATGAATATTATAGAAGCAGGTTTCAATGCCCCATGATGTGTCTCTATTTTTGCATAAGTGAGTGCAAGCCATCATTCTCGTCCTTCCTCAAACTCTCACACTTTAATCTTAAAGAACAGCCAATCTTGGAGTGCTGGTTTGACGAAGTGGGTAGTAACCATGCATATACCATCTATGAAGGCTCATGCCTTGGGCGGTTGTTCCCTTCTTGCCTGAGGCCCATTTGCTGGGTGTCCTCCCCTGATCTCTCTACCCTTTCTACACAGTCTCTATACTATCATTGAAGGCCTAAAATGCCCCAATAATATCTTTAAAAAGCCCATCTTTAAGATGAATAAGTTTTATGATATTCATATGATTACTTTCATTACAGTTTTTCCTTTAATGGTCTAATCATTTATTCATTGTATGGTGTCAAAAGCCTCCTGTGGAGAATGGTTGCAAATTAGCATATGTGCTAAAACAGTCAAACAATGCATCTGGTTTGTCCAACGCAATTGTGATGTCCACATCAATTGAACAATAATTAAATAAATAACAAAAGGTGCACTGATGAAAAAATCTTGTTTACTAGGCTCATGCATGTGTGTCCCTATTTTAAGGTCTGAAAATCTGGTCACCCTATCTTTCTAATACGAATGCTGGCAGTCACAAAGGTGACTAATTCAATTGCTGCTACAAACAAAGAAACCTCATAAACACCATTACCATTATCTATACCCCTGTTCCTGTTGGGGTCAAGGGGGCCGGAGCCAATCCCAGCTGACATTGGGCTTGAGGCAATGGCAAACAACCCTGAACTGGTCACCAGCCAATCATAGGGCCACATAGAGAGACAGCCCACGATTCAAGCTCACATTCATACCAAAGGGCAATTTGGAGTCATCATTTCACCTATTGAGCATGTTTTTGGACTGTGGGAGGAAGCTGCAGTGCCCGGAGAGATCATAAATACTTTCTGTGTAATTTTTTTTATTGAGAAGATGTCTGACAAGGACATCAAAATGTTTGCACAAATCACCTATCAAAGAAATATTAGCGAGGGCAACAACAGGGCTTGCTCTCAGTTCACTGCCAGTGTAGGTACTAACATCTATTTAAGTCTGACCTTCTCCATTTGTGAGGGTCTTTAAGGTGACCATATTCATTTGACAGAGCTACTGACATTGGTGTCAGGTTCACTTATTTATTCATGTTACTTCTGGTTACTTTTATGGCTCCAATATTCTCCTCTAACGTACATAAGGGTATTAAATTTGAAGCTGTTAATGTAATTTAGATGTTTTGTTGAGACAAAGCAGGATTTTTTGTCAGTACTATAAGGAGGTATCAAATACAAATTGTCATACTTTTACTTGTTTATAGTTGTACCATCACCCACCTACTTTCTTGCCCTTCTTTCTAAACTCTTCTCCACAGTTTCAGTCTGTGTCCTTTCCCAAGTGTCACTTTCAATCATTCAGTCTGCCTCACGTCTTCTGTCTCACACACTAATTGCCTCCCTCTGCGTCAACCTCTCCCTTTCCACTAAGCCACCTTCCTCCTCTCCCTCTCACTTGTCAGGGAGTTAGCATATGTGTGCCGTCACATGTTGTATGTTTCATATCTTGTGTGGAGGAGGCTTTCTTCCCATGCTTATTTTTCCTCACAAGGTTCACTGTTGTCAAAAGAGTTTTTGATAGTTTGAGCAGAGAGTCTCTCTGTCGTATTCTGCTCTTTGCTTGCTGCTGTATTTGTTACCCTGAACTCTCAAAAAGTCATGTTGTTAATCTGACACATTTATATAAAATTTCACCAGTTGGTTTTACATGGATTGTCTCTTTATTGCAAATATACATTTGAAGTCTATGTGGTTTTGTCTTAGTCATCCTTGCCCAAAAAAAATCAAAGGGTAAACTGGCGACCAGTGTTGAGCAATTACTTACACCAGCCACTTGATTAGGTTCACCTGTTTCATTGCTTGTTAATACCAAATCAGCCAACTACATAGCAGCAACTCAGTGCATGTAGACCTGGTTAAAGGTCACCTGCTGAAGCTCAACCATGTCAGAATGGGGAACGAGGGTGAGTTAACTGACTTGTGGTACACCATATAGGATTCACTCACCCATCCAAATCATTGAATTCAGGTGTTCCAATCACTTCCATGGTCACAGGTGAATAACATCAGGCACCTAGGCATGCAGACTATGAAAGCAAATAAGGACCAGAGTCCAAATTAAAAAGGATTAACAGAAACGCTTTTTCATTTTCAGAATAAAGCTGCATTTTTTGACTCATAAATAAAATGAATAATAAATTATCCAAACTGCATTTTCATTTTCTTGTTCAACACTGCCCACTCTTAATTAAAATGACAAAGCAAAAGATGTTAAAGATTTAATTTTCAAAAGATGCCCCAGCAAATAGTTACCAAAATTCAATCTGAATTGACAAATTTGAAAATTAAAAAGCATTAACAGGAATGCTTTTTTTCATTCCAAGGTTATGGCTGCAATTTTTGATTCATAATTAAAATGAATACTAAATTATCCAAACTGCATTTTCATTTTCTTCTTTAGGATGCACATTTTATGACACAACTAAAAAGAAAACAAAGAGGACATTGCTTTTTCATTTTCATGCCCGCCCCGCAAAAAGTGGTCCATAATTCAGTCTGAATTGGCAATCCCAAGCAGCGCAGGAGAGTGACGTCAGTGGCCGCTTTTCCTCTTCAGACCTGCTGCATATGTTAGGGGAGAAGCCAAAGCGGAGTGTGAAGGTTGTGTTTGTCCAGGACTGTGGTAAATGTTTTCAGAAACAGTGGAAATATCCCCACCATGTCCACATCTGTGCCAGGGCTGCTGAGAGAGGCTGCAGCTGCCCTCAAACAGCAACAAAATCAGCCACAAACAGCAGGTCTCGACTTACGTCTGTCTCCCACCAAGTTAGAAAGATATTCACAGATTCAGATTTTCAGGGTCAATAACTCCTCAATGAACCACTGTAGTTACAAATCCGACCCCTCTTTTTAATCACTGCCATGAAGAGTGTGAGCTACAGCCTTGTTTTTCTCCAAACGAGCCATCCTCCGAGCCAGAAAACTTCAATTTGTCCGTGATGGCTCGACGGTTTAGGGACTGTTGGCAAATTTTCTGAAAGAGCAGTCTTGAACAAGAAGATGAAAATGCAGTTTTGATGATTTATTATTCATTTTATTTGTGAGTCAAAAAATGCAGCTTTATTGTGAAAATGAAAAAGCATTTCTGTTAATTCTGTATTAATTTGGATTCTGGTCCTTATTTGCTTCCATAACAGACTGCTTTTACAAACATTTGTGAAAGAATGGGTCGTTCTCAGGAGCTCTGTGAATTCCAGCGTGGTACCGTGATAGGATGCCACCGGTGCAATAAGTCCAGTTGTGAAATTTCCTCACCACTAAATATTCCACAGTCAACTTTTAGTGGTATTAAACTAAAGTAAAAGTGATTAGGAACGACTGCAACTCAGTTGCGAAGTGGTAGTATAAGAATGTATGGAAGTATAAGAATGAGAGCAGAAATGGCCTCCATTAATAAAAGGGAACATTTGAACATGACAACCTGTGTGCCAAAGTTATCCCAAATTTGACTCCCGATCAAAAGGATAAGAGCTCAAGTAGACTTGGGAGACATTTTAAAACAAACTTAAAGAAATCCATTTTTAAAAGGAGTGATGACATGCCATTAAACTTGTATCTTTCAATATGATTTTGAGATAAAACATCAGTCAGTGCATTAGAAAGCACTACCGTCACCAAAGATGAAGAAAACACGACAAAACAAGTCCAAGTTCAAGGCCATGTTGACTTTTTTCTTTGGCATTAAAGGTATAATTTTGGAGGATTCAATGGTGATCACTATTCTAAAAACAGGTTTTCAAAAAACTGCAAGAAAATACTGTATCAGAAGAAAGAGAGCACAACTATGACAAATGGTTTAATTCTTCATCAACACACCAGCTCACACTCCAGTAAAGCAGCATCTGGTTCAAAATAAAAAAAAGCACAGTGCTTGATCATCCTCACTTCTCACCTGATCTAGCACCGTGTGACTTTACCATTTTTCCAAATATCAAATCTATACTCAAAGGAACACGTTTTTGTGTTTGTGTGTGAGAAGTTAAGAAAAGCACAAAAGAGGTTCTGAGAAGACTGAAGAAGACCTGAATGCACAAATGTATTGTTACAGAAGGAGAGGAAATTGAAGGAGAAAGACATTGAAGAATGTTTATGTTCAAAGAAAATCTATTTTCTATTTTTTTCTCATTTTTTCATAGCCATATTTATGAAATTATTACAACAACTATTTGTGACAAAGCTCAAACACAGATGGTTAATTCATTATTAGGTTAATTTTCTGTTTCTCTTTTCCGTGACTTCACTGATATCTTATTATGTTGTTTTTTTTTGTTCACAATAGCTTGTGGGTGCTTTTACTGTTTCTATTAATGCTATTCCTGCCTTCTTACATGTTAAACAGACATCTTTCTTTCTCATCTTATTTTAACTCCCTCATTCTTCACTTTCCTCAGTCTTTTCCTTTTTTTTTCCTGCACCACAGCAGTGGACCTTGGAGGGAAAGCACATTTCAGCCATGGTACTGTCGTCCTCTCTCTTCTAATCCCTCCCTTCCTCTTGTATTCCCTACCCTCAGAGCTGAGGAACCACAATGCTTGTTATTAACTTTCTCATACCATTTATCTCCCTTTCACCACCACCATTACCTCTCCCTGCGTTCTGTCATCCACCCCTGACTCCCGTTCCCTCCCCTCCTCACACACCATTTGTCTGTTTCAGTCTCATCAGTATTCTCCTTCTCCTGCAGACAGCCGGCAAGTTCAGTAACCCCCAAACCCACCTCCATCCTTCTCAATCCCAATGCGCCATTCTATCTTCTGTTAGTTACTGCAGCATGGCTCCTGTTACACCTGTCAGTGTGGCCGTTTGATCTTCAAGAGATCACAGCACTGCCAGAGAGCATTTTAGCAAAGCACATGAAGGCATTTTCATTAAGATGAAGGTGCTGGGATGATAGATTATTGCTTTGCATGATGCATTTATACACGTGATCTTTGCTATTGGAAGACCTGCAGGTTGTCTGCATTGAAAAATGTTCACAAAATAGGATAAAAGCTAAGTCAATGAATAACAATAGAGCATCAGAAGATTGCTTGTTTGTGGTCATTCTCTAGGAGAGCTGTTCCAATACAAGTGTGTGCTCCGTGTCTGGCACGGTTCGTTTGCATATAATATATGAATACAGCAATTACTCCCTGTTTTGGCACAAGGAGCTGCACTGAGCTTGGCTGAAACTGGTGGACCTAGCTTGATTCCCTTCGGCCGTTGGTGCGGTTCGTTCCAGTGAGGACACAATCAACCCAGCAACCGGCACGATGTATGGCGACTGAAGTCATCACACTGCTGTAGTAACCTAAGCAGCAGTAGTAGTGTTATTATTTGCATTACAGCAACCAGGCTGATGACAAAGTACTACTAAATAATAAGGTATCGGCTTCAAAAAAAAGTCAATTTCTGTGCACAGGCACAACATACTGCAAAATTACCAAAAGGGCTGACATGACACACCATCTCTGCAGCAGATCATTACAGGACACAGTACAATTAACTTTTCAAAACATAGTTAACTTTATTTAGTCCAGCCTGTTCAAGCGGAGACTTTATCCTTTTTGAAGCTACTTTCTGCTTTTGTGCACTACTGATAGTTTCTCACTCGGACAGTGCTACAGGTGTCACATTGTAATTAGTTACCATGTTACCTGGTGTTTTCTATAGTCCACTGTAGACATTGACAAGCATTGAAAGTCCCTCTGCTTTGTGTGTTAATTAACACTTCACATGGCATGTCCCAAACTGATAAATATGCTCATCTGTATAATTTTACACAAAATATCTACCATCATTATTTTTATATTATTGTTTTGTGGGTAGCTGAGTCTTCAGGCTTTCTTCCCATAAGGCACAGCATGACTTGCAGTCAAAGAAATGCCGGCTGTAACATAGTGACGTAAAGCCAGCTCTGGCCAGGCATTAGTGCGACTCGGCCCTTTTCAAATACTGCTGTGGGAACATGAAATAATCCAAGGGAGACATGCAAATTTGTAGTGTTTTTCAAAAGGCTCTCAGTGTGAAAACCACCTGCCTTCTACATGTCAACCCTGTGATTGACAGACGACAAGTCTGGGGAGTTTCCCACCCTTCTCCCAATGACAGCTGGAATAGGCTCCAGGCCTCGTCGACCCCAAAAGGGATAAAAAGTCAAGATAATGGATGGATGGGTGAATGGTTGGGAAAAAAAATTAGGGTCAAATCAATTTAGAGCACTACAAGGTAAAATCACTCACCACTGCATTGGCCCAGCTCACCAAAGCTGTAAAACAAATTCTGATAAGCATATAGAATAAAATCTGAAGGAGTCATAGCCACATAGTTTTTCTCACTTTGGTAATATTAAATTGCACAGTAGGTCAGGGCTAAGTACCAAAATATTGCAAAACATTCAATGGGAAAGCAATTTACACCCCCCCACCCCCCCCACCCACACACACACACATAAATATATATATACATATATATATTTAGTACATAATTATTGTATATATACATATTAACCTTATTCAAAAGCCTCCTGTTGTTGTGTTTGTAAGTAACACCATATTAGTACCATGATTTACATCATTTGTATGTGCCTCTCTGTGTCTCTGTATTCATACTTCTGAGGTATTTGTTGTATTTGCAAATTCCTGCGGCTGCTCTCTCCCATGCCCTGAGGGATATCCTGGAGTTCCCTGTTTCCTGATCACCTGCTATCGTCTTCCATCACACACTTACATACCGGAATACGGGGCACATTCATACCACACAGTGTGAAGAAACAGATTCAAAACCACCTACAGCAATGCTGTGGTATGATGATCTACTGTGAAAGGAATTCATCTTGTAAGTTTCGACTCTGGGGATCAATAAAAGATCATTTTATCTCTTTCCTGGTTAAAAAAAAAAATTTGTGTGTGAGTTTCAAGTAAGTCCTTGGAGAAAGACAGAGAAAAAATATGACACATAACTGAGAGAGAAAGTACAGAGAGACTGTCAAAAGACAGAAAAGTATAGGCTACCTTATTGTGAATGCAGCTGAATGTTTTTAATTATTTAATTTAAAGATTAAACTAAGATCACACAGTGAGCCTAAGAGTGAAAGGAGTAGATGACAGGGAGGCTCTTGAGCTAACATCCACAGAAATCATGGCCACCCACCATTTTCAACTCCCAAAGAAGGTAAAGAGTAAACATGCTTTGTGCTGCAGCAAGAGAAGAAGATGGAAGTTGGATTCACAGTGGACTGAGAATTAAACTTACCATGATTGGACGACTTTATTTGCCATGGAAACCTTCTCCTTAGACAACCTTTTTGTCTACCAGTGGTAAATCCACCACACTAGGATTGATGCTGAGACATTTAAACTGCCTTTTTACCACAAGAGTAAAACATCTTTGAGGAAATGAAAGCAGACTTAGAGAGACCCACTGCTTTTTCCAAGAAGATGCTATTGTGGTGCAAATTTATGGCATCTTTTTTTTAAACAATGTTTCCAATAAATAAGAAATTTACATTTACATCAATACATGCTTCATATTTACTGCGGTGAAAGCTTAAACATGTTATAATGAGGCCCTGTGAATGCACAGATGTGCACAGAGCTGCTAAGCACATCTGTAGCGGTAATAGAAAAAATAATATTCCATTCTTTGGAGTAATTGACGACAGAATAGTTGCTAAAGCTAGAGTACTAAAGTTCAACAAAAGAAAAAAGTTTTAGTTATTAAAATCATGCCTGATGTTTACAGGTTTAAAAATGTGATGATAGTGTCTTAAATGCTCATCAGATATCATGATATGTTATCATAAATCCCCCCGTGAAATATAATAAAAGTCACAGTATCGCCAATATCATGGATGGTGCATCAAACTGTATCTATTATATCGCAAACTACCATGTGACTTCCAACCTTAGGCTTAATCTTCTGTGCAGTCAATCTGCACACACTCATACACGTAAAACCTTCATCAAGTTCAGCCTTGTGCACTGTGCACCTTTTGTCTCTGTCTCTATGGTTGAGACAGCTGAGACTACCCTAGCTCTTTCAATTCTACCTTTACATCATTCACCCTGGATTTCGGCATTGCCCATGGAGCGTCACGTACATGCTGATTTGCTGCAGGCATTGTCATAATCTCCACTAATTCCACTGTATTTTGAAATGAACTGAAAAATTAGAGCGCTTGTTTTCCTGTGTTGGGCCATCCTGCTTGGTGGAGACTGGGAAGAGTTTATGCAGCTCCCACTGAAAATAGACCCAAAATTTATTTCTAGCAACTCTTGATGTAATTGCGCCTCTGGCACGCTTCGGCTTAGGAAACTAACAGAAAGGCTGGGGTCGATTTTCCTGCAGAGTTTGCGGCAAGCAGGTGCACTTTAAGAAAATGGGGGGTTAAGGAAAGTAAATAGGAAAGTCACCATAAAGAAAAAAATGTTCACTTCCTTTGCCAACTTTCATTAAAATGGGTCTTTTCAGTAAGATATTGCTGTTGTAGCACTGCCACACTAACCCCAGCCAAAAAATATGGCCTGACTCTGGTATCCATGAGCCCAAAACAAGAGCTTTTCCTGAAAACACATCATTGAATTTTTACCGAAGCTTCCCGAAATGAATGTTAAGATTCTGTCTTGTGGGTTGTGTGTGTTTGAACTTACTTTATCATGCTTCTTAATCCACACTGTGACCAGCTTGCTCTACAGTTAAAGGTGCAGCAGGAGTCCATGTTAACTGAGTCCTTCATTGTCTCCAGTGTCTTGTGTCTCTCGGTGTATTCCTCATACCCGTGGCCTCTCTGCTTCACACTGCTGCTTTAGACTGCAAACACATCAACCAAAACACAACCCCCATCGTGTGTTATTCATTTCTCTATTGCCTTCACATCTATCAACATACAACACCAAGCCCAAATTAATCTCCTCAAGCATTATTGTAACCAACACTTTGATGGCAGCTTGTCAACTTCCATTTATTCCCCAGTTCCCCTCATGGGCGAGGAATAACAAAGGACAATGTTGTGTATGAAACAGACAGGAACTAATCAGGAAACTAGCTGAAAAAAACAGAAAATAACACCAAACTTAAGTGACGTCAGACCTTTTTAGGAACCCAAAGCATCCTGTTATCACGAGCAGGAATCCTCAGGAGTTGAGGAAGCTAGAGGTGAAAGTAAGGTGAAACAGAACTGCGAGAACTGAGGAAGTAGAAGATGTGTTCATGTCATATCCAAAGGTGATAAAAGGACAGATTCCTGACAGCGAGGCCTTTTTAAAATTTAATGGCACTACGCTGAGCTGGGTAACAACTTAACAGCAGAGGGAACCCCTGTGTGTGTGTATGTGTGCATTGTTTTTCTTTCAGCATGCTTCTCCTCTGCATTTATGCATCCACCTCTCTTTCCAGAGTTTTGTTTGGGCGTGTGTGAACCTATGTGTTTCCCTCTATTGTATTTCACTTCAGCCTCCTGTGTGCACTAATTATTGTGTGTTTGTGTGTAAAGGAACCTGAGTATCAGTGCAGTTTCCATGAAGGGGTCGTGGCTTTTTGTCTGGGGTCAGTGCTGGCTTGTTATAACCACAGGGAGTCTTGTATTTTGAACATTGAATGCTGTTTACTGCATTTCATGAGCATAATTATCATGTAAACATCGTCCAGTATTGTTGTTATGTATGCAGCCAAACAGAAAAATACAAACTCCCGTGGCTGGATGTCACCACAAAAAATTAATGTTGCTATTGAATATCTTACACAGACAAGGACGACGCTTTTGTGTTTGGCAGACTGCTGTCTAAAAAGTCCAATTACTTTTCTAAAATCTTTTGGTATTATGCAAATTGCCTTCATGACAGTTACATCCAGTTTTTCAAAAAGAAAACTTGTGCACAATCTCCACTGAGGTTGGGACACTGTATACATAAAAACAGAATGCAATGATCTGCAAATCCTTTTCAGCCTATATTTCATGATATTGATTGTTTTGGTTTTTTTTTTCCAAATATCCACTCATTTTTAATTTGCCTGCATCACATTCAGCTGGGACAGGGCAACGAAAGGCTGAATGCTGAGGAATGCTCAAAAAAGTCCTGTTTAGAACATTGCACAGGTGAACAGGTTAAATGGAAACAGGTGAGTGCCATGATTGGGCATAAAATGAGTCTTGCCCAAAGGTTCAGTTGTTAGCAAGAAAGGATGCAGTAAGGTTCTCCACTTTGTGAACAACTGCAAATAGTCCAACAGTTTAAGAACAATGCTTCTCAATATGAAATTGCAAGGAATTTAAATTTTCATTATTTACAGACCATAATATAATCACAGCATTCTGAAAATCCGGAGAAATCTGTGCATGTAAGTGGGAAGCCTGAAAACCAACATCATTCTGTAAAGGATATTACCACGTGGGCTCAGGAACACTTTTGACAACCATTGTCAGTTGCTACATCTCCAAGTGCAAGTTTAAACTCTACCACTCAAAGCAAAACTCTAACATCAACAACAGCCAGAAATGACACTGGCTTCTCTGAGCCTGAGTTCATCTGAGATGGACTGATGCAAAGTGTGCTGTGGTCTGATGAGGCCACATTTCAAATCTATTTCACATCTGTGAAAGCACCAACAATGCTGGAAGGTACAAACAGGCTTGAAGCAACACATCCTGCTATCGAAGCAGGGACGATCCTGCTTGATTCAGCAAGACAATGCCAAGCCACATTCTGCACCTGTTACAACAGTGTGGCTTTATAGTAAAAGAGTTCAGGTACTAGACTGGCCTGCCTGCAGTCCAGACTTGTTTCCACTTGAAATGTGTGGTGCGCTATGAAGCACAAACAATGGCAAAGGTGAGCGTGGATTGCTGTGCAACTGAAATTACATCAAGCACGACCAGGAAAGAATTCCACCAACAAAGCTTCAACAAATAATGTCCTCAGTTCCCAAATGCTTCTTGAGTGTTGTTAAATGAAGAGGTGCCGTGACACAGTGGTAACAATGCTCCTGTAACAGCTTGTTTTGGAACAAGTTGCTGGCATCAAAAATCCCTTGCAGTGCAGGTGGACCTGCCTGATTTGTTGTCTGAAATCCTGCATGTCTATCTTGCTAACCTCCATTATCCAACAATTTCATGGCTAAATGCTTAACGGCCCAATCAGGGAAGAGAGGTGGGAGGTAAAGATGTGACGACAGCAGTAAGTGACCTGCATGTTTGAAGACAATGGCGGCTTCTGAAGCGTTCTCCATGGATGCGGTATCTGCAGTTTTACCAGACATGGACTCAATTTCTTCTTTAAAAGAGGAGCAAGGAGCGTCACTTAAGCCTGTCTTATGGGAACTCATATTTTTGCTCTTCTCCCAACCGGGGATCACTGCTGGGAAACTGGAGATGCAGAAGTGCTGTGTGAACGATGCCGGTAGTATGGTAGCCCGGAGTCATGGTTACTCAGCGAAACCTGGCGAAATAAGCTCTCCTCAGAAGTTTAGAGGGAGAACTTGGTGCGGATTGTCATTGACAAGGATCAACAGTTGTATACTTTAATGTAACATGATAGTCTAAAGACTGAAACGTAGTTTAAGTCAACGGCTAACAACAGGGTCTAGCTGCTACATCATACTGTGGCTTAATACGGATTGGCCTGTGATGAGTGTGACTGGTAAAACGATCGTCCAATCACCAGCTGCTGTTGTTTCTGAAGGTTTAGTCCTCTCTTTCCCAGATGGACAAGTGAAATATTTCCGTGACGGACATATGAAACTGTCTGTCTGGCGTGTCAGGTCAGGCACCAAATTCAAAATGAGTTACAATCTGGGAATTTTTTTTTTTTTTTATAACAACAAAGTTTATCAGTTTGAACATTAAATACCATGTCTTTTTAGCATATTCAATTGAATATAGTTTAAAAAAGGCTTTGCAAATCATTGTATTCTGTTTTCATTTACATATTACACAACGTCCCAACTTCAATTGAATTGGGGTTTATATAATTTGACAACAACATGGTACAGACATTTTACTTAGGACACATTATAGATGGAAAAGGGGTATGATATGTCCCTGTAACCTGAAAATATTTTGAATAATCCTAACCACCACATGGAGAAAAATCATTTTAAAATGATATTTTTTTACAGCTAAAATGCTTTGGAAGTGTTGAGGAAGAATAGTTCCTTCTGCTGCCTTGTTTCAATCTTTGTGAAATCACTGCTGGACATTTAAATTATGTATGATGGCACTGCAGGCAGGTTACACACACATACACACGAGGGACTCCTAATGGATAAATCAGGTTGTTATTTGAAAACAAGCCTATTTGGTCCCTATCTCCTCCATTAATGCATCCAATATGTCATAATGAATCCCCTGGAAGGAAAGACCCACATTCATGGAGAGTGCTACATGCAGAAAAAAAACAAGACACTTGAGCGAAAACTTAATGTGGCAGATGGAGGAAAGATGTCCAAGGTGATGGGAGAAATGCTGCTCAGGGTAAAATGCTTCAGAAACATTTTTTTTCCTATCCAGCAAAGATAAATATAGGCTCATTAAAAATCTAAAGAGGCCCACCAGAGGGGAGGGGCAGGAGTCTGGATGGAGACAGAGTTTGTCAGAAGCACGGACAGAGTGAGATAAGAGGGGAAGATAGACAGGTAAAAGAGATTAAAAAAGTGAGGGGGATGATTATAGACTGGCGGTAGTGTCAGATTTTACAGAAAAATGAAAAATAAAAGACTAAAAGAATGTGCAGAAGGGTTTTCCTGAGTGAAGCGCGTACCACCTCCATCTCCTATCAGCCAATAACTCACCTATTCCTCCATTTTTACTCTGCTCTCATCCAGGATTCAAAGCTGGCTCCTCTTTTGCTGGTGGAAATAGGAAAATGCCTCATTGTCATGTTTTTAATTGAAGTCAAGGTGGAGGAGAAAGGAGCCCTGTCAAGCAGACAAGAGAGAAAAGATTACAAATTAAAGAGAGAGGTGATCAGAATGTGGGTAATTTCAGAGGGAAAAATCCAGAGTTCAATTGTTACCAATCACACCCCAAACAGCACATGTTCACACTGTAAAATCACTCACTGTAAGCTTCCTTTTGTTGTGTTCTTTTACTGAACTCTGGGTTCATGGAGAGATGCTCCATGCCTCTTTAAAGAATCTCCCCTTTAATCTCAAAGTGTTTTACTTCCTGCGGTTTATTATGTCATACAGCCTCCCCAAACATTTTTGCTTGTCACAGGCAGCCATGACTGTTTTAAAGGTCCACTCCACAGCCTGTAACCTTTCCTCCCATAATTTATTTATGAACCTTTATTTAATTTAACCAGGTTTGTCCCACTGAGATGAGCAGATCTCTTTTTCAAGGGAGACCTTACCAAGAATGGCAGTGACACACGCAGCCCCCGGGGCGGAGGGACAGACTCAGACAGAGCCAGGCTACTGGTGAGAGAGAAGAGGGAGAGAGAGAGAGAGACAGCACTATGGTGGAGCCGGAGCAGAGGGACAGACTTGATACCGGTGAAAGAGAAGAGGGGGGAGAGAGAGTCACGGCCCCGGAGCGGAGGGACAGACTCAGACAGAGCCAGGCTACCGGTAAGATGAATGCTGCTAACAGTTTAGCCATCTACTAACCGTTAGTAAAGAGTATGGTTGAAGCTTGACTCGGACATTACTCAAAATTGTGCTGAGTGGACCGGTGTTTTCCAGCAGCGGCTCGATAGCGACTGTTGAAAAAAGGCTGTGTGCGTGTGCTCATCTGGTAGGAGGGGCTCTGGGCAGAGACGAATGAAACCTAACTCAGATGAGACTCAAAAATCAACCATTTTCTGGCTTTCTACCTACTGCAGCTTTAAAAGAAGATACAAGCTCAGTTTCTTGACCGTCAATGTTAACACATCGTTTGGACAGCTGATCATCGCTCCCCGCCCCTTCAGATCGGAGTTTTCCAAAACGGAGGGAAAAAGAGCTTCATCTGATCCTTTATCGTAATTACATTTTTTTTTAAATTTAAATTAAATTAAATCCTCGCTTCATAGAAACTCAAGACATGATGTAAATGATAAAACACACCAGGACATGGGACCTTTAATGTTTATCCTTCGATTCTCATCCTGCAAACATCTTTGAGTTTGAGAGGTGAACAATGCCAAATAAAAAAACTAAGAATAGAGTTAATGCACAAATGTTTTGATAAGCAGGAGATTACCATTTATTATTGATTTATTTATGATAAATGATAAATTAATCTTGGTAAGACACTGCTTACTCTTAAATCAAACAGCTGCAAATAAGCAATTGTTAATTTGTCAAAAATATAATCAAATCCACTTCAGAAGGCAACAAGAGTACTTCAGTACTTAACCACCACCCTGGTCACATCTTAAAAACACTGCTTCTTCAGCTAGAAGGAAAACTGAGATTCTGAGACCATCATTGTGCTGCATTGTTCTGTGATGTTAACATTTATTTAGAATGATGGCATTGCACCAGAAGGAACAAGGTGATTTTGACCTTTATACAATTTTGCAGAACTATAACTTTGCAAAACTCTTGAAAATAAGCTCAAGTACATACAGTATAAATCACCACCCAGTGTAGGGTGTATGCCACATATGCCCTACATTAACAGCATCGGTAATGACAATATTTTGTATGTTTCTGAAATGGTTAATACACCAGTATGTAGAAGCTCTTTAACCAAAATAATATTTTTAAAGTTGAAATGCAATTCTTTTTGTTACACATTAACTTTCAAATGTAATATTTTGCCAAAAAAACAGAAAAAACAGTAAAGCACATTATTATTGTCTGATTAGATGTCAGTTTATAGTTATTTGCTTGCATTCCTGAATGGAAAAATTGGTTTTAGTGGTCAAATGTTATGCTTGACTAATTTCTGACTTCGGCGAGGATCAGAAGATTTTGCATTAAAAGCCATCAGCACAGACGAAGCACTGCACTGTCATTGTTTCTGTTGTTGTCAGGGTTAAGCACATGCAGTTTAATAGAGAGGTGAAGCTATGACGTCGTTGTTTCTGGAGCTATCCGTATTGGCACAGAGGGGCCAAGTATTTGTCCAACATACATGCAGTCACATTTATGATAAAGCACACCCAGTCACTCCTTTTTCAAACATTGTAATTAAAGTATAGACAGTCAAACTCATTTTTAATTTCACATTTGAGGATGTGAACAACTTTAAAGGAATTAAAATAGTATTCAAAAACATGTTTCACAATTCCATATTCAAAAACATGCAGTGTTAATCTTACATTTTGTGTTCAAATGATATTCTTCTTCTGTCAGCTTTATGGATGGTGGACCTGCCTATTTGGTTCACTACTGCCACCAACAGTTGGACATGGAATTGCATTCACCTGTAATGTGATTGTCATTCTGTAGCAAAACAACAGATGACTGACAGGACAGGGGCACTTCAGGGGGCCATTAGATTTCAGATGGGGCCAATGCCCGTGTGGCCCCGCCCCTAAAACCGCCACCGATTCATTGTAAAAACAGACCTCAAGGCTGGCGTTTTCAGATTTAACCACCCTGGGACATGTTTCAAGAGTGTGCATTTTTGAGCATCCGAAACGTATCTGTGTGGATGAAACTCCTATACAATCAAAAACTTGTTCGGATACGGCTGAATTAGTCCCTGTGTGGACGGCCCCTGAATCATAATGTGTTTTTCTGTCTATTGAATCCACACGTTTTGGTTCAGAGACAGGTCTCGAAGTTTTAACTAGTTTCTCAAAAGAAACTTTAATTGAAAATAAAAGACGGAGGGAAAATGTCTACAATTCGTTGTCTGGCTTTCAACATTCACACTGACCATTGTCTCTGTAAGACCAGATAAGTGAGAGGAAACCAGAGAACACAGAGTAAGTAAAAGTAACACCAGTGTGCTATAATGAGGTCTGAAAGGTGTAGCCAGGTGCTAGCCCGTCTGTATGCCTTCATGGAATAGACAGGACTGGATGAGCATGAAGCGACCAATTACAGCAAGTGAGATATGAGTGGAGAAAAGGAGAGGAGACAGAAACACACAGAGAGCGAGAGGTCTTGGGAGGAATGGGAGCAGAAGACGAGTGAGCGCCTTTGAGGAGAGAGCAGCTGTTCAGTGAAACCACCGCAAGGCAAATTTCAGAATGCATGACAGGGGGAACCTCAGAGGCCAACATACATACACTAACACACACACACGTCCAAGATGAGATGACTCACACTATGGCATTCACATGCATGGACACACCATTTGAGCATATTGGCATGTACTTTACACTAACACAACAAATAAATACATTTCTCGTACACAGTGTGTGTATGTTTCTGACTGATTCTTAGGATGGCTGCTGTTATCTATACAACCCAAAAAAAAAGTGTGGAAACATTATTTGGGTCAATTATTCCTCCCCTTTCAGTGATACCAATTGGTATTTAATTTTATAGCATTAGAAAGCCTGATTAGTCACCTTTACAACAAGTTAAGGATCATGCATTTGTCTCCAAAAATGTACGAAAATCCTCTTTTCTCCTAGAAGAAAGTTTACAGTTCCTAAGTGAAGCAAGAGTGAGGAAGCGGTCTCCTTGGAGCGTTGTCTTCCTGGGATGCCCAACTTCACAGTCTGTTTTCACCAGTCTCACAGAACTTGGTTCTTAAGCCTGTTCACACAAAACAGTTTGATGTGCAACTAAAATCCATCAAAAGTGAATGGGAAGATGCAAAACTGTTGGCATGACTGTTCTGTCACCCAACAATTAGGGCGGAAACTGTTGCATGAATGATACAAATTCTTTCATGAGCAATGCAAATTTTTCCTGTTTCACTCTAGCTGAAAGTATCCAATTTCTGCAACAAATTTACTAGAAGCAGTGGCACGACAGCCAATCAGCATGAAGAGTGAACGGTGACTTTGATGACATCACAGACAGAGGAGGAAGTAAACAATGCTGCACGCTGGCATTGGAATTCCTCTACACGATTATTTTAGTGGTCAGGGACCGAACCACAAAGAGGAGAAACAGGGATGAAGTCCCTGGAGAGTGTTTGTTTGGGGACTTTCATTCAGGATTTAGAGCTCACCACAGCACAGGGACTGCTCCAGTTAAAGTAACAAACGACTTACTCTCAGCTTCACATGATGGACTTCTCTCTGTACTAGATCTCTGTGCAGCCTTTGGCACCATAGATCATAATGTTCTTCTACAGAGATTAGAGGAACTACTTGGGATTACAGGGACTGCTTTAAAGTGGTTCAAGTCTTATTTATTTGTATAATAAAAACTGATTGACTGAATCTATATTCAGAAGAGACAAATGTGATGAGAACAGATTTATGATCTGGGCATCCATGGGTTTATCACTATCATAAATTCTTATTTCTAGTCCCTTTGTCTCTGCCTGGATGGATACATCTCTTGATGTATGTATGTGTATATACAAATATATTTATTATCTGTATTTGCATATATGCATATCTGTGTTTCTATAAAATGAAGAGTGAGACTTCAGCCTGCTCTTTTGTAAAGTGCCTTGAGATAACACTTCTTATGAATTATACAAATAAAGTTTGATTGATTGTTGGTAAGTCATATTTATTTAACACTTTTTCATTGGCTGAAGTTTGAACGAAGTCTGTTAACACAACAGTGAGCTGGCTGCTGGTATGCTCATCCAGCTTATTTATGGTGATATAATATGTTTTGTACCAGAGAAAATATCCCAAACTTCACCGAAGAACTGCCAGAGCACCCACAAGAGAAAGGCTGGACCAGAGAGAGAGTAAGATTGGATCTACAATAGTACCAGGAAAAAAGACAAGTAAAGCTGGGCAGGTTCTGCAATAGGCGGTCCATCACCCGGACATTGTGGCGATAGTCTCTTTGTGCAGCTCTGAAGGGTGTTATGGCACATCAAATGGATGTGTTTCTATTTCAGTCTTTTCTGGGACATTTAGTTTCTCATTTTTGAGAACAGGGGGAAGACAGTGACTGTAGAAAAATCCAGCATGGTTCAAGAAGGCGGAAACACATTGTTGTGGCTGGGAGACAGGCCTGCCCCTTTTCTCAGAGCAAAAAATTGCCTCAATTTATATGCTCGATTTGAACACACTAAAACATGTGAGAAAATTAGTCGCACTTAGGCAAGTTTTTTTTTTTTTCCCTCACATTTGGTGTGAACAAAGGGGCTGACACCAAATATTGCTGTCGCTATGTGTACTGGAACACCATCTTCTAGTTACCAGGGATTTTGGCACTTTTTTTTATAAAACTACTTACGTTTAGCTGTGTTACTCAGTCTACAAATGCAGGATCCTTACAAGCTGTACCTCATTGTTAAGGTGACAATTCAGGCTTTCCAATAAGATAAAATGCAGTGCCAGTTGTTATAATTTAAAGGAAGAAATGATCAACTTAAATAACTTTTTCAAACTTCTTTTGAAGAGTAAAGTTCAGTGGTCCCCAACCATTTTTTACCTTTAGAATTTTTAAAGATTAATGTTTACATAAAAGAGTTGTCTTGACTTTGAGCCACAGAGAGTTTACAATTTTACTATAAAATAGTTTGAATTAAATGTGAAAAAAGTTGACAGTATTTTATTTGCTTTTCTTGCATCTATTGAATCTTACTTTGAACATTTAACTTATAGCATTAAATGACTATACTTATGATGACTTATAACATGTTTGAAAAATACTACATAATACTAAGGAACTTAGAAGATTGATTACCAGAGAGACATGAAGAAGCTGAAGACTCAGCAGGGAAGAAATCACAAGGAGCCACAGGAAAACATACAGGATACAGACAGGATACACTCAGGATGAACTGACAAAGAGCAGCAGACACACACAGAGGTAATCAAACACAGGTGACACTGATGAGAGACAATCACACACGTGGACGCAATCAGGGTAACGAGGGCGACACACAGAGGACCAGAGCGGGAATGATATCAAACATTACGAACAAATAACAAGAGATTAAAACAAACTAAATAAAACAAACTAACTAAACTCATGACACATCTAATGGCCACTTATAGTGAGTTAAAATCAAATCATCCATCCATTATCTACACCACTTATCCCTTTCATGTCACGGGGGCTGGAGCCTATCCCAGCTGACCTACGGGCGAGAGGCGGGGTACACCCTGAACCGGTCACCAGCTGATCGCAGGGCCGCATAGAAGACGGACAACCTTTCACGCTTACACTCATAAACAAGGTCAATTCAGAGTCACCAATTAACCTAATGAGCATGTTTTGGTCTGTGGGACAAAGCAAGAGTGCCTGGAGAGAACCCACGCATGCAAGGGGAGAACTCCACACAGAGAGGCCCTGACTGAACAGGGAGTTGAACTAGCAACCTATAATAGTTGAATGAATGAATGAAATCTGTTTTGGTACATTTGCAATAAAACAACTTAGAAGATCAAAGTAAAAATTCAAAGTTTTCAATCTGACCAAAGGGCCCTGTTTATATTCCTTATTATGGAATTCCTTACTGTTTGTCCGATTTATTTTTAGCTCAACACTCAACACACTAGAAGTATGTTTATAACCCATTATAAGCAATTACTACAATGACTTATGAATACCATTATAAAATATTTTAAATTATCACAAGCGCTTAGAACTATGATTACAGAGCATTGTAAGCACAGTTTTACTCATGCTACTGTATAATAAACATGCTTAGAATGTGTTTATTATGCACTCTAAAGAGGGGCTTCAGAAAAAGAGTTACCAAAGTTTTCAATCACACTTTGGTCTTTATCGACTTTGAGAAAAACACCAGAGGTGTTGAAATGTCAGCCTGCTTTCACCACATTAAATCTGCTGAATTAACCAACTGCTTCAGAGGATTTTCCCTCATGCCTTGACTTTTTATAAATTCAAAAGCATTAAGTGAACAATTCATGTTTTTTAATGTAATTGTATTTAACGCTTGATTTAATCCTGCATAGCATGTCCAACCCACACAGGTGTTTTTATTTATACTTGCAAATAACATCTGGAGTCAGAACTGAGTGTGGGTTTACATGGCGTGACTGAAACCTCCTCTGCAGTCCCCCCCCTCCAACATTGTAGGGTGGATTTCGTTACAGCATTTACAGTCTGTTTAAGTTTGGTGACCTTATTTGTCTCCTGCAAAGATGCTCCAAACATAAACCTAAACTAATCAGTCTAAATAAGTAGAAACACCAGGGAGGGTGTGTTCACCAATTAAAGTGAAGAGTGTGCTTGTGGTGTCTGGGCATTTTAAAAAGGATATTCTTGATGAAAAATGAAATAAGCTTAACTTGTAATTTCTGCTTTACATTCCTCAAATAAATTTTTGTAATGTTACAGAGAGGGTTTTGGAATATATCTAGTTTTTCACTGTAAAACAGGCACCTTTTCATCACTTAATTATCCTAATTTCTTCTACTCCTTCCTTCAGGCCTCTTTCACTTCCTCTCACCTCCTGTCCCTCTCCATCTCAGGGGGCTGTGAGGGCAATTAGGTTGTTTTACTGCTGATCTACTTTTACTGGCTGGGGAGCAACTCTATAAAACACTAATTGCCACATGCACACACGGCCAAAAGGTAATTGTGTTCCCCTAACTGCTTTTTGTTACTGTACACGGTCCTCTGGAGTAAATCTCAACCAAATCCTTCACTGTATCCATATTATATACTGGCTATATCTATAGACAGGATTGCATCTTACCATTAGGCCTGGGCTACATTTCGATTGATTGGAATTCTTTTTTGCAGAACATTTAAAAGTTAATTAAATGTTTTTACTTGACTTACCCTAACTCTACTTGTAAGTGGTGGCACTGCACTACAGTTTTCATGATGGTAGGCACCGTCAGTTTTGCACAACCAGATTTTTGGGTTTGTATTTGTTTATTTCTGTTTGATACTGTGAAAATACTGCAGTTTTCAGTGTTTATATAGACCAGCCTGCCTACGTCCAAACCACAAAATGAATATTTGATGACAAAATTATGGCATACTCTTTTATGTATTTGAGGTAAATTTATTAGTTTTGGAATATATTTTGATAACACTGGGGCAAAACTTGTTTTATTCAGTTTCTGTGTCACTATAAAGGTTTTTTTCTTTGAATGGGAATAAGAATGTTTAAATTGAAAACTGAGTGTTGTGAAAAAAATGAATCGCTCAGCCCTACTTACCACATTGTTTTGTACTGTATTATGTCTTATATTGTGTTGTGTCATTTTGTATTTTGATTGATTTTTTAGTAACCTGTACCATACCAGATTATACTTTGTCATATTGTATTGTACTGAATAGAATCAGGGTTATTTATTGTGGCTACTAAAAATTTGACAGCAGTGTGAAGCTCAGTCACTAACAATGTACTGCAGGTTGTGCAGACAGAGCAAAGCCACACTTGTCTATATCAGTGAGCGTGTGTAGATTTGATTGACAGATCCAGTATCGATCCACTGGGGTGTTTCATAAAGATGACCGCTGCTCACAGACTTGCAGTATAGATGAACACCAGTACAAGACAGAGGCCTGAAGAGAGCCAACAGCAAAGACTGCAAACACAAAGACACACATACATCACAACGGACATAAAGGGCAAAAGGTAGGTCCTCTGGCTCTGCCCAGAGCCGTGAATTTCCTTTATGGGTCCTTAAAATTCTGTAGCAGCAGGAAAATGTGTGATGGCGCCTCATGTCTCTGTTTGATAAAAAGAAATCCTTCAGTGTTTGCTCGTTCTGGAGGTAACACTGACCTTCTGAAGAATTGAAGGCCAGAGGATTAGCATTCGCAGACAGCATGGCTCTACAGAAACAGCTCATCATTTCTCTCATGAGGGGACACGAAAGAAAAGGGCTATTTCATACTCTGTGTGCAATGTTTGAGTATGTCTTTGAGTTTTTTTGAGTTTCATTTGTAGCAGCCCGATTTTGTAATGTATGACCTCTGTGTAAATTTCCGTATAAAACTGCATGACAGAATTGAAGGTTGACAACTTAAAAGTGTTAAATTGAAAAATGGTAGCGTTGAAATGGACTTGCATGTGTATTTTTGTAATTGTGAAAGGAAAGTGTGCACTGTACATCAAGAGACAGACTGGCTAATTGAGTATGACGGAGGGTGGTTGATGAAGGTGACAATGTAATTGACGAACAGATAGAGATGAAGAGACAGGGGAGGAGTATGTCTCGTCTTTAGAGTGACCGTAGAATAATGAGGTTCCTCTACTAACTTCAGCTGCTTTTATACAAGAATGCTAATTAAGAAAACACACAAACAGCACACATACACACACAAAACACCTAAAACTGATTCATCTGTAACACACTCCAAATAGGGAGACAGACATGAGGTCAGTCTTGTGATCTGCTTGAAAAGATGGGTGATTAATAACCACAATCATATTTTTGAAGAATGGTGAACTGAATGGCTCGTTTCTAAGCTATGACCAACACACAAACTCAGTGCAATCTGAGGTCGCTTTCAAACACTTTGGGTGCTGACCAAACAAACGCCGATTCTAATTTTTGGAAAGACTGATTGATTTGGGATGGTGAAAGCTCACATGAATTCTGATGTGAACCAAATAATTCAACACTGGTCTGCCTAAAAACAGGGATTTCCAGATTGCCTTCAAGCAAACCAGAGGGTGTGAAAGCCTTTCGAGCCAAACACACACTAAACAGGGAAAGTGAACCAAAAGCAGTGAACTGAGGCTTGAGTTGGCTGAATATCACAACAGTAATGAACAATACCAAGCAGTGAATGGCTACTGTTTGCCTTGCCAGCTCTGCCAGCCTCCAGTCCTCTTTACAAGTTAGTGTTTTCAAGTTTGTGCAGAACATGATTTCACAACACTGCCATTAAAATGCATGTGTCACTCAACACACCCTAAATACAGCCCTATATTCACTTTCTCCTTTTAAAATACTGCCAAACTGCTTCCAGCTTAACAGTAATAATCCTCAATACCCAGTTGTGTCTTACTGAGTCACTGCGCAACAACAGGCCAAATGGCAGGAACAAAGGTCACTTTTATAACTAAAGTTTGACAGAGACTGCTCAGTTTGGGGATTAAGTTGCAAAATTGTTTTATTTTTCTCCTGGACCGGTTTGCTTGCTGCTCTTTGTTGAGTGGATCTGTCTTTTGGTCCTTACTGGAGTTCATGTGAGCTATCTCACCAACCCAAATTAACTGAACATTCCAAATGGGCGAACCAGGGTTAGTTTGGTGTGGACCAAACATGTTAGGTGTGAAAGCACCTTCAGACCAAAGCTTCAGCCCCAAAAATGATGCAGCATTTAACATGCTCTGGTCTGCCTGATGGACAGCAGTGTGAAGAAAACCAACCAAAGGAAAATGGCATCGATGTTGCAACCACACACCCGAACCAAACTAAGTCTGTCTAATACAGTGTGAAATAAACTAAGAGAGAGAGAGGGACTATTTGGGTTTCAGTTGATACCTAAACATTCTAGGGTCAAACTGATGTACAAACTGTGTTTGAAAGATGGGGTTAAGTGTCTGTATGGCTCCTACGTACTATCAAGACATTTCCAGGTCCAAATTGTGCACAGGAAGCACTTCATTCAACTCTTTAATGTTAATGTTCTATTGTTGTGCCCTGTAGCAGAACTGCAAAGAATATAAGGCGATGTATGTAACCATTTAATATTGCTCTCATGTTTTGCCTCCCTCTCTGACTTTACTGTGCTTGGAGTTGTTTTTTTTACCTGTATGCTACTTACCATAAAGCATTATGTTTGGTCAGATCGAAGGTGAAAATAAAAAATTATGGTTCTAAATCAACAAAAATAAAAGCCTTAATCTTGCGCAATAGCATTGCACTGGTATGGCAGCTTGCACCAGGTGTTTGCAGGCACAGAGAGCTGTCCACTCACTTCAGTGCTGTTTTGTCTGAGGCATTCACATTCACCTGTCAATGACTGCCATGTTGTTGTTGTGAAGAAAATTTGTTAAATACATTAAAGTCATTATCATCATTATCATTATTATCAGGATCAGTGTTTAGACCATCTGGCAGGCCAGATTTGGCTGCTATTTGTCAACCCCTTGTGTTGTGTAACTCAACTATAAACTCGTTATAAACACTCCTCCATAGCACCGTTCGGATTTGGTGGAACAGGAGATTCCTAACATGGATGTGCAGTCATCAAATCTGCAGCAACTGCATGATGTCATCATGTCAATATGGACCAAAACCTCTAAAGGATGTTTCCAGCACCTCGTCGAATCAACACAACAAAGATTTAAGGCAGTTCTGAAGTCAAAAAGAAGTCTGTGAGGGGGGTAAGGGTAATGGTTTTGTAACTCTTAGCTTCAGAAAGTGATGCTGTATAATCATTTCAGCACTATGTTTAGCACCCATTTCAAGGACAGTGTTTTCTTCCATTATCAATCTCCGCTAAAGTTTTGATGTTTCATAAGGTCTTCCCCACTTCAGCACCAAATCAGAGAGAGATATGTTTAGTTAGTGCAGCGAGGGCTCTCGTGTATTCTTGGTATTCTAGCTCTTTGGATTTCCCTCCTCTCTCCTCCATCCTCTGTCACTAATTTGCAAATAAGAGCTCCAGGATGATTCTTAACATGGCGTGTCAGGACCAAGTCCTAGTTCAACTGAAGAGCAGGTAAAGAAGAGACTGCAAATAAGGGAAGTGAGGTCTCAAGACCCCTTCTTTGGGTACCACTAGTGTAGACTTTCAGTTACCATTATTCTTTTTGGCTCTGTTCATGGCTAAAATTGAAGTCCAAGGGTTCTGCCATTTCAGAAATTGTCATCAAAATTGCTTTGGATTACAATAGGAGATCATTGTGCGCAAATCTGCTAAAGTCCCTTGCTGTGTGCCCTCCACAGAAGCAAGAGACTTTCCCTCCTACTAAAATAAATCCACCGCTAACACTTAAAGACACTGCTTAATCATCTGTAAATGAAGAGAGAGAGAGAGGAGACAAGAGGAGGAAGAGGATGTTAATTTAATGACCCTGCTCTGAGAGGAATAGATATGATACTCAGTCAACAATCGTGACCAATTATGTTTTCATACAAATTAAATCACTTTCAAGGTAAATATATCAAAGTAAATCACCAGTTTCCTTGAGTGGAGACACAGGAAACTCATGCACCTTAATGTACAAAGAAAAGGCACACGGTGTGGTATTATTGGCTTCAGCAGCTCAACATTTAATGAGCAGAACAACACCACTGATGTCTGGTTGGTGTTGTTAAAATGCCAGCCTCTCACTCAGTGTGAATCACAGACTGTGGAATGATAAACAATAGCACAGATTTAGCATTTTGGGTAGAGCGTGGGTGTACTCAGAAAACAGAAGGAAACATCATATGAGAAAGTTACTGGAATAAAAAAGTGAGAAAAATAGAGGTTAGAAAAGTTGAGGAAATTACATTTTCTATTGGCCAGAGACACCCTAATGAGCCACGTAACATTTCTTTTCATAAGACATCTTTTGCAGTCATCACACGTCTGTAAAAGTCACCACAAAACTAAAACATTCCCTCATGTCAAGATCAAGTATTGCTTTGTTGTCCTTTAGCAGAGAGAACAGCTGTTGATGTGGCGCAGCACAGTCGCTGCCTGCTGGGCTGCAAAAAGAAAAGGACAAATTCATGTTTATTCACACCGCCATTAGAGGGAATAACAGACACGCACATACGCACACACAAAACGCTTGTGATTTTAATGTGTGCCTTGAATAAATATGCACACTTAATATGCTCAAGGCAAGCTAATTTGGCCCATGCTAACACTGAGGCACATGCACTCTGCTGGAAAAGTGGGAGAAAACAGAAGCCTGATGACCAGCTGAGGACATTAAAAGGCACGCATACATGCACACACAGTCAAACATACACAAGCATTTCCTCCCCAGAGAGCCCTGTTTATATTCCTTCAGGTGCGGGGAAGAGGCAAGGCACAGAAGAGGCAAAGCACATCTCATCTAATCTAAATAAGGTTTTATCATTAATCTGCGGCTGCAGAGACGCGGAGTTAGATTGAATGGAGTATGAACTTTCTTGTCAAGTCTAATAATCTGCTTTGGCAAGATGGTTTTAATGTATTTTGAGTTTTGTTCCTACAATGTGGGAATGCAAAATTGAGTAGTTATGCACGCTTGCACAAATATGTACATGGAATTTCAGATACCAATAAAAGTGAAGTTGGGACACTGTGTAAAACAAAGAAAAACAGAATACAATGATTAAATCCTTTTCAACCTATATTGAATTAAATCCACTGCAAAGCCAAGTTATTTCATGTTCAAACTGATAAACTTCATTTCTTTTGCAAATATTCCCTCAACTTGATCTCATTCCTGTAAAACATTCCAAAAAAGCTGGGACAGGGGCAACAAAAGACTGAGAAAGTTGAGGAATGGTCATAATACAATAATTGGATGAAGCCATGTCATGCTAATTGTTTCGTTATCAGAGGAGGCTTTGGAATGTTATTGATGCACATCAGTTTATCACCCTTAACAACTTGAATAATTTGCCAACCCAAGGCAGAAAAGGAGAAAATAACTGTTTTCATGAGGAAGCACATGAATTCTAATCTATGGATTTATGTTCTCATATATTTCATAGCTTGTGAACAAAATGTGTCATACTGTAAAGTATTTCTGTTAAAAAAAAAGTCCAAAACCTTCTTACGAGATTTCCATAAAAGTAAAGCACATGGTTATATTTAATCCAAAGCTTCCTCATCCATTTCATTAAAATGTGCAGCTTAGAACAACTGTGATTATTGTTTTCCTCCCACATATGTCTAATGGGCCACTTAGCATGAATCATAATTATATCCTATCACTCCAGTCATTCTACCTGATCAAGTAGGATTACTCTAAGCCTCCTCTTGAATCTATAACTGTAATAGGAATAGCTGTTGTTGTTGTTCCCTCTTGTCAATCTGCCATACTGCAGCTCAGTAAGTAATCACGCTGCTTAAACTAGATCATTTAGACTTTGTTTCGAATCTTCTAAAGCCTTGGAATGACTCAAGAGCTGCATCAGGAGATTTCTAATGAGTCTGAATACAAATCCATTGTTTATGATGTTGAAAATATCTGGATTTGCATAAATGATGCAAAAGTATATGGAAACTAAAGTCAACTCCTGCTAGTGTTATGCCTCTTCAGTATAAACAATTTCAAGACTATAAAGCCAATTGATCAAGACAGAGGGCAGAGGTGGTTCTTGTGGTAGAGTGATAAATAGGTTTCTCACAATAAACATGAGACCCCATGACCATGGTCCATGATCTTGTACCTCCCAGTGAGGCCAATATTAATGTTAATGAGGCCAAGGCATGTTTGACCTTGTCCCTCCAAAATCATATTAGATCATCCTGGAGTCAAAGCAGACATTTGTCCCTCAAGATGTTAGAAACCCAAGCAAGAGTTGGACATGACACCCTTCGGTCTTTGGCCTATGACTTTCAAAAGTTACTGAGTTTGTCCATCAGTAAGAGACAGATGTGCAAATGTCTGGAGTTATTTCATCTGAAATCACAGGATGACCAAGGGACTCATAGACCTTGACCTTTGACCTGTAACCTTTACAATCTGTCTAGATGATCCTTGTGTGACAGTTGACATTTGTGCAAAGTTTAAAGAAAATACCTGCAAGCATTCTATTCATCTCAGATTTCACATATCCTTGATCTTTGACCCATGACAATGAAAATCTCATGAGATTGTCATGAGTAAGAGTGGGCATTCGTGAAAAGTGTAATAACAAGCCCTTAGAGCATTGATAAGATATTGTTATGCACAAGCAAAAGATGGCCATGAGAAGACCTTTACAATCTAAACACTTCATTCTTGAAACCAAGTGAAAATTGGTGCGAAGTTGGATTAAAATCCAGAAGTTGTTCATGAAAAATTGAATTTACTGGCACATGAGACTCCAATATCCTGAACTTTGTTCTATGATCTATGAAATCAAAGCACTTAATTGTTGAAACCATGTGGTCATCAGTGTAGAGTTTGGTTAAAATTTCACCAAAAGTTCCTTGAAAAGGATAAGATAATGAAAAAAAAAAAGATGAGTGAAAACTGCTTGACCTATGACTTCCAAAATCTAATCAGGTCTTATTTGAGTGAGAACAGATATTTGTTCAAAGTTTAACAAAAAAACCCTTAAAATTGTTCTGGATTTATTGCCTTCCACAAGCAAAAAATGGCCATCAGGATCCATGACCTTGACCATAGTCCCATGACAATAAAATGTAATCGCCTCAAAGTTAAAGGTCCCCTATCCTTACCCATTCGACTGTTTACATCATGTCTTGGATGTCTATTAAGAAATGGTCTGGTGTAAGTTGAACAAAAAAACCAAAACAGTCATGGCATCTGCCTTTGACAAGCAGAAAACACACATGTAGTTTGATGCTGTATAGCTGTTACAACATAAATCCAAGAAAGTGCCCCATAAACCAAATGCAATAACCCACTATTCATGTTTTATTTTTTTTTTAAAGCTTAAAGGTAATCGTGGGAGTAAAAAGCTATTACCAAGATACCATGGAGCTACAACATGGCAGTTAAGCTACTACAATATTTCAAATGTATAACATCTTATTGTGACCTCTTGTTTGTGAGTTTCCTCTTGATGGAATGACCTGATCAAGTGGGTCCTCATAGCCCTGAATGAATTATTGATTATTAAAAAAAAAATGAACAGAAATGCTTGCAATAGAGTCCCCAGCCATTTTTGTGGTCCTCATTAGCAGTTTTGTTATCAACCATCCTTTTAACACATAACAAAAAGTGGGCAATAGAAGACGTTTTTTAGTGTTTCATATTCAACACTGAAGTCTTGCATGCATGTGTTCAAACTTATTATTTTATCAGAAATTTCAAATATGTCATATCCCATATTAGCCTTGGGAGCCAGAAGTGCTAAATAATAACTCACTTTAGCGTTTTTGGACCTCAACATGAGGTTCATGATTTGACCTTTGACCTTTAGTCTCCAATACTATCTATAAATCTAAATTAACTTTCAGCAAAGGTTTGAAGAAAATCTGTCAAGGAATTTCTGAGTTATCATGTTCACAGAGGCAGCCGACACGGACAGACCGTAAATTCATACAAACAGTAAACATAATGCCCCAGCGATGGCTGTCATCAGCTTGGAGGCATGAAACTGTATTTATGGGAATAACCCACCCTGACACCTATATACAGTATATATAGTTGAGTATGTGTATGATGTTGATACACAAACAACAATATCAACAAATAAACAAGAAAGAGTTAATGATACTTGAACTATTGATGACATGATCTCAGCCAGCAATGCATCCCACAAAAACACACACACAGTTTTCCCCTCGGCGATGTTTGACACTGCTGCTGACAGAGCGTGTGCACTGTATGTGTGTGTTTCAATATTTCAGCACAATACACTCACATTAGGAGTGAGCTGTTTTACTTTATTTGCCTGCACATGTTCAAAATGTGTCTGTTGAAATAAAACATGGAAGCGTGAAATGGCATTTCTGATTAAATAACAGCGCCTCGGGTGCCTGGTCAGTGTGTGTGTGTGTGTTTATACATGCGTGTGCACCATCAGCAGGGTAGAGAGTGACCTTCCTAATCTACCCTCTCCTAATTTAAAAAGCCTGTGACTTAATGAACGGCACCGGAGTTGTATTGTGGGGATTTTAGATTTTTGTAAAGAGAGAGAAGAAAAGAAAAACAAAAATAAGAGACGATCAGAGGACAGGAGAAAAAGGAAGTGGAGGGGGAAAGAGGACAGAGGATAAGAGGTATAGAGGATGGAGGGGAAACTGTTGTAGAGGATAAACTGAAGGGAGCAATGATGGAGAGAGAGAGGGGTAAAAGGGTCCTAGAGGAGGAGGATTTTGTTAACAAGATCACGCAAAAAATACTGGACAGATTTAGTTGAACTTTACTTAAGTATGAATAGATTTTGGTGGTGATCCAGGAAGCTGCCTTTAGTGAACAATCGTTTTGCTTAATAATTGTCAACCTAATAATGATATCAACATGAAGTACTAGAGGTCAGTTATCAGGGTCAAGGAATCATATTATGAGGGTTGCTTCATCATGGAAGTATTGCTTACAAGTGTGACATCAAAATGTGTTTACGTACAGTATGTTGCAGTCAGACAATCATGTAAAGCCACTCTGAGACTATAGTACCTCAGTGGCATTTTGCCGTCAGTGTAAATGTCATGGAGGCATATGGTGAGGTGAAATCACTTTTCCGCTGAAGCAACATCAGCAGAAGTAACACAAGTGTGAAAGGTATGACATTTGAGTGTATGCATTGTATATCTTTGCTGTCGTGCACAAACCTCTTGTCTCCATTTTGTGTGATTTTCTTTTTTTTTTTCAGAACACAGTGCTTTTAGTCACCCTCAATGTTATTAAACAGGTTTTACAAATTTTGAACCAGATTAAAGTAAAAAGAAATGTAATCATGGCAATACAATACTATTAACTCATTAGTAGAGTGTCTTTTTTTCTTCATTTTTTGAAAAGTAGCAAAAGTGGAGATGAGGTTTGTGCCAAACAGCAAAGTTATGAAAAGCTCAAACTGTGTTCTCACATCCTACTCTCTCAAAAAGAAATCACACAGTGAGACACCAACATTTTCTCTTTTTCCGTGTCTTTCCTCACTCCCAAGTCCATGACAAGCCGATAGACACCATGGTTTCAACTGTGCATCCAGTATCAAGAAAGAGACGGCCAAAGCTCGCCCACCGCTAGTTAGCTTAGCTCAAACACTCAGAGTCTACAGGTATTGCTAGCCTGCTTCTACCTGCAGTCATCAGATTAACTCTCCAGCAACAGTCCTGTACACTTGTTGTGACTTGTTTCTTAACCTTGTTATGTTACGTTATCATCTATTATCGTCATATCATCTTCTTCTACTCGTAAACTGAGGCTTTGTTTTGTTGTTCCATGGTGGTTTGCGCTAGAGATGTGATGTTCGCAAACGCATTGAGTCTTTTGAACAGCTCTTTTAAGTGAATGATGAAAACCGATTTGCAGTTGTGAGTGAGCCATTCATTTGCGAGCCATTCTTAAATGCAAATCACCTGCAAATTTAACAATGGCTCGCAAACAAACTGCTCACTCACAACTGCAAATTGGTTCTTATCATTCACTTAAAAGAGCTGTTCAAAAGACTTGACTCGTATGCGAACATCACATCTCTAGCGCAAACCACTGCAGAAGTAGGTAAACGAAACAAAGTCTCTGTTTAGGAGTAGAAGAAGATAATATGACGATAGTAGAAGATTGCGTAAAATAATGTGGTAAAAAAAAAAAAAAATCACAACAGGCACACAGGTCATTTGTGTGGGCAGGCTAGCTATACCTGTTAGCTTCAAGTGTTTGAGCTAAGCTAACTAGCGGTGGGCGAGCTTTGGCTGTCTTTCTTGTTACTGAGCACACAGATGAAACAATGGTGTCCATCAGCTTGTCATGAACTTGGAAGTGAGGCAAGACATGAAAAGGAAAAAAATGTTGGC
Source organism: Cetoscarus ocellatus (assembly GCA_037902135.1). Taxonomy (NCBI): domain Eukaryota; kingdom Metazoa; phylum Chordata; class Actinopteri; order Labriformes; family Labridae; genus Cetoscarus; species Cetoscarus ocellatus. Next base: position 177,659 of record JBAMNC010000245.1, on the reverse strand, counting down.
ATATCGCTTTAAGTCAGCAGGTCTTAAACGTCCCATGTCCTGTTGTGTTTCACCATTTAAATCACGTCTGGGGTGTCTATTAAGGATTTGAATTAAAGAATGAAAAAAATATGTCTCTGTGGAGGATCAGATGCAGCTCATTTTCTCTCCCCTTTGGTTACACTGGCTATAGAAAGTATGGAAATGAACTTCGGGCTGATTGGTTGTCAAAACAATGCCTGAACTGAGGAGGTAGGAGGGGTTATAGGCCACAGAGTGGACTCTCAAAACTGTCATGGCGCCGAGCAGAAAACACATGGAAGTGAAGACTGTATAGATATCATACACTGCCCGGCCAAAAAAAAAGTCGCCACCAAAAAACAGGGTCACACACTCTAATATTTCATTGAACTGCCTTTAGCTTTGATTACAGCACAGTTTTGCTGTGGCATTGTTTCAATAAGCTTCTGCAATGTCACAAGATTTGTCCCAGATCATAGCACTGCCCCCACAGGCTTGTACAGTAGGCACTAGGCATGATGGGTGCATCACTTCACCTGCCTCTCTTCTTACCATGATGCTCCCATCACTCTAGAACAGGGTAAATCTGGACTCATCAGACCACATGACCTTCTTCCAGTCCTCCAGAGTCCAATCTTTATGCTCCCTAGCAAACTGAAGCCTTTTTTTCCAGTAAGCCTTACTGTTTAGTGGTTTTCTTAAGGCTACACAGCTGTTCAGTCCCAATCCCTTGAGTTCCCTTCACATTGTGTGTGTGGAAATGCTCTTACTTTCACTATTAAACATACCCCTGAGTTCTATTGTTGTTTTTCTTCTATTTGATTTGGCCAAACGTTTAAGTGATCGCCGATCACGATCATGCAGGATTTTTTTCGACCACATTTCTTTCTTGTAGAAGATGCTTCCCCACTATCCTTCCAGTTTTTAATAATGTGTTGGACAGTTCTTAACCAAAGTTTAGTAGTTTCTGCAGTCTTCTTAAATGTTTTTTTCTGCTTGATGCATGCCAATGATTTGACCCTTCTTAAACAGACTAACATCTTTTCCATGACCACAGGATGTGTCTTTCCACATGGTTGTTTAAGAAACGAGAAGCTACTCATTGCATCAGCTGGGGCTTAATAACTTGTTGCCAGCTGAAAGATAATCACAAGCGCAGTAATTATCCAACAGGAGGCTCGTACCTATTTGCTTAGTTAAATCCAGGTGGTGACTTTTTTTTGGCCAGGCAGTGTATGTTAAACCCCAGGAAGTAAAAATGAGTGTTTTAAGGGGCATTTTCTTTAAAGAGGAGTAGAGCACTTTTCCACGAATTTAGAGTTTAGTTAAAGCTATCATTTTTTTCGGCTCCCCAAGCCCCTTTTAACAACGTTAACAGCAGAGAAAATTGCATTTTGCAGGAATGGGACCTTTTATAAAAAAGTAGAATAACTTTAATAAAAAAACGGAATTACTCAGTGTAACCTTGAAATTCAAAAAGGACTGGTACATTTTATGTGTCCTCATGAACCTTTGTACCAATTTCAAAAACCAATTCACCATGAGTCCTGAGAACAAAGTGGTGAAAGGACAGACCTTACTCTCAAGCAAATATCTGAAACATATTTGGTAGGTCATAAATTTATTTGATGTATTTCAGATATACAACATGAAAATTAAGCAGTTCTATGAGGAGACCTTGAGATCAAAAGGGGGTCAAATGCTGACAAATAAAGGTTTGTTATCTTCCATTTTAATACAACACCGTGACCTAACAAGTTACAAGGAGACAGATAATTAAATGATGATACTTTATATTCAGACTGGATCAAAGACGATCAAAAATGTCTGAGTTTCTGTGGATTTTTTGCCCTGCAGCACAGAAATCTGAACTGACAAATATGCTGTGATCTATCCAATACTAAGCTTTGCACTTATAGGACTAGCGAGAGAAGATGAGGCTCAAAGGAGTAGGGGAGAGAAGACATGAAGAAAACTGTGGATGCAAGAAAGGAAGTGTTTTCTCAATTCTGCTGAGTCAGCAGTGCCACTTGGCTGAATGTAGATGTATAAGAATATATATTTTGAGTGTACTCGTCAAGCATTTCTTTCACAAATGTGACATGTCCAATACAATGTTTTACTAGCTCATGAGATGCATCTCCCTAAGTGGGCAACAAGGGCAACATTCAGTAGAACAGGGGTGTCAAACTAATGGTATAGCCTTCTGTCCGTTTTTAATTGACCACCAGCAGCAGCGTCCTCCCTCTCTGCTACAAAGAGCTTTGTTCTCAACCTCATCCTGAGCAGGCGTGGACAGGGGAAGCCAGGGCACCCTGAAATCTGATTCGCCACTCCAAATCCTTAACTTGGATGTGATTAAGGAGAAGTATATCAATATGGCCCTTCCATTTCTCTGAGAGTGCTCCTCAATGAAAAAACCATTGGACATCCTTGCCATAGATGATGTTTGGAAAAGTCAAAACCTTCAAAATCACAGGTGATTGGATTGGACAAGAGATCTTCTAGTCCCATTACTGGTCAGATCAACATGCACAAGCTGGAAAATCAAACTCTTGCGAGATGTCTTCCTGCGTGGTGTATAAATGACTCGTGTTAGGCAGAAAATCAAGGAAGACACCCGTGCTTCTCACCAAAACACTTTGCATAAAATAGGGCCCTTCTTCTGTTGGTTTTGTTCAAAAGTTTGAAGGTGACTGGATTGGATTTATGTTCTGTTTGTCATGATCATTACTGGCAACTCAGCTCCGTGACAAATTAGCTGTTGGGCAAGTAGCAAACTTTGTAAAACAAGCCAGTTGATAAATTAATCTCAACCAAAAGGAACTGTCATGCTGTTCTTTTCATAACGAAGAAACATTGTCCAGCACTGACAGAATAACGACAAAAGAGGCAGCTATGCAAATCTTTTAAAGAGCTTCCATTGTCTGCAAGCTTTCAATTACATTTTGTTTTATTTTTACACAACTAAACCATGGTCACTTCTTCTTTCACCATAAAAGATGCTAATTCCTCCAGTCATTTTCTAACAGGGGACAAACTCATCAGCTTGAAGCTCTGCACAATGGATTTGCCCAATGGCATGCATGGAGTCTAACAAATTCCAGCTGTTTTGCAAGGTTCTGCTTTTCCCTCCATTAAATGGGATCAACTAAAAATGTTTACTTGTTCTCTCCGATTAAAACAGAGAAACCAAAAGCTTCCTGATCTTTAGGAAAGACAAAACAATGAAAAATATAACACAAAGTGAGTCCGTTTGGGTCCTCTCATTCAGACTGCCCGGAGGTACAACATAGGAAGAAGCAACAACAGAATTTGGACATACAAGCAATCCATCTTTGTCAGCCTGACAGTGCTTGCAAGAAGGATTTAATCATCGTTATTTACAGCATGTATTTATTTGCTGCCAATCATACTGCTCTACAAGCCAGAGGGGGATAAATAATTAGCTGGAAAATAATTGGAATATGAACGGGTGCAGTTGTTGCCTGGTTTGTTGGTCTCCAGGGCAGGAAAGAACAAAACAATATCAATCTTATTCTATAACTCTGAGTGAGTGTAGGCTTAGGGCCAGAAAAACATACTTCTCTCTCTATGTTGAGTAAATTACATTGTTATTCTAACACTCTATTTATTTAATATTTGGCTGCATCACAGAAAATGTATTCATCTGCTCAAGAATGAATTTAGAGATTCTGTGAGGAGGTTTTGCAACTACACAGATCAACCCAGCCTGTTCGATGCCCACATCTGGCCCATTTAATTGAAACATAAGAACATTTCATTAATATGAAGGCTCAGCACAACATAAGAAACCAAAGTACACCATCATGCAAAAAGCAGCTGAGGATACAGAGCCTTGAGTGGTGATGGTATACTGACCACAGTGCATTTCCTCATGCCCATAGTGTGATTAAGGAGATTCTTCATCATTTTATTTTTACTGTCATGCCTGCACAAATATTTCTGCTGAGCCGTCTGTTTTTTAGTATACTTTACTGTTAGCTGCTGTGCCCCGACATTATTCTCTTATTATGACCATATGCGGACATATCGTCACGTAGTTCTGTGTAGAATACAACTGTTTTCAATGGACTATTATGCATTTTAGCCAATAATTACTACAGGGATGCATTTTTAAGCTACAAAAGCAGCAGAAAGTATCATTAATAATGAACACAATTGTCACTGAGTCTTTCAGAAGAGTCTAAAGACAGGTTGTGGATCAGCTGTTTAATCAATCAAGTCAATTCAAACAACTTTATTAATACCACATGAGGTAAGTTGTTTGGAGCAGTTTGTACATAAAACAGTAACAAACTTCAAAACGACAGTTGAAGCTAAGGAAGAAACAAGGCCTAGACCGAACCCTGATAGAAATAAAGTCATTGATAAATAATATGGGGTCTCAAAAGAGAAAAACTAACCACTGCCCAGCAAGATATTACTTCTAGGGACTATGACTGCCGTTTGTTTAGGATACATCAGGAGACTCGTATCTGTTAACTGCACACAGCAAAAATATCTGCTGATGGAAACTGAGCGGGTTGAATGGTAAACAGCAGAAACCTCAATGGGAACTGGAGGACACCAGAAGTCCAAGCTACCTGTAGAAGCAGGTGTAAACATTTTGGTCTTGTGTCTTCAAATTAGATAAAATACTAGTGTGACCTGGCAAAAAAGACTTTAGGATGTTCCAGTATCAGAGGATAGCAACAGGTAATGTGTGTACATCTGCTGTCTGTGGCACTCGTCATGCAGATCTGCCTTACTGTAATTTTAACATTTTTACTTACTGATCCCAATCAAAAATTTTTAAGCTCAAAAAACAAACCAGAAAGGTTGAATGAAAGTTTCTCTTCAAAGTAAGTATACATTTTCACTGACTGTTTCTTGGATAAAGACACAGCCATGTTTTTAATGATAAATTTCCTTGATGATTGCTAGCATTAGCATTAGCCCACAAAGTGCTCCAGTTGCATTTATAGTTTAAGCTTCAGAAAATGACTCACAGATCTATAAAGCTAAAGCCTTGTTGGAATAGTCTACTACACAACAGATAATTATGGTTGGATAAAAAAGTTAAAGTTTACCTGCGTACTTTTATATTAATTTAGCATAAACATCCATTATGTTAGATGCAGGAGGGCATTTTTTTTTTACATCCAGCTAAAATATAACACATTGTAAGGTCATGAGCAAATGGTCAATAGATATTTATGATTATGATTTATTTATGATTTTTATGGATTGCAGTATTCTAACTGAGGTTCAAACAAATACATGGATGCACATTTGTGATACTAAACTGCTAATTCAACTAACAACAATTCCTTAAAGTACGGTGACCAGACGGACAGTCCCTGTTTTGGATGACCTGTCCCCGGTTAAAGATGTCCCTGAAAATGACCCAATTTCAGTGTTTTGTGATTGCGCGTTGACAAGAACAACTGTTATTACTGTAGCTGCGTAGGAAGGAGAAAGAGTGAGGGAGCATGTTTCACTCAGACTGGGACAACAGTTATTCCAGTGTTGCCAAGTTTGTTTATTATAAGTGACTTTGGGCTTGCTTTTCTGTCTGTGTGAATCCCCCCTGATTATCACCCAGCTCCGCACAACAAAGCAAGACATTTCCTGGTTATCGTGCCTGCTCGAATCATCCCGGCACAACCCCAAACACATTCACGCATGTGGCGCATGCACTACTACGCAGGAGCCATAGTTGCCAGGTCCGCTTATTATAAGCAACTTTGGGCTTCTCTTTTTTTGAAAAGTTGCTTGTGAATATTGGCAGTTGCAGATTGCTTTCTTTTTGGGGCTGTCCCAAAGTGCAGTTGCTCATTTGGGCTTGTTGTGCCCCCAAAACCAGGGGGGATCCTGGCTGCACACTCTACTACCAATATAAACTCAGTTCGGAAGTCACACAAATTATCTTCTCCCACTTTAAACACAAATGTAAATTTTACTGCAAAAGAGGGGCAAAAAACATGTTTTCACCAAAAAGTAATCCTTATAGCCAGAATTAAATTTAAGAATTTAAAATATTTAGTACCTATTACTGTCATCACCATAATAAAGCTGAAGCAGATTAACATGAAACTTAGATAAAAGCCTGAATGTTTGGTTACAAAAATCAAGGTTAGACTGACTGTTTAGTGATAACAGTGTTATAAATACCAGTAGCCCCTCCCTTCACTTGTGTATAAAGAAAAGGATGTACCACCTCAAAACAAAAGGATGTTGAATAAGTAAATTAAGAGACAAAAAAGAAAAAATATCACTGTGAGATTGAAATGGTATATATATATATATATATATATATATATATATATGTATATATATATATGTGTGTATATATATATATATATATATATATATATATATATATATATATATATATATATATATATATATATATATATATGTGTGTGTGTGTGTGTGTATATATATATATATATATATATATATATATATATATGTGTGTGTGTATATATATATATATATATATATATATATATATATATATATATATATATATATATATATATATATATATATATATATAGTATATATATAATAACTGAGGATGGGCTCCTGTTACCAGACTCCCTGACCAGAGCTAACTCAACACACACATTTAATTTGATAGACATATAGAAAGAAATGAAACTGCAACCATTCCAATTTCTTCATTTTATCTTGTTACTTTTAATTAATTGTTATTGCCGAGCTGAAAATGTCCCTTGATTTCATTTCAGAAATCTGGTCACCTTATCTTAAAGTGACAAATGATTTATATTACTAAATGACTTATCATATTGCAACACAAAAACCTTCACATAACAATTATTACAGAAACAGAACAAATGCTGTGAGGCAACACAAGTTGAGTTTTTTCTGCAAAACTGTACACATTTAACTCCTGAGTCAGCAAAATGTAAAATTATTTTAATGTGTTATGTAACAGCTCTTTTGCAGGATTTAGGATCTGAAATTCTAAAAGTCATCAGTTCAAATGTCAAACCATCTTCTGCCCGGATATAATTGACATTTTTAATCTGTGTGGTATTTTCACAGTCGCACAGGATTGGCACAGCTTCAGGATAGGATGACACATTTAATTTTTTTTATCTGTACAGGAGGAGTATTTGGAGCTATAAGCCCTACAGTTTTAGAACTCAACAGACATGTATGACATAACAGACATATATGACACAAACTATTGTTCACAGGTACAGTATGAGTGAGGAAAGTGATTTGCTGTCTTTGTACTGGACCCATCACTCATTGATATTAAGTCTAAAAACTGACATGAGCAATTAATCAAGCGTATAACTGCAGATTTGACCTTTTGCATCTGAGCTCTTAGAATTAGTCTCTCCCTTGCCTAAATGGCCAAAGGGGACATTTTACTTACTAGATGCCTGTGCTGAATTAATAATCCTGTCAACAGATTTCCCTGCTGTAACCTGTAATCTGCATATTAAAATGGTTATCTCCTTTTGTGTATTCAGGTGTAGTAACAGGCGAGGCTAATATAGTTTCCTGTCTTACACTAAAAGACATGGGAAAAGGCAAAGGGGATCACAACGGTGCATCAGAGGGATTCGCCACCATCAGAGTATGAAATTTAGTAGTAGGACAGCTTGACAAGCAGTAATGCCAGTATGAGTTTCTGCAAATCCCTCATTGAAGTTTTCATCGATCCTACATCTACACTGCTTGTCCCATACAGGGTAACAAGGCTGGAGCCAATACCAGCTGTCATTGGGCAGGAAATAGGGTACGCACTGGACTGGTCAGCAGCAAATTACAGGGCTGATGTATAGAGACAAACAATTCTTACACACACCTATGGGCAGTTTAGTCTGCATGGGGTGGGGGTGGGGGGGTCCTCTATCACCAGAAAGGCTCAGGCATGCACTAAACATTACTTAAACCAGCTTTGAGGCAACAGCACTCATCACTGTGCCACTGTGCACCCATCATCATAAACTGCAAAAGAAGTACACTTTAAAGCACTGTCTTACTTGCAACGTAAGCACTAAATGGGCTAATGCAAAAGCTAAAATAGTATATTTAAAATTTGACTCTGTTCACTTGGGCCTTTCAGCTGAATATAATGTTAAAAACGAAGCGTATCCACAAATTGTTATTGTCTGTCAGAAACATTACAACTCTGTTTTTTAACATTTCCTATTTCTTCTTGTTAAGCAGTTCTATTGGTCACCCACCATGTTTGTGAGCTTTCTTTCTTTCTTTCTTTCAAACTTAAAAAATAAATAAATAAATAAATTACAAGTATTAAAACCAATTTTAAGTATTGGATCTAGAGATGTTCTGATCAGCTTTTTTGGCCACCGATCCTGATCAAATATTTAAATAATGAGTACTGCTGGTTTTGATTCCTGATCTGAAATTTGCATGAACTTAGACAATACAGCTGCACACTGTGTTTGTGTTTGTTTTTTGTTTATAAGACAACTAAATTAATGAAACAAAGAAACAAGATGCCCTTGTTTAGTACGTTTTTACCCGAGTCAAACAAACAGGATCATAAAAAATATATATCTAGTTAAAATGATGCATATATAGTAAGAGTGGCTGTTGGATGCTTTATTGCTATAAAAATTAAAGTATTTCTGCATAGATGACGTATGAGCCACAGGGCTGCTACATCCCACGGTCATTTAAGGTCTGCTGTAAACTGTGCTCAACTTATGAAACTGATGTAAACAATCAGGATGAGATGATTCGTGGTAATCCCAATCCCTGATGCTCACCTAGGCCCTGATTTGAAACTCTTACCGACACAATACAGTATCAGGACTTTCCTAATCAAAATCAGTTGCAAGCTATGACTATGTAGTTTTTTGCCATTTCTAACTCTAACTCCCCGTGTACAGAGAAACATGGAGGAAAATTTGGTCCTAAGCATCAGCAACGTCTGTATAGACTTTAGAATCATCATCAAAATGAATAGGTTTAAAATCTGATATTTGCAAGTTTGCTTATTTGAGAGCTTTCTTAAGGTAAACGGTAAAATAGTGGGTGGGCTTGAGCTTGCAAATTTCATTTCTAGTCTCTCTAAGCTCTTTTTACACCAAAGGTCCCTTCTACCCCATTCACATCCATTCACTGTCACATTCACCCACTCATGGTTGAAATTTCAATATAAGTTGTCCTTCAGTTTAAGTTGACACATTCATGCTCTTTCAAACCTCTCTACACACTACTGACACAGCAGTGGGAGCAATTTGTGGTCAAGTGTCTTGCCCAAGGACACATCTACATTTAACAGCTGGGGCTGAGCTCAGATCCTCAAAGCTCAAACTGATGGCGGAGTGACTCCTGGCTTGAGCCTCAGTTATGCTTTCTGCACGGACAGACACACGGACACAAACTGCCGCAGACTCATGATGCGGAAATGCCCTGTGATTTACGCTCCATGCAGCTTTCTCCTTGCCACAGAAAAATGTTTGGGGGCAGTGTCTTCAAAAAAGTCTTGATTATTTCATGGTTTAACTGAAGCTAAACTATCAAAAAAAAAACTGTCAAAATGAAAAACCATGACAAGAACCAAAAAGAGAGAGGACATGGTCAGTATGGCCACTAAATCAAGAGTAGACAAGACAAGGGGGAGGACAATGTCCCTGTAAGGACAATGCCAGAGATAAAGAATTATGAGTTGTATATGAAAATGTTTTGAAAAAAAAAAAAAAATTAAGATTATTTTTGTAGTAATGACAGCAGCAGATCCTCAAAATCTGCCAACTTGTCATTGTCCACATCCACATCTGTTAAATTTTTGGGATGCGAATGACAAGGCAAAAATCAAGCGCACAGACACTTGCACCAAGCAACAGGCTCAAGCCAGCAACGCCCAATGCTCGACATTTCAGTCGGGCAACTCATGTTTGTGTGTGGAACATTCCTGAGATAGCAGTTCATAAATTGAGTTTGGCTCTGATTCCTTCGATCCTTGCAGATTTTTTTTTTTTTTTTTAAATGCAGATTTTGAGGAGCGAGAAGATTGAAGCCCAATCAGAACCTACAGGTGGATGCTGGGGTGGTGGAGGGTTGAAAGCAAGAGTGTAGAGCTGATGCAGGGTAGAGCTGGCTGAGGCAAAGCAGGACAAATGAACCAGGATTCTCAGGTTTTAATTAAACTTCTGATTTGTTGTACACTTATCGGGTAAAGTCCAGCACAGTACAAGATGTCTGCCTGAGCTATCTTGCAATCGGTTTCTGTTAAGCATGCTCAATCTCTTACAATAGCAAATGTTACTTTATTGCTTTGAAGGACAACATTATCAGCTTAAATGCACAGCATGATGTCAATGCTTCTGCTGCAGTCAGTGACGACAAATAGGTGCAGCGTGGACTCCATGTAATCCAGAACATCTGAACGTGAAGGATAGGACAATACAATTTATCATAAACTTGGTAGATTAAATATTTTTACAATTACAGTGTACAATGTCTCAGCTTTGTGTGCTTTAAGTTTGGTGATGAGCATCCCTGGAAACTAAGCACTGTATATATTACATGGAAGTTTATGAGTTAATTTCACATTCTGACAGAATCTACGCCCCTGTACGTCCTGCATCCGAAGCTGTTTCTTCTGATAATGAACCTTAGAAAGTTCAGTATTGATTTCCAAAGAAAGTTAATTGTCAGCTACCCTGAGAGGCAGCCTTTAATAAGCTGACTGTGTGCCTCTAGGGGTGCTGAGCTGACAAGTTCATTTAGAAATCAGCATTTACCTGCACTTTTAAGGCTGCATACCTCAAGGTTGTTGGTGTTTAAAATGAGGGACCTTCTCCCTTATTGTATATGATTATAAGCTCTGCCATAGGAACAGTTCTGGTGTGTGATACAAATTGGAGCAAAGGAGGTGTCTGAGAGGAGAATCCAGCCTAGTGGTCAAGAGAAACTCCCAGCTGAGTAAAAATGAAGCTGTTACGTTCCGAATGTGAAGTAGAGTTCTGACAGAGAAGACTCTCCCTTGGTAAATAAGTTTAAAGAACTGTAAAAAGGGTCACTGACCTGTTTCCACAGAGGCCGAAAAGAGAGAAAATGTGTTTTTTTGAGAGTGATAAGAATTCATAAGGGGATGGTGCAGTGGATGATTTGACTTTAAATTCTAACAGAAAACTTAAAATATTCCTGGAGTTATTCAGCAAATGCCATGCTGTCTTCCTTCAAATCCCATATGAATCGCAGACTGCCAGAAATGCTTTTATCAGATGGATTCTTTTAAACTACCTTGTGGAAAATAATGAACGTTGCATTGTTATTTTAATGTCTACTCAGTAAGTCCTACAAGACTTGAACTGTTGCATTTTAGGAAATTAAAAGTCTTTTACCACATAAACTGATCAGCAGCTCCAGTGATCCAGATGTCTTAGAAATATTGGAACTGACTGTCCTGCCTTGCTAACCATAAGCCAAAGTAAGAGGGAGGACAGGCTCTGCTTGTAGTCTGTGACTTCACACATGTTTATAAAATTAATCTTGTTCTCAGCAGTGTTTGATAAATGGTCTGAAATTAAAGACATATAAAGCATAACTTCATGCACACAAAAACAGGGTGAAAGGCTAACTATAGTGTGAGTCTGTCTTGTTCTTTATCAGTTACTTTAATGATATTTCTGTTGTCTCAGTCAAAAAAAATGTTTGAAGCAGGCTGCGATCAACAGAGTCCAGCTGTAATACTTGACTTAAAGGATAAGTTCGTTTTTTTGACACCTGGACCTTATTTTTAGGATTAAATACGCTCGTAGACTCACCCAGACAATTTTGGCGGCGCTCAGAGCCGTTTTCGAGCAATTTAGATCCATCCGTCGGCGTTTTTCTCTCATGCCGTAGTAGCAGACGGGGCCAGAAATCGTATTTTGGGGACATCAATACGTGTTTCCTCTGGTCTCAAGTCCCACTCTGAGCAGCAAAGGCACTCCTCCTCTGTTGTGTTTGCCGTGCAATGTCCACAACAACACCACCAGTTAGCCCCTATTCGACGACGTGCAGTGGTTGCTTGTTCTCTGGCCAGCTGTTCGGCTCTTTCCCTCTGCATCCTCCTTTCAAATAGCTCCTTGTCGGTATATTCTGGCTCAAAATGATACGGGCATCCATTATACTCAAAGTCGTCGTCAGACACTTCTACATCGAATAAATATTCCGCCATGTTGCACAAAAGTAGCCTTGTAGCCTAGCAACAACAGCGGCTCTACTCATGTTCTTGTCTATGACGTCACCAAAAGTTACCCATCCTTGTAAAGCCTCGGATGACCATAACAACAAAGTTGAGCTGACATGGTGATAACACTGGCCATTCATTTATAAAATGTAGCTGAAATGACCGAGTTTCACAGCAGATAATGTCTAATTTAGGGGCTTCGATTTCTGGCCCCGTCTGCTACTACGGCATGAGGAAAAATGCCGTAGGATGGATCTAAATTGCTCGAAAACGGCTCCGAGCTCCGCCAAAATTGTCTGGGTGAGTCTACGAGCGTATTTAATCCTAAAAATAAGGTCCAGGTGTCAAAAAACCGAACTTATCCTTTAAAGACCAGCTTCTGTGACTTTCTGTGCATTAGTGTTTTATATAATTGCATACAGTATATATACAAATACGGACTCCTGAAAAAAAATTGCGGAATCGCTAGCGCTGTCAATTTTTTCTCTCCTTTAATAATACCAACTGGTGTTGTATTTCATACTGTTGGAAAGCCTGATTAGGAACCTAAGCAGCAAGGTACAACTTGTAAGGATTGTGCATTTGTGTGATGAGCAACACAGCTAGTGCTGTTAAAATGTGTCAGAATCCCCTCTCCCCCTGGAGAAAAGCCTATGGCTTCTCAGTAAATCAAGGGTGATGAACCAGTCTTCTTGGGGTCTTGTCTTAATAGGATGCCTACTTTGCCGTCTGTCTTTGACTTCACCAGTCTCACAGAACTTGGCACAAGTTTCGAAATGCTACCAGGGCAGACATTAAATAATGCCTCCACTCTATGCGCCAGAATACCAGCCAAGGTGCACCTCATTGTAAAGGTGACAAATGCTTTTTTTTTTCCAACACAAATAATATTTTTTAAAAAGTGGCGTTAAATGATCTATTGCTCAGCCCTATCATGTATACGCCCTGTTTCTGCAGCCATTTGAGGAAATGCAGTTTTTGCACTTCTGCATTTGTATGACTTTGCAACACTGGGAGTTGTGGCAAAATTCCTGCAACTGGAAGCTGGTGTTCCGGTGCATAGAGTGGCAGCATTATTTGGTGTCAGCCCTGGAACCATTTTCTAACTTAGAACAAGTTCCATGAGGCTGGTGAAGTCAAGACAGGCTTAAGGAAGACAAGGCCCCAGGAAGACCAGTTTGTCACCCTTGCTTTGTGAATGCATGATCCTTACAAGGTGTACCTCACTGTAAAGGTGACTAATCAGGCTTTTGATGATATAAAATACAATACCAGTTGGTATTGTTACGGGGAGAAATAATAAACCAACATGGTGTTTCCAAACTTTTTTGAGGAGTATTAAAACACTAATTTACAGAAGTTCACAGAATAAAGTTGCATATTTCAACTGGACACTGATGACCGTAGCCTACATTATGCAATTCAATTTCCTGAGATAGCAGACATACCATTAGATTAACATATTTAGAATAGAGTATACCTACACTAGTAAACATGTCATCCTATTTCTTTGTGAATTTCAAATAGTTACTCTTTTTCTATCTTTATTGTTTTTGTACAATATGCTGCTGGTAACAAAATATGGGATTCGCTGATTTTATGAAAGTGCAAAGCGCTAAGTGGGTGCCCCAGGAGGACGACACTTTCCTGCTTCACTGAGGAACTGCAGACTTTCTTCCAGGGAAAGAGAGGATTTTGGCATGCTTTTTACAAAAAAACACAATACTAACTGGTATTATTCAAGGGGAGAAATAATCAACTGAAATAGCATTCCCAAACTTTCTTGAGGACTTATATTTAAATCATTTGAGAGCTCATCCCTTCCTGTCCTTCCTCTCAGTTTGAATTTTTAAGAACTCAATTTTACGACTAAAAAATGATCACAAAGAATTTGATTCAGTCACTATTTCTTTAGTAACCCATTGGTGCCTCATCATGATGACAGTGAAGTACTCAAACTACCTTGAAAATGTCCCAGAAGTTTGATAGAAGATAAAGAACCAAGTAAGTTTTGACAACCTTTGGAGCATAACCTCAAAAGCTGTGTTAACAATAAATAAATTGGCGCCTTGTAGGCTTGGCTGGATATCAGAATTGTATACATCAGGGAGTCGGGCTCTCTTTGTAATCCCGACTTCTCTGATTCACTTACAGTGAACAAAACTGTACACAGCTCACAGCAAGGAGAGAGAAGAGAGAGAGAGGGGGGAGGCAAATGAGTTCTTGTCTCACTGATGTCCTTGTCCGAGCGAGAGACTGTGTATGTATGAGTGTTTAGGCGTGTGTGTGTGTGCAGGTATATGTGACAGAAGTAGAATCAGGCAACTCTATCATGTAACATGCTTAATATACCAAACACCACCACCAATGAAGCACAGGAATTAATGGGCCATTGTGGGCTACTTTACATTTCTGAAGCCTGTTTCTTACTCAGGGTATGAGAAGCACCAGCCTGGATACTCCACACACACACTCACACACCACTATAGAGAAATATACAGACACAGGACATGTTTAAATAAAGTGAAAATAAAGGATTGAAGTCGATTAATTATTCAAACCTTACAGACGCTAACTGAATACTTTGTTAGACACACATACATTCCCATTTATCAGAGTACTGTAGAGAACGGAGAGACTATTAGTTATAATGTCAATATCACTTAGACACTCTTTCTATTCAGATAAATTATGTAGCATGTGTGCACTTCATAAATCATGGTGATACATCGGCTGGCTTACAACTTTAACTTGTAATGGAACAAAATTTATAGGGTCACATACACAACTCCCTGCAAGCCTCCATCAGCTCATGGTATTTGGGCTTTTTTTTCACTTATAGGCCCCCTTCATCCAGTTCTCAAGGGACCTGTAAGGACTGTTTCACACTGGAAGCATTTTGATTGCATGACAGTAGCAATGCATATGCGTTTTTATTTTGGCGTGCATGTTATCAAGTCAGAGCTTTCAGAACAAGAGGATTACCTATTTTTTCTCTGCCAAAACATACAGAAAATGACAAAAAGAAAGCAACATTACTTTAATCCATCTGTATGTCCACACAAGTAGAATATGTCACAGAATAGATAGAAACTCTCCATTTACTCTACCTGTTTGTTCATCTCAGAGTTAAAGCTTCAATTTGCCGTCTCCATGGAGAAACTCCTCTTGTTTGTCAAAATGCTTTCATTCTGCTGTTTCCCCTGTTCAGTTAAGTAATGAATCAGCAGGGAACAGGAAGACATGCTGAAGTCGTAGGATTTTTACACACCTGGTGTGAAGTAGTGGTGTCACTGGAGTGATGTTTCCAGTGTGAAATGGGTCTTAGTTTGAGCAGAATGACTTGTTTAGTGGAGTCAGATGTAAAGACCACATTTAGCCTGATTGACATCCTCTCAATATGCTTCTGAAACTTCAGTTGCCTCCCAAGGTCCACCTTCAGTTGCCAGTCACGAGCTGAGGCCACCAGCCCTGCCAAGACCTTGTGCCATGGAGATTTTCCTCTTGTCCTAATGAAGGCCATATTAGGCCTTTCTGGGAGCTGATGTTTGCTCTGCTGGATTCCTGTGCAGATGTCAGCTACTTCTTTCAGCACCTGGTCAGGGCTTTGGGGTACCTTCCTTGAACATATCCTTCTCAGGATATGTTCAAGGAAACCTTTTGAGGACACTGCAGACAAACTGGTGTTTCTGGGAGACTCCAACAATGCAGGTCGGACAGCTTGGGGGCACAGTGTACACCAACTTGATCAGAAACTCAAGTCTGGCTGGTTCTGACTTCTCAAGTTCTGTCCAGATGATCTTCTAGGCAGAGGCATGGTCCCATTTTGTCTAAGCAGCATCCTGGTCAATGGCCACTAGCCTACTGCAGAGTTCCTCTTACACCTCCACACAGATTTCCTCCTGCACCAGTTGACGTCTCACTCCTCTTTTTGAAAGAAAGACATTGCCCAAAGTCTGGCAACTCAGTTAGCATGAAAGATTTAAACTGCAACGAGGTATTTATGTGGCCAACATGTCTGATATCTACCAAAGGCCTGGAACACACATAAAGATTTTTAAAATCTTCACCTATTTTGAAACAGTGAGAGACCCCACACATGAAGACAATTAAAGACAAATTTATCAGTTTCATTTTTGTAGTGTGTGGTGTGCCACAAAAAGAGCAACACAGCACTCCCCACACCCACAGTTTCATTCACCAACTTCCAGGACCTCTACTCTTGCATCTTGTATCCGCGCATGATTAAAAATGACTTTAATGTAAACAAACATGGTGGACAATGTTGGAAGGAATCGCTAAGATACCTGTGGCTAGCTTCCTATAAGATCCATGGCAGCTGTCATTTCCATCCAGCTCCTATCATTATCAGTCTGTCAATTATAATTTACAGGTCATGCTGTTTAGATGTCTTGTTTTTGACAAATTAACAAGTTGGTCCTCTATTTCTGACATCTGTCTAACTTTATGGTTCACCTTTTCTATCGTTGTCATGACTTTGTGTGCTTCCGGCCTCAGCTAGCATGCTCCTTGATTGGCTTTTCTCCATCTCATGCAAAAACACACAGGACGTACTTGGCTGTTCTTAATGCACTCCACACACATCAGGATTTTAGGTTGTAAATATTGAACTAGTTAATATTTATGATTTCAAGTTAAGGCAGCCCCAATCCTCCTCCAAGAGCATAAAATTATTCTTAACACCCCTCACACCACAGGATAATCAGGTAAGAGAATCTTTAAGGAGTCTAGATAATCAGGTCATTGCTGACTTTGGTCGGAAGTGGAGATTCGTGCCAAAATTCGGGCCTAATATCTCGCAGTGTGTACCTCGCTTAGCAGAATCGCAGCATGGGTTTTGGTGATTTATTCAGGTAAGTTTCATTGAATGTCAAAGCAATACATGCCAGCCCTCTTTGCCCTCTTGTTTAGAGAGCGGTCCAATATTCCCCTCTGGCTGGAAAAATGTCCCTCACATGAAAGAGGCATTGTCATGGAAAGCAGCAAGAGTCAACAATATAACCACTGTTTTTCTCTTTTAGTATTGATTTAAGAGCAATTTAGGCATTGGCACCATTTCAGCAGGATTGTTTCTTCGCCACTTTTTAAAAATGTAACCCTAAACCAGAAGTTTTACAGCAGATGCCAAACATCCATCTTTGTTTGTGGATCTCTTCCTTTTCTCAGTATTTTATGGTTTGCAAGAACAGAAAAATAAGCCTGCCTCTTCATTCCTATGAAGGACAAATCTCTTTTTGGGAGCTATTTGATCAGATCACTGTGGAATACTTCTGGCCAACCTGTTTGTAGTACCAAATAATCATATCCAGCTTTGTGCAGTAGGGGATATCTTTTTAAAAGAAGGAAGTCTGGAAGGAGAAATGTTCCCACCGGTTTGTTTGAATAGGCTCATCTTTTTTAAGTCCCTCAACGGTCTTCTTCATTGGCACAGAGTTGAAAAATTGTGTATATCTGTTCTGAGACACATTCCCATCTTTACACTTCAAATTTGAAACTATGGTAATTCTGTTACATCAACACAATGATTAATTTGAGGTAATTAATCATTCATGTTACTTTTTGATGTTCTGAATCATGTCCAGATCCTGATGGGATACTGAATGTGTGATTTTTATTCTGGGATTTAAACCCTAAGCACTAAGTAAAGTGTTTTACCTTTTTGTAATGGCCATAAAGGGTTTCAGTTCACATTTTATTACTCTGCTGTGAGCCTGATGATCAGCAGATGGGGCATTAAGTCTTATCAGCTCTGTCGAGGGGCTGTGTGTATGCACTGTGTTTTCTTTGTGATGGTGGTGGTTTATTAACAGGCTTTTTGTCTAAATACACCAGTGCAAGTGTGCATGATTGTGTGTATGCACATTTGCAGGCTTGTGTTACAGACTGCAGGAATTTCTTTATTTGAATCAAAGTATCTTATTAAATATGTGTTTGCCTCTCGGTGCTTGTAAGTTTCATTAGTGTATCTATGACTGGCTGTGTAAGAGTATCCGATTTGGTCATTAACAGACCTACGTGAGCTGTTAACTGAGTTAGTTGACTTTTCTATTTAATGGTAACAGTGGTGTTTTAGTGGAGTAATTAAGATCCAGTCAAAAATCTGAATTTAATCTCAGATTTCTGGTTAAAATCACATCATTCTGACTGTTTCTCAGAACTCTGACTTTTGCTATGACTCAAATCCCAGAGTTCTGATGTTTTTCAATGAATTATGACTTTAATCTCAGGATTTTGTCTTATATCACAGAATTCTGACTTCAGATTTGTGGCTTTAATTTTAGATTCTGACTATGACCTGAATTATGTCTTCCTTTCTCATAATTGTTTCATTTTTTCTCAAATTTCAAAGACAATTTTGAATTGAATCCACAAATTCTGACTTAAATTTCAGAATTTTGATTACAATATCAGAATTCTGACCTTACTCTCAGCTTTCTGACTTAAATCTCAGAATTTTTACTTTAATCACAAAAAATTCATTCTGTAATCCCTGATTTCTGACAAAAGTATCAGAATTTGGACTTTAGTCTCAGAATTTTGACATTAATCTCAGACTTCTGATTTTAATCACAGGATTTTGACCTATGTCATATAATTCTGACTTAAATTTCAGATTCCTTTTCTTAAAATCCAGAATTCTGACAATAATTCAAGTTTTCTGACTTTGGCTCAGTTTCCTGATTTTAATAAAAAATTCTGACTATAATCTGCAAATTCTGACTTTGATCTAATTTTGACTTTTTTTCTCAGAGTTCTGACTTCAGTATCAGATTTCTGACTAAAATCACGAATTTGGCTTTAATCTTCTGATTTTTTACCACATTTTTGACATAAAACCACAGGATTCTGATTTTAATCCCAGAATTCTGACTTTAATTTTAGATTTCTGACTTTTTCTGACTTAAATCACAAATTCTGGATAATTCTGATTTTAAATTCTGAGTTTTGACTTAATCTCAGAATTTTAACTTTTTTTTTCTCTGATTCTGACTTCAATCTCAGACTCTTTTTATAGACATAGAAATACATGAAATTTTAATAAAATATATATTTTTGTAGTGGCCCTTATTATTTTCTTTGCAATATAATTCATGCTTCAAGCTCAAGAAAAATGTGTATAAAAATTAAGGTCATATTTACCTCCTCTCCTGCAAGAACTTTCAGTCATTATACTAGTCAGACTTGTTGCATTGTCTGTCTTTATGATCATAGACATAGGGATCTTGTGTGTATGCCTTCATTGATGTCTTTATTACAACCACTGTTTCTTTCCATCTACCTCCATTTGGCACATGACTGTGTGCGTGCCTGTTGAATTCTCATGAGTTTACGTTGTGTGCAGTGTTCACGCTGTGTGATACTGACTTGTGAGCAAGAGAAGTGTGTCAGTGGAGCACGGTGAATCACAGGACAGATAAGCCTGTCATAATAATCCTCCCCTGCCTTGTGTATCAAGCCAGCTTAATACACCTACCTTCTGATAATCTGCACCAAACACATCAGACAACAGACGAGCGTACACACAAACACTGAACACAAGCACAGAGAGAAAATAAACTCTAACTGCAGTCGTAAGAATCAACAAAAACAAACCACAGGATCACTCCGATAACACTTTCATACTTTTCATTGCAACATCAATAAACTGCTCTGCTTTTGTAAAATAATAGAAATAAGCCTTTCAATGATTTCTAAGAACCACACAAAGAAAATTAAATGAGTTGATAAAAAGTCAGTGCTTCAGTAAGTGGTATCAAGGATGCATTACTTCACTGAAAACCTTGTTTGTCACACAATTTAAGCTTGATATGAAAGGAGATACCTATTTATGAGAGCAGAAGACCAATAATACCTTCATGTTTCTTTGTAATATGTTGAAATGACTTACAGTTTTTAAGCTTCTGAGCCTGCCACAGCCAAGACTGGAGATTTATGTTTTTGGTTGTCCATACTTTCATCTGAATGTGGTGTCTCAAAAGCCTTCAAGGGACTTTCTCCCAACTTAAATAAAACATTCTGGAATTATTGATGAAATTATACAATTTTGGGGGTCATAGTTCAGCAGTCATGGTCATGAAGTCTTGAGTTAGACTAGAGGAGGACAAGTAGAATTAAAGCCGCACTATGTAAGATTCTGGCTTTCAGCTCTCTAGTGGCCTCTATGGACGTTGAGTGTAACTGCACTGTCGTAAAACAGAGCGCCTCACACCAACGTGCATTTGTTGACATACAGAAGGAGGAGAAGCGAGCCTACAGGACGTCCCGAGAGACAAATAAACCATGTGGACTGATAAGGTACAGTCTGAACATGTTTCTTTTTGAATAAATCACATTTCAAGCGTCAGCTGTCAGTTGTAAACAACGTGTACTTACAAGTCCAACAATAACGGGGCCAAATCAGCATCGGTCGGACATACTCCTAGTCTTTCGAGTGAACGTTGGGCCAATGGTTAACCCTATCCAGGCATTTAGCTTGTTACTCTCCCGCTTTCTTTTTTTCGTCTCCTCCGATAAAACTTTTCTTTTCTTCAGCTTTTTCGCTGCTCCCACCATGATGACAACTCTACGTCTTTCTTCTTCTTCTTCTAATAGGGTTCCAACAGGCTGTACACAAGGAAGCGTAATGCTGCCCTCCACAGGCAGAATTAATTCATTATGTTATATTCTCACATAAAGTCGAGTCGGACACAGAAGCCTCAAAGAAGGTGTGTCTTTACCAGGCGAGCCATTTTGGTGAATTTCTGATCATGGTTATCAATTCACGAATGAGAGTCATAAAGTTGCGACATTCAGGGATGTTTTGGGCAACGTCATGCACAACCAAATTCACCAGATGTGCGGTGCAGTGCACACACTGTGCTCGGAGCTCCTGTTCAAGCATGCATGCTTGCAAACCAGCTTTAATGCCAGACATATTTGACGCGCCATCATAGCATTGTCCTCTGCATTTCTGAAGTGGCAGTGAGAATCTCATCAAAACATCATTCAGCAGCTGAAACAGCACATTTGCTGTGGTTGTTGATGTCTCATAAAATCCAACAAAATGTTCCTCTGGCTCCAGATTTTCAGCCACAACACAAAAGCAAATCGACACCTGCTCTCTGACTGAAATGTCAGCAGTTTCGTCCATTATCACAGAAAAAAACTCAGACTTGATTTCTTCAATCAGTGTTCTCAGTTCATCATGGGCCAAAATTTCTGTCATCTCATTTAAATGTCACGTGAGAGCCACTTGTTCTCCTTATGTGCAGGCCATGACCGTAACTCCGGGATATCCTCAGCACGTAAATGCAGTAACTGGGTCAAATTGGACTCCTCATCTGTGCTCCCTCGAATGGCCAAACCCTGACATGAAATATATTGGACTGAGGATAGAATAGCTAACAAAGCTGTTCTCGCATCTGACATCTGCTTGTGCTTTCCAGCAGAAATTGATGCGGCAACATTAACACCCGCATTCATAGCAGCAACAGTGCTAGCTGCAGCTCGATGCAGATTTGACTTTTCGTGAGTTTGAAATCTCTCCAGTGCTTTGGCCCAGCTGGAAAAACCACCCTGTACAAAAGCTCTCAAGGACTCCTGGTCATGTGTTGTAGATGGGAGAGGGGCACCCGTGTTTTTGGCTGAAGTGCAAACCTCACAAAATACCTTGTCTTTTGCAGCATCGTAGGCTATCCATGGGTATTTGCCTTTCCAGTTAGCCCGAAAAGTCCGGCCTTTTTTCTGCCAAACTGCCGTACTGCTGCTACTACAGCTGTCCTCGGTCGTTGACTGGGTAGAGTTGGAAGATGGTGTCGGGTCGGTGGGTTTTTTTTGTATTTTCATAACAAATGTATCCATTTTGTTTGCTAAATCAAATTTATCAGCAAGTTGCCGTCCAGCCTTTTTGGCGGTTTATCTGACATCACAATGCAAAGCGTAGATTGGTAGCGGGGTCATCAGCAAATCAAATACAAGTATAGGCTGGCACATGTGGGTGCTCGGCAATCTCCGTGGGTGCTCAGCAATCAAATCGGTGCCTATGGTCCCCGTTTAGCTTTCAACTCGACTTCAGTCTTTTAAACAAATCAAGAAGGAGGGGGAAGTGACTTATGCTGTAAAGCAGTCAAAGTAGTAAAAATTTATAGTTTATTAGTGTGGAAAGGTTCCTACCATCCACCTCGAAGTTACATAGTGTCAGTGAAGGCGATACAGACTCCCTCAGACCATGACAGAGGTGTCATTCAACTTTTTGTAAGGTGATGTACCATCACAATGACTCTAGAAATATTATATTAAGTTGGAAAAACTACGTAATGTTGATTTAAACAAAATGACTATCATTTGCTGGGCTTTGGTTTAACAATTTGACCCTACAAAAAAGGTACTCAAACCCATTCTTTACAAGTCTGTATTATAAAAACAGAAAAACAGTTTCAGTCATCTCTGCTTGTACTCTTTGTTCCCTCAGTGCTGATTTGTTTGTGATAACAATGTGTGACTACTGTGTGTAGAAATATGAAAAATGCTCTGATGGTCACAGAGGTCACATCCTTTAGGCCACAGGATGCCATAACTCAGTCTGGGTTACTGAATCTCTAATTACTGTAAACTGGGAGAGGAACATCTCCAAACACACACATACACGCTCTGAGCTACACACCTTCAGGCTGTAAAGATGAGCAGCACCCACCTCTTTCCTCTGCTACTCTCTCACACAATACAAAGACAACACATGCAATCATCCTTTACAAGACCTGCATGCCCCAGTGGTGCTCAGATTGTGACAAACACACACATATACACACTTTTGTACTCGCGTGTTCAGTCAAACACAGTGATGTTGAGCTCATTAAGAGATTCCAGAGGGCAGCCAAGAAAGGAGGACTACTGTGGGAACCTGGAGGACTCTGCCATTGTGACCAGAACACACACAATAAAGACGTTCAAGTATTTAAAAATAAAGATGACTGCATTGTTTTTACTATCGAAATTGATTAAATAATTTCAAAAGTGTGAACCCTTAAGCTTATTTAAGAGTACTATAGGTCTGTATCAGAAAAAGGGCCATATAATTATGACACACTCTCAATATATTAATTATATATTCAACAACTTCAGTCCTGCTTAAAGATGTAAAATAATTATTTTTAACAACTACTTTTTATGCCGGTTTTTATTTTATTTAAATATCAGTGAGATTTTTATGGAGAGAAAGAATTATTTCCCATAAACAAACCGTGGGGAAGCCATAAAAAAGTATATACATACATACATACACAGAGGACCAGAGAGGGAATGATATCAAACATTAGGAACAAATAACAAGAGATTAAAACAAACTAAATAAAACAAACTAAACTCACGACACATCTAATGACCACTTATACTGACTTACTATCAAATCATCCATCCATTACCAACATCACTTATTGCTTTGGAGGTCACGGGGGCTGGCTTTGGGCGAGAGGCAGGGTACACCCTGAACTGGGCGCCAGCCAATCACAGGGTCACATAGAGCGTCAGACAAACCATTCAAGCTCACACTCATACCCAAGTCACCAATGGAGGGGTCACCAAGCCACCTAAGAGCATGTTTTTGCTCTGTGGGAGGAAGCTGGAGTGCCCTGAGAGAACCCACGCATGCAGAGAAGCTGAAGATGGAGAACATGCGAACGCCACACAAAAAAGCCTTGATCACCCTGGGGATCGAACCAGCAACCGGTAAAGCACATGCACTCCCTGCTGCGCCCCCATGTTAATGACTATCAACGAATTTGATACAGGTGCATTTTGTTTTTTGGGGTGTGTAAATGTAAATGTTCTTCATACAGCCCTTTAGGTGAACCAAAGTGCTTTGCAATAGACAGTAAATAAAAAGCAATAAAAACAATAAAATATAATACAAAACAATACAATAAAATAAACTAAAATAAATTTTAAGTGTCACCACACTACTGGGTATTAAAAGCAATCCTAAATAAATACATTTTCAGTCTAGGTTTGAAAAGGCCCAGGTCAGAAATTAGATGCATTTTGACAGGGAGCTTATTCCAGAGCCTGGGAGCAACAATGGAAAAGGCTTGGCCACCCCAGTGTTTGTACTTTGACCTGGGCACTTCCAGCAAAAGTTGGTTTGACGACCTCAGAGCTCTACCAGGCTCCTGAACAGTTAAAAGCTCAGTTAAATACAAAGAGGTGAGACCATTAAAAGCTTTAAATACAAACATTAAAGTTTAATAAAATCAATCCTGTCATGGCCTAAAAATCAATCCTGTAAGCCTAAAAACAAAACCAAACACACACTTTGTCCACTAAGTCCAAAAAGTGAACATATCAGCTTATAGCAGGGTGCCCTCTGCCCACCTCAGCACCATGGGGAGCAGGACTTTCAGTCGCTCTGCTCCCCAGCTCTGGAACTCTCTCCCATCGGACCTCAGAAACTTAGACTCTTTGTCCCTTTTCAAATCCAGACTCAAAACCCATCTGTTCAGGACTGCATACTCTATTCAACAATAATGCACCACCTCTTCCCCGTTCCAAATCATTGTCTGTTGTGCTTTTGATGATTTTATTGTTGATTTTATTGCTGATTTTATTGTTGCTTATATTTACTCTTGTACAGCGTCCTTGAGTGTCGTGAAAGGCGCTTTTAAATAAAATGTATTATTATTATTATATATTCAATAGGGATGATCTGGTCAGCTTTTTGGCCCCCAATTTCATTTTTTTGGATTGGAAATTTTTACATTCACCTTGGCAATAAAGCTACACAGTTTTTTTTTCGTTGTCACCTGTATTATGTAAGTAAACAAAGTCACAAGATACCTTTATTTATTACTTTTTATCATGTTCAACTAGCTGTTATCGCTGTGTGAATGAAAGAATTCCCACACAGCCAATCACAGGGATGCTACTGCATCACTCACTCATTAAAGACCTGCTGTAAAGTGAGCTTTGCTAACAGCAACTGTTGTAAACATAAACTGAGGTGAAATGATCAGTATCAATTCTGATCTTCAATCAATTAAAAATATTCTTGCATCATCACTGATCTGACACTTTTACCAATACTGGCTCACATCCCTAGTAGTAATAATAATAATACATGTATATTGTTTTCTACTTTACTGAATCCACTTTATCTCACCAAATTTCAGCCATGTTTACATGTGTTTTCTATACCTGTTTGCTATGATATTTTATATTTGAATGAAAATAACAAATAAGATAGGCTAAGATAAGATAAGATTAACACAGCCTGAGACATGACAATGACAATGGTTTTTGTCCTGTATCAGCTTAAAGAAAAAAAATCCTTGTTTTTGTCCTAAAATGAGAAAATGATAAAACCATTTGGAAATGCGTAAACATTTTAAGTTTACTGTCAGACATTGCAACAAGTGCTACCTTGGGGTATCCACCGCCAGAGAGTGAAAGAACAGTGAGAGGTTGCTTGGACTGTGTTGCAGGCAATCAAATTCAAAATGAGTAAATATTAGCCAAAAAAAAGTAAAAGAAAGAAAAAAGAAAGAAATTAAGCAGTTTGAACATGAAATATCTTGTCTTGAGTACTTAGTTTATCAAAGGTCAAAAAGGTTTTGAACATCACTGAATCCTGTTTTTAATGTGCATTTTACACAATGTCCCCACTTCACTGGAACTAGAGTTTGTACATTTCTGCTATAGTACACTTAATATGGAATATCATTGGCTGAATAACCTTGAAAGTTATTTCACTACATCAAAAGGGGCCAGAGGGTTAACACAGATGAGTGAGAATATAAACAAAATCTGGTGCCAAGGGTCTCCATCTCCATCTGGGTATCTCAGGGACAAATATCTGAGATAAGAAGAAAGCTACACGCAAAATTAAGAGGTATTTTAATAAATTAGCAAAAAAAATGGTAAAGAGATGCTCCTTCATCTGCATGAGGACTGCAAATGTAAAATTTTAAGGTGATGCTCGCGCTGAAAAGTTAATTTTAGCATCAGAGTGTAAATTCCTGCAGGCTCTGAAGTGGCTGTTTCTTCGTTCAAAGGGAATAGCTACTTATAAAGTTCTGCAAAAACAAGTACTCATAGCAGAAACATGCATCTGCAGAGCAACAGAGATGACTTTTGCTTGAAGTATTGTGCTCTATATGTTTCAGAGACGGTGTAGCACCTATAGTGTAGATGCATCCACGCAGCGTTCGTCTGACTTTGTATGCAGGTGCTGTACTTCTGTCAAAATGCCACAGCAGCACAACATCTCCAGTCTCTTCTCTTGTCTCTATTTTTTATTCATGCATTTTTAAACTGCCCTCACTGTTTTTATTAACAGCTTTTGACATGTAAAGGTTGAAGAGCAAACATGTCTGCAGGTTTTGTATCATGGCTTAAGACCTGAGCTCAGAACATGTGTGTATGAGAGCACACACCTCCACACTAAAACACTGGTCACGTCTCCCCTTGCCACAGCTAATCCGCCTTCATCTGACATTAAGCCAGAGGATGGGAGGATGAAAAGGTAAGCAGGGGGATGAGATGGAGAGGACAAAAGAAAAAAAAGGAGGCAGACAAAAGAGGCAAAGAACAACGCTTTCTTTGCCCTTCTAACCTTTGACTCGTCTGCGTTATTAGAGCACATCTGATGTGGAGATGTTGGCATTTGGAGACAGATGTCTGAACAATTTAAAAACAGGAGAAGAATTACAATTAGTGCATTTTACTTTGACAGAGTTTTGGCTTTCAGTGTGGTCAATATGTGGATTTAGCACTCAATTAAGCCAAGGTGCAATGAAAGCAATCATAAACATGCGCAAGACATAATGAGGGAACCAGTGTTGGGCAGCAACAGCAATGCATACAGCAAGTTACTATTTTATAAGAACAATTTGATTTAAGTGAAGAGTCAGGGAGCTTTTACATTCACATGACAGGGACATTATTTTCTACTCACTGATGTCTCCCTCCCGAGTTGCTGATAGTCTATTAAATAAGAAGACATGTAATCAACATATAAGGTCAATGTGGGGGAATTCTAAAACAATAACATGGCAAACGGTGTAGTGCAGTGGTTCTCAAATGTTCTAGCGGGGCAGACTGGTGTGCCTTTAGCCTTGTCCAGGGATTTGTACAACTACCGTAATTTCTCGATTATAACACACACCCTATTTTTTCCAGGAAAAACGCTGTTTTCAAATATTACACGCAACCACATTCTGCCCAAACCTTACTCTGTCAGACAACTCAAAAACTACCTTGATACAAAGTTTTAATCAATGAAATTTCAGTATTTTCACAACAAATCCCGTACACGATTCTCTCTCTCAAAAGGATGCAAAAATACCTTTTGCTTCACGCATGCTCAATTACTCGATTTCTGCCCGAGCATGCTCAGTAGTAGTGTACCGACCAATCAGACAGCAGCTATCAACATGCCGATGTCTTCGACCAATCACAGCACAGCTATTTTGTTCCCCTTGCTCACAAGATGGCAGCGCCCAGTGTTTACATGTGAGTGGTACCATAACACATGAGAATAAAACGATAATTACACAAAGGCAAACAAATTAAGACCCAAAATACTGGATTAGAACAGTTTAACTGTCAGTTTTATAAGAATTACGCATGTTTGGCGGTAATGTTTTGCAGAAAGAGAGAATATTTTGGCTTTTTGTATCAGATGTGTTGTAATCGTGATGTTGGGAGACAAAAATATTTTACATATTTTGCTTGTGCTTGTGTATAATACGCACCCAAAAATTAGACCTTATTTAAGAGCGAAAAAATGCATATTATAAACAAGAAATTACGATATGTGTTATTACTTCAAATACACAGCAGCTGATTGTTTAGTCTTTAGTTACTGTATCAGTAATTTAAATATTACAATTTCTGTTAAAATCATAACTTAGGCTACGTTCACTCTGCAGGTCTTCAAGCCCAATTGAGATATTGTGTTGAAATATGACTTTGGGTTTTTTTGTATGGTTGTTCACATTTTAATTTAAATGAGGCTGCCATCAGACTTCAGTATGAACTGTCTACGGCCCTGAAGTGACCCGAATGTGCAGAAGAAGACATGACGTCACATACAGCACGCTGGCTTTATGGAAGTAAATATGGATGGTACACAAGTCAGGGTGTGTGTATCAGTTTCTGCCAACAAACTTATGAGAAAGTGATAGAACAAACAGAAGACTGAGAAAAAAAAAAGGGAGCACACATTTTATCAACGGCCTCTTGCGGAGCAGTGGCGGCTACCTCTGTATAGATGTATGTGTTGATGCAGAGTCTGAGTCAAGAGTGGTGGGATGTGAAGTGAGGGGCTTCACTGACACAGAGTTCATCCATAATTGTTTCATCCATTGTTTACATTGGATCTTGCCGTGTACCGTCTCCTCCAGCACAGATTTGTTACGTCTGTCTCACTTTAATTACATAAAATCTGATTTAGGACCACATATGAAAGTGGCCTGGGTCTAATTTGAAAAAATAAATGGATTTGTGCCATTCAGACTGTCATAAAAAAGATCAGATATGGGTCACATATGGGTTTTGGGATTACAGCTGATCAGACACCACCTTACCATCATAAACAAGTCGTTATTTTGATTGCTCCCCCTCTCTATAATCACTCTCTGTGAAAAGAACAGTTTGCTCTCATCTTGATTGAAGTCTGTGTTTTCTACTCCCAAATGTAACACTAGTTCATCATATACTCCCTCATTACTCCCCACTTATTCCTCTCTGTCCTCTTTTCAATACTTCCTCCTCTTTTTGCCAGAGTCTGCATATTGCTATGGATCAGACAATGGCCTCACTAACACAACCTGAGGAGGTCTGTTATTCATATTAAAAGATATGGCTTTTATCAGAGCACGCCTACATGCACACACGCACTCACACATTTGAGAATGGATTATCAGGACCACACCAGATCTGGGAAATCAGCCCAACTGGACCAAAACCAGAAAGTCTATTATGACAATGTGGGTGTGGGTGTGTGTGTGTTTGTTTGGGAGGGATGGTTACTGTAAGTGTTTGTATTTCGGAAAAGAGGGAGAGGAGAAAAGCACCTACTGACTTCCTTTGATATAATACTAGATAATGGGATCTCCTCACTGTAACACATTGGAATGAAATTCAGAAAGCACTTTAAGGATCATCAAAAATGTTAAACCTCAAACAGGATCTTCATACATAAAAAAAACATTTTTAACAGTCTAGAAGAGCTCTGAGAGTATAAACCTTCTCCAACATTGTTTGGCAAGTCATTGTCAAAAACGTGGAAAAACTGCCTGATCTCACCCTGTTTACAAATCCTTGAAAAAACTCCTGGATCCGCATCTGGATTTGGATCAACACTAAAATCGTATCACCTCTTTCTTGCTCCACAAACATTCCCTGGAAATGTCATGACATTCAATTGAGGACTTACTGAGTTATCAGCAAAAATGTGGAAAACTGACCTATATTGCAAACAAATACTTTTAAAACATAATTAGCTTCATATTTAATAAGCATTGTCCCATTCATGAGGCTGCTTCTCTTGGAGAGTGCATTCAAAGACCAGTTATGCTACAAGGGCCAATTGAAGGCTTTCCTGTTTTGAAGGCTACTTCCAACATGCTGAAATAATGTCCCCTCATCTCCTTGGCTGACAATATTTCTTCTTGCTGTGTCCTTTTTGGCCAAATATCATGATATTTATTTTTGCACCCGTTTCAAATAGCAGCCAAACTTTTGGGCACCTACATAACACATTTTTGAAAAGTATAGTAATTGCTTTTGACTCGGGTAGTTACCAATGCAGTTACTGACAAGCCTTGGCCTTAAAGGACCCATGTCCTGCATTTTTTTTTTTTTTACATGACACCATTTACTAAACTTTCAGTTTTAAGAGAAATGCACTCCTCCTCTTTAAAGAAACTGCCCCTTTAAACCCCTTTTTTCCCCTTCCTGGGGTTTATTATGTAATAGCTGTACAGCCTCCATCTACATGTGTGTTTTCCCTTGTCAGGCAGAAGCCATGACTGTTTATTCACTGTTTATTCCACTCTGTGACCTGTTACCCCTCCTTTCCCCTCCATGATTTGCCAGAAATCATTTGGGCAGCCAATCAGTGCAGAGCTCATAATCATTGCCTCCTGTAGCCCCCTCTGCCCCTTCAGATCCAAAAGTTTCCTCTACAGAAATGAAACTTTTCACCTGAATGCATTTTCCCACATCATGTCTGCGTAGCTGTGACAGCAGCCGCATCATCTGCAACATAAAAAGCATGCAGGAGGCACTCAGACTCCACCAATAGATGGACGAAAGGATGGATGGATGGATGGATGGATAAATAGATTACAATACATTACATTACATTACATTGGATTACATTAGATAGTACTTTATTAATCCCCTTGGGTAAAACTCTGTCAGGGAAATTGAGATTCAGTAGTAGTTAATTACTTCTGATAAAAGATATATATATATATATATATATATATATATATATATATATATATATATATATATATATATATAGATAGATAGATAGATAGATAAATATAAATGGAAAAAGAAAAGAAAAAACATGGCCAGATAAGCAAATGAATGGACAGACAGACAGACAGACAAATAGATGGAGAGCCAGACAGACAAATAGATGGACGATAGATGGATGGACAGACATACACATAGATAGATGGATGGACAGATGAACAGACAGACAGACATAGATAGATAGATAGATAGATAGATAGATAGATAGATAGATAGATAGATAGATAGATAGATAGATAGATAGATAGATAGATAGATAGATAGATAGATAGATAGATAGATATGTAGACAGACAGACGGATGTTTTGTCACTACTACAGATAGATATGTAGACTAATCAGCATCATGTGACTGATTATCGGCCAAAACAATGTCTTCAAACAAACAAACAGCCTTGTCAGAATGATGTGCCTCAGGTCACATGACCAACAGTGCACATCCTGTGATGTGACTATTGCATATGCACACACTGCAATCCCATCATTGTTCAGCCCTCATTCATCAGGTCTAAAATCTACTTAGTCATTCCATTGATCATTGAATTCAAGTGGACATTTGTTCAAAGTTGAAAGAAAATCCCTTAAAAGGCTTCTGAGTCATCACACTCATAAGAACCTGCCCAGTAAACCAAGAACACATAATGTCCTGTCCAATTTTGTTGCTGGAACTGAGGCATAAAAACAGGGTAAGTCATGCTGTTTGTTACTTTAGCTGGTTTTGTTGCAACTGCTTCAAGGCATCATCAGAGGCTCTTAGAAATGAAAGGGTATGTAAGGAGACAGCTGTTGATGCAAATCCTTCATGGATCAGACTGTTTCATTATGACATGACTGATCCACAGGCAGTGAAAACTAGGTCCTTCAAAGGATGATGCCTTCAAAGATGAGACACATGACGGTGACACCGAACATATTTTCCAATGAGGGAGTTTTCGAAGCAAGGATTCTCTCAAAACTGTACTTGGACTTTTGAGTGGACTGACCTGGTTTTGGCAGTCAAAGGTCACTGCTACCATACACTATGTTACCTTAAAAACCAGCATGGCCTTTGTTGCAGAGTTAAATACCCGTCAGGCAGCAAACTAGCTGAACAATTATTTAATTCAATTTTAAACAGTAAAAAAAAAAATGGAAACAAGGTGTTTATCTGTTCTCTGTGAGCAGTAAACATGTAACTTATTTAAATGCTTATGTGTCCTGTCACCAGACACAGCACTGTGCAGACCCTCGCTCAAGGCCACTTCAGTAGTTACGACAGGTCTATTAGTGCTGAGGATTAAACCAGCACTTTTTAATTTAGTGGTTCACGTATCTGCCTGCAAGCAAGCCTGCCCCCCACCCCTGCACACAGACACACACATTAGACAGCACAGCTACTTTACTGTATGCCTGTGCTGTAAAGTCGCTTCAGGGAAGGCAAGACTAATGTCAGATCATTCAAGCAGACACACACTGTGGACACACACATGGAGAAAGAGAGGACGTGAAAATACGAACACAGAAAGATGTGATATGCCTCTGACTTTGAATGTAATCCATTGAATCAGGCAGTAATAATTCACACTCAAATGTGTTTTCGCTCACATGATAAATGTGGATTGTTTTCTTTGCCATGAGATCACTGTCCATACTGATGTCCACATTTTGCTGTTTCCCTGTAATCATCATACACAGAATAACAGCCCTGGGGTGTTTTTGTCCATGTGTGTGCATCATGAGCATGCATGATCCATTTGTGCCTGCCAGCCATGTTTAAATGTACTCATACATTCGTTCCCCAGGCGCAGCATTGCCTTTGAAGCTCAGCAGGGAGTCGAATAGGATTTAATTTTAATTAATTTCCCTTCTCTATTAATAACCTATATCATCCCCTAAGTGGTCCTGTGCTTTAAAAGGTGCTGCATTACTCATTAGCCAATTGCTAGGGTAAATGGGGAAGGCTTTGTGCTGAGTCAGTGAAAATGGCGAGTTGGCAAGTTCATCGCGTTGACCTCAAATAACTCTTATGTGGCGTGCTTAGTGTGGTGACCAGAAATGGGAGTGAATGGAGGATGCCAAAAGTAGATGCATGGTGGATGGCACAATAATAGGAAGTAAAGAGAAGATGGATGAAACAAACATTTGTGTGCAAAGAAGGGGGCAGAACTAGACATGAATCTATTTGTGAAGTGGATAGTGAAGCCAGCACTAAATTAAAATAAATATTCAAAGTAGCATATTGAATCTTGATATTTTAAAATGCTGAATAAACTATCTAATCCACTTGTGTATGGCTGGTATTTATAGACCAGTGGATAGAGTACCCTATGGAGTGGTGCATGAATGAGCGCAAAGGCTTATATTCCTGCACCAGTCTGGTTCCCAATCCTTCAGAGAAAATGGCATTTAAAATCCTGGTTTTAGGTAAAAGCCTGATATAAGCTTCATGCTGAACACACAAAATTTCCAATTCTTGATGGGAAAATATAAAATACATCTGATGTTGCCAGCTTTTGAATTTCAAGCCATTGTTTTGTGTTTGAAACAACAGCTGCGACAAAAATGGCCGGGGACCTGACAGCAAGCATTTCTGATTGTTTTTTAACAATCAGTTATTCAAGCGCGAGTGCCACAGCCATGAGGTCACTCAATTATGAGGAAACTCTCAAATAAGAGGTCACAACAAGATGTTATACACTGGAAATGTTGTAGTTGTTTCGCAGTTGAACCACTGAGTTTCTGTTCCATAGTAGCTTACCAATTGCTTACTAAAATTTCATAATTTTTAGTACGCTGAAAGAAAAAGTGCTCACAGCATCCTTAAGGACTCCTCACACCTGGTTCATGGACTGTTTACCCTTTTGCCCTCAGGCAGGCTCTTCAGGTGCCTCAGGACTAAAACCAGCAGACTAAGGAACAGCTTTTTTCCCAGACCTCCTCCCTTATAAACTCTAATAACCCCCACAGACTCTACTCCACAGCTAAAGGTTCTCAATCTGAACTCCTCTTCCTGCCGACCTTATGTCTACAGAAGCACACCCATTGTATGATGTGTATATGCTTCTGTATAGTATATATGTGTATTTAGTCTATACATTCATATTTACCTATTTAATGTGTGTACATCTGTATATTTAGTCTTTATTAATACTTATCCACATAATATGTAAATTTGTGTAGTGGTTGGTAGAACTCTATCTATTGACAATGCCTGTATCTGTATATTTGACAGCATCATCCAAACCATTGTCTTAGGGCTGTTAAATAACACAACTAAGGTTCCTTTTTCTGTACATACATATATGGATATATAATCATGCACTTTATGTATATACCAATGTCTATTGTGTTGCACTTTTGGACTGGATGTCAAACAACTTTTCATTACTCTGTACTTGAGCATGTGTAACGACAGTAAATTTGAATCCTAATCCTATTATCAGCAACGATCCAAAATACAGTGAAAAATCTCATGGGCTTTGAATGGGCTTGCACCGAGAGAACCAGCATGATGCTAACTTCCATGTCGACCTACAAAAATACATCATCCTTGCACCACTCTATTTGACAGGATGTCCCTTATTTTAAAGAAATAGTTGTTTGTCCCTAATGGAACATACTCCAGTATATCGTGGTTGCCAGCCTTTAATCACAAAATAACATTTTACTGATCTTGGATCATAACATCTTACACAGCCAGTAGTTCATCATGCACTAGTGTTCATCTAGTGCAGGGGTGTCAAACTGATCCAGTAAAGGGCCACTGTGGCTGCAGGTTTTCATTCCAACCAAGCAAGAACACACCTGATCCAACAAATCAACTGTGTAAAGACAATCCAGTTGATTGAATAATTTGCATCAGCTGTGTTCTTGCTTGGTTAGAATGAAAACCTGCAGCCACAGTGGCCC
This sequence comes from Cetoscarus ocellatus, assembly GCA_037902135.1. Lineage (NCBI taxonomy): Eukaryota > Metazoa > Chordata > Actinopteri > Labriformes > Labridae > Cetoscarus > Cetoscarus ocellatus. The sequence goes on along the minus strand of JBAMNC010000245.1, from coordinate 143,033 downwards.
TTTACTGGATCAGTTTGACACCTGTGATCTAGTGACACATGTCAGCCAATCACAGGGCCCCTGCTGTGCATCAACTATACTCTCAGCATCAAATGCCCCAAGTTTTGTTTATGGATGTTTTTGTTTGGCTAGCTTGTAGTTAACCAATGTGAATGAAATATATACTCCCCAAAAAAAGTCAGAAAACATTATTTTGGAATTATTAAGGATATTTTCCTCCTTTAATTATACCATCTGGTATTGTGTTTTATATTGCTGGAAAGTCTGATTAGTCACCTTTACAACCAGGTACAACCTCTAAGGATTATGTAATTGTGGAATGAGCAACACAGTTAAACATGTGGGTGTTGCCCTCAAAAATGTGCCTAAATCCACTTTTCCCCTGGAAGAAGGCGTCACCCTTGCTTCACTGAGGAACCGATCTCTTTGGTGTGTTGTCTGCCTGGGATGCGCATCTTTGTGGTCTGTCTTTGACTTCATCAGTGTCATTGAACTTGTAAACTCTGGAGGTGGTACCAAGGCTGACACCAAATAATGCTGCCTCTCTGCTACACACCAGCTTCCAGTTTCAGGGTGTTTTGGCACTCTGTTGGGTGCTACTCACAAGTTTAATCCTGTTTCTCATTCCACAAATGCACAAAGAATGATATTCTAAGAAATTGTGGTGCTAAAATGATATATTGTCAAGCACTAACATGTATGTCCCGTTTCTGCAACCAGTCTTAAGTAGACACTTGAGGAACTCCATTTTTTCGAACTTCCATGATTTGCATGTCATGTTTTTGACACCAGAGGTTGCAGATTTGTTTTCACATGTGCACAAAATTCTTAAATTTTGTCTTTTATTCTTTTGAGTTGCCTTGTATATGTAAAACATTTCCATTTTTCCCCCTGGATTTTATCTAGCCAGGCTACCACCCAAATTTACATGAGAAGTCAAAATATGATAATGAAATGAAAAATGGTCATGCTCAGGAAAATTCACCGCAAGCAAGACAGCAGGGGGGGGGAGACAGTTTTGGACAACTTGTTAGCAAACTGAGCACTCAGCATGCAAGTAAACCTTTTTTTTCGCTCATTTATATTTTTAATTTCCACTCATTGATCATACTGTGAATGTGTTCAATTACATGTCACACTGATGTGAAGGTATTATCTCCCGCCATGCTGCTGCTTTTTACATAATTTACATGCCATCTCAGTGAGTCATGTCCTACAAGATAAGACCCCCCCTGCTGTGAGCTGCATTTGCATCTGTAAACAGGCAACTCGGTAAGATTTAGTCTGAATCTGAATCTTTTAGGTGTTCGTGTGGGGGTAAAAAGGCCTCCGATTGTGCGCTCTAAAAATATTCTGAACATCGTGTCTGTGTGAAATAGACTGTCAGACTTTGCCGTGCACAAAGCTGCCTATTCAATGATTCCTGGATTTACTTATTAGAATTTCTCAACATGTGCAATCATGCCGTCTGTGTTGTGTTAGACGAGCTGTGACTGCATGTTTTAACCAGTGAGTGATGGAAAGGTTACATCACAGGATGAGGGGAGAACAGTGTCAACCACAGTACAGAAAACAGTTTGTTCTTTAACTATACAACATATGTAGCGTAGAGCAGATGAATGTATTGTCACGTTTCTGTCTTCAGAATCCATTTGAGTTCACATTAGTCTTTTCCTTATCACTCCTGAGTGTCATGAAAATCATTTATGGGATAAATTGAGGCCTCTTCCTCATTCCTCTTCTTTACCTGGAAGCTGTGACCTTCTTGATGCTCTCCTGTGATGGGTTCTTATAAAATACTCCTTCATTGGTTTAAGCTCTTGGGGGGTTTTATAGTAAAATCCAGAAAGTTTATATGAAATAGTGAGCTAGCTCTAAGGATACTTTGCAGATGAAAGCTAATCTTAAAGCAATAGTTTGCACTTTTCTAGGTATTTCCTGTTAGAGTGTGGAGTACCTACAACACTGTATTGTTCTTGTTTCTCACTGGTATTTAGGAAATGTTCTTCAAACACAAACAATCTATGAATACTCTACATTTTTAAAGTATATTTTTGGGGCATTTTTTGCCTTCAACTCATGGTGAAGAGAAAGTGGATAAGCATGTGAGAGAGAGAAAGCAGAGGAAGACACATGCCAAATGGACCTCAGGAGGGGATCAAACCTGGGCTGGCCCAAGCACACACAGCATACAATGCCCCACGCAGCTAAGAGAAATAAGAACTTTTCAATTATTTGATTGCTGGAAAAACAGTCGGCTTAAAAGGTATAAAAAGGACTCATTAAACATATGGAGGGAAGTGCCTAATAAGCACAATAAGGTACACACAGCTTAAGTTTGGGTAGTGCCCCTTAAAAACAGAGAGGCAGCATTATTGGTGTCTGCACTGGTACCATTTCCAAATTAAGAACCAAGTTCTGTGAGACTGATGTAGTCAAAGACATACTGCGAAGTGGGTGTCCAAGGAAGACTGCACCCCATAAAGACCGGTACTTCACTGAGGAACCGCAGACTTTTGTTTGGGAACCCTCACATGTTTAGCTGTGTTGCTCATTTCATGAATGAAGAATCCTTACAAGTTGTAACTTTTTGTAAAGGCGACAATCAGACTTTCCAACAATATGAATTACAACACCAATTTATATTATTGAAGTGGATAAATTATTGTATAAAAATTGTATAAAATATAAATTCTGTAACTTCAAAAAATCCATGTAAAAACTTAAAATGTTTGGGGCATCAGCAATCCAAATAAATGAAAACATCATACCTTGTGACTGTCCTCTTGAAAAAAAGACAAATATGTTGTTTGAAATACTAATACAGAATTAAAATCAACAGTGTAAAAGTTTCTTTTCTTATTTAACAAACTGGCATAGAGTTACATTATATGTTTAAGCCCACCAACGGAAAATGACTGTTGGGAGAATTTAGATAAACTGCCTTTAAGGATGTGTTCAACTGTAACATCAAGAGAAAACAAAAAAACTGTTTTGGTGAGAAACCTTGATATTTAAAGTGTTTAATTAGTAATATATATATATATATATATATATATATATATATATATATATATACGTGTGTGTGTGTGTGTGTATATACATATATATATATGTGTGTGCGTGTATATATATATATATATATGTACATTGTTTAGGTTAGTGGATAAAAGTAAACATGTATTGCAAAATCACCAACTGTAGCTCAAATTAAGAGGTCTATGATATATGAATGTAAACAGGGCCGCCCCTCAGAAATAGCTGAGCCTTGTAAATGACTGGTAAATAGCCCCTCTTAGTAAAAATTTAATTGTATTACTGTGTGGGAAATGCTGAGGGTCTCATTTGAATACCCATAGCTGTAGTGCTTGAAGTGGCTGGCCCATTTTAAACGTGGCCTTTAGCTCCTTTACCTCATGTCATGCAACACTCTCTATCCCCAACTTCTAATGCACTGTCCTGTCACTCAAATAGAGCAAAAAAAAAAAAAAAGCCCATAAATAGCATGTATTGTTGCTGTCGGGCACAAACCCCTATCTCTAAAATTGCTCCTTTTCAGGAAATGAAGGAGAAAAAAACACTCTGCACTTTGCTGATTACTACGGAGCCCCTAAGGTGCCACGAAGAAAAAAAAAATAAATTGTGCACACGAGATAGTAAAACTTTTGCACGACATATTAAAATGTGCGCTCGATTTAATTATACAGGCAAGCGGCAACAGACAGTCGGGCTCATCAGCAGATGGCGGTAATGCCCCATAATATTGTGGTCACCTGCCGGTAAAAAACCAAGAAGAAGAAGAAGACAGCCGTTTGGTTGAAGCATCCCACTAACCAGCCAACGTTAGCTGTGTCTGTGCATGTAGGAGTGCAGTACAGTCCCTTAGACTATTTATCAGTGCCTTAAATAAAAGCTGCACAATTTTCAAGACTCAAGCAAAGCTCGTGTCTTGCTGCCAACCGCTGAATAAGGTGGAGGGAGTTAGCCCCGAAGTTAGCTACAACTTCGCCTCTGTAGCAGCAAACAAGTCCCCTCTGTGCATCCCAGGTCAGGACACTGACTGAATCCGAGTACTCCTTCCACCAGCTGAGCCTGTTGTCTTTTAGTATGCGCAGCAAAGTTCTCCAACTTCGGATTATTCCATCTCTCATGGCAAGAGCAGCAATTCCAAGGTGGAAGTAAAAGTTAACCAGCTCACTTCTTCTCTCCATTGTGTGTGTCTGTAAACATCTGACATCAAAGTTAAAACGTGGTAAATAACTTTATTCCGAGCGCACGTTTTAGCTAAAACGTGCGCATGAATAAGTATTTCGTGCACACATTTAAATATCTTTTGCGCACGTTTTAGTATCTCATGCGCACGTTTAAGCTAAAACGTGCGCACGAATAAGTATTTCATGAGCACGTTTTAATATATTGTGCGCACATTTTAATATATCATGCGCATGTTTTACTATCTCGTGTGCACGATTTTTTTTTTTTTTTCTCCATGGCACCTTAGGGGCTCCGTAGATTACAAATAATTTTTGCTAATAATTTTAATTGATTGAAAATTAAAAAGCCTGAACACCAACATAGAAGAAGACCAAAAGCACTGTTATATGAAGATGAATAAAAAATCATATAAAATCGAGGTTTTGACCCGACAGCAGCGAATTGCAAAGACAACAGCAACAAAATGTAAATGTTGGATAGGTAGCCTGGTGCTGGTAACATTCACCCTCTGTGGAGTTTGGAGCCAACAAAAAAGTCTAAGGCGTTATCACGGCCAACCAAACGTTATTGTGCTATTACAACTATTAAATTCAATGGTTCAATTGATATCACAAAAATAAGTGTTTTACTGTTTCAGGAAGAGGGGGTTTATTCCTTTAAGCAGGCTGCCTAGCGATTTTTTTTTTTTATGGAAATATATTTAGAAATTATATTTAATTTTTTAAGATAATGAAATCACTGTCTAAATTAAGTATTGGTCATGTCTTTACAGACCTTCGTGAGTCTTTACATCACCTGGGGCCAAAGTAATATTTCCCCTTTATCCCCCCTTATGGGTGGCCTTGAACATAAACATGATGTGTATGTAAGTTCATGTTGTTTATGATGATGACTGAAAAATACTCCCTTTTAATATATTTATGCCCAAACTGAAGAGACAGTGTGCCATGAAAGACGGATCGATAGAAAGTTTAGTAAAACTGTTGATTTTAAAGCCTTCCCCTCGACTTAATTGTATATTCAACTTGATGTCTGTTTTTCCGTCTCCTGCCTCCCGCCCAAGCATGCTATACGCGCGCGCACGTGCACTGCAGACACGCGCGCACACAGAGAGCTTCCACTCCGTTGGCAAAGTTTTACGCGCTGCCGCTCATACCTCAGACGCGCCATCAGGACAGCAGTAAACTATGCGGGATATTCCTGAGTGACTGAACAGAATTCACCCACAGCTCTGAGATAAGAAGTTCGGCGCCTGGTAACAAAAGTCTGACCCTGAACGGAGCTATAAGACCCTCCACGTGGGCAGAGCTGTTTGGAGTCTTACCCACTGGTGTCCTCGAGTGCGTAACTTTCAGGAGGAGACGTGGATTTGGGAGAATTTGGCACAGAGCGGGGACGTTGTGCGCGCTGTGCGTCAGGCACAGGAGGCAACAAGTGGCTCCCATTTACAGGGAGAGGAGGGAGGATACGGAGGCTTGGAGCTGCTGAATGGAAAGTTCGGTCTTAAACTTTATTGTTGTGTGATAGTTTACTGAATCAAACGCGTTCACCCAGGACGAAAGAAGGAATATCTAGGAGATTAATATCACTTTCTCAAGTTTATCATCACCATGACTGGACCAGTGGTTTTCCAGATGTGGATAATTTTGTTACTGGGGAGTATCGCCGGGGTCAGCGCTCAGGTCTCTACTGCCAAAGTGATGAGGGGGAACATGAGGAGAGACGGTAAGACTGTTTTATTTCACTCTGTTGTGCTGTGCCTGATATGCTCATTCTGTCCCTTTTTGTGGAGTAACATTCTTATGGGAAAACCCTTTTATCAACCTCAATTACTTATCATTATTATTACCTATATTCAGTTTTTACACCATTGTTGTTGATTGGTAACATAATTGAGGCTGAGGTTGAGACAATATGAACCAGAAATTTTACTTCAGTATGTTTTAGCTGACTTAGAAATTATAAATGTTTTCGTTTTTAAAAAAAAAGAAATAACAGACCTATTTAAGTTTTGTGTCAAATAAACATTGCACAATTGGGAGACAAAATGTTTGTGGGGACAAATAGCTTCTTAAATAAAAAAAAAGAAAAGTAAGCACAACTCTCAATTCAGAGTAAACACTTTAAATGAGTACATCATAGCCTATAAGCATATTTCTTTCAGTGGATTTTACTGCAAAAACCTTAATTCAACTGAGAATCATGCATAATAAATCCTTTTTTTTAATGGAATTGTCTTATTTTTATTTTAAAATATATGTATACATCTTAAAAATCATCATACAGTCTAGCCCTAAAATTATGTTTCATCTTAAGTAAATGCATCATTAAGTCTTTTTTTTTATTTGCATTTGACTTTTTGTTCTTTCCTACTTGCAATATACATTTGAGTTAATCAGCTACAATTTCACCAGGGACGCACAACATTGGATTTTTGTAGACACCCGATATGCTGATGTTTCCGAGCTCAATATCACCAATATCACCAATATCGATATTCTTTGTCAAAGCACAAAGTCTTTGTTTAACGAAAACTGACTTCTATAAATGTGACAGTCTAGTTGTGTAAGCAACAGATGTAAAACAAGAAAAAACATTTCAGAAACTCTTGATTTTAAATGTACACGTGCAGTGATAAGGTGAAGCATTATGGTACATTTGTGTATTTTGCTGATTGTACAGCCAATAAATGTCGTGTATATATGGCTGATACGTATAGGAACAAATAAGTAAGTTAAATATCAGCAAAAATATCAATATCTGCCTATATCAATATACTTATATTATCATGCATCCCAATTTGCCCGACTTCAACTGATGTCTATGGTTGTGCCCTTGAGAGTTAAAACTACCATGCAGCCCTTCTTTCTGATCATGCCTAATTAACTGAAATCATAGATGTTGTGTGTAAGCAGACATTTTGGTAGATGCTGTGCTACTATCACCTACCTGACCCACTCATAGTAACATGTTTTCGAGACAGAGGGGCAGCAGAACATACAGAGTAAAGAGTTACTCGAGGTAAAAGAGGTGATAAGAAAAGAAAAAGTCTGTAAGGCACAAAGCTGCTCCAGTGTTACCGGTTTTAAAAACTGAGTACGTCCCGGACAAACCATGACTCCTCCTACATATTGGTGTGTCTCCTTCATTCAGACTCAGGTCTCCAGATTCCCCGAGCCTTTTCCCTTTCTCCCTTCCTGCAGGTGCGCCATGCTTACTTCTCATTTGGCCTTGAGGCTAGAGTCACTGTGCTGGAGCACCTTTGATTAGACAAACACGTGCACCCACACACAGACACAGAAACATTCACACAGCTGGAGGGTCGCTCGTGGCTGGAAAACATGAAAATACCACAGCATTAGGTTTAACCCTGGGCATCTGCCCCTCAAGCCTGTTCCGCCTCTCACCTTGAGTGTGTGTGTGGTTTTAGCAAAAGAATAACACAGAGGGGGAGGTCGTGACTTTAGGTCCACAACAATTGTGTGGCATTTGCTGCCCATCAGGTTCTTTTGGGGATATTTTTGTTTCTATTTGAATTTAAGCAAGATAATGCTTTAGAGCAGTGGGTCCCAAACTTTTTCCTCTGAGCCCCCTAACACTGACAAGCCTCCATCAGGGCCTACACAAAAAAGAAATGATATAGTGTTCAAAGTAAATACTAATTTTAATCATTTAAATTAATTAAAATCAAGATAGAATGGGCTTTTACACACGTTCTTGTGAGAAATACCCTTAAAGTTAGTATTCTCTCTCTGTTTTATCTTTGTTTTAGCCAAATTATATCAACCAAATTTTGACCACCTTTTGACCATGAATTCAGGCGTATTTGCACAGGTTTTTAGTCATGTAAGTGTTTCATCCACATGAATACGGTATTGCGGGTGCCTGAAAACATGCATTTTTACAACAATCCCAGAGTGGATAAATCTGAAAATGCCAGCCGAGTGTTTCCATTTGGACAACGAATACGGATAGTTTCAGAAATGATGATGTCATAGGCCCACCTCTCCCTTACACAGCATGCCCGAACCCCAATTACGGAAAAAATTGCAGACTACGGTGTTGCGTTCGTGCTGCAGAAGCTGAGCTTGTTATGGCTTTTACAGCTAAATATTTTGCTCCTCTACAACCACTGTGAGCAACAAGAGGTCACAGAGAACAGCGCACGCCAGTGTTTTTTCATGAATCTCATGATTTATCAGTATGCTCCTTGTTTTGTTCCCTGGTTTTCATGTATGTCTGCAGCAGTGCCACAGTGCCACGCACAGGCCTGGCATATGCACTACAGCATTTTCAGTGTTTTCCTATGGACAGACACATTTACTGAAACAATGCCGTCTCTACAGAGAACGGCTTTCCATTCGAAAAGCTTTTGTCTCCATATGGACAGGGCCCAAAGCTGACAGTGCCACCCCGAGACTCTCTGGTGCCCCCACTTGGGGGCCCACGAAGCCCAAACTGGGAACCAAGGCTTTAGAGAGAGGATTTTGTTGTTGCAGCTCACAGCAGCAGACAAAATAGTTTGTAACTAAGAATAAGAATCGATTAGAGAAGATGAATACAAGCATTACACAAAAGACACACAGAGGGATTAATATAGGACATTCTGTATGAGGAACAGAATTTAGAAAGTGTCAAACTGAATGATGGTCTATAGATGTCCTTGTCATCCATTCATGGTGACAGGATTATATTTCCCAAGGTCATATAATAAAGGTCAAGGTCATACAGTCTAATGTTTAAAGTCATCTTGTGAGCACAACATCTCAAATGACACTCCAGGTCATTTTCTGACAACTTTCTTTGTCTGAAGGTAGTTCTGGAACATGCAGAACTAGAGCACACGTTTATCTGCCAAAGCAGAAAGGTCGTAGGATCAGCAATCAGGCTCATTCCATCGGCGGTAGCCCTATGCTAGGTTGTTCTAGATTCCTTAAAAAGAGGCTGAACATTGGTTATTGTCCCCCCGCCTGCTTTTTACCTACGCCCAGGTAGTTGTGTTTTTTCCTGTGTTTGTTTGTTGGTTTGTAAACAAAATAACTGAAAAAGTAATTGACAAATTTAGTTGGAACTTCCAGGGAATGTTGGAAGTGTTAAGATTCTGGTGGTGAACTGACTCCAGATACAGATCCAGGATATTTTTTAAGGATTCATTAACAATTTTCACTAATAACCCAGTAGCTTCTCAATAGATATCTATGGTATTTTCAGGGAATACTGGTCACGACAAAAGGAAGGGGTGATTAGATTTTGGCTGTGATCCAGATCTGGATGCAGTTCAAGGAATTCTATTAAGAATTTGTTAACATTGCGAGATAGGGCAGTTTTCCACATTTTTGCTAGTAACGCATTAAGGTCTCAACAGATTTTCATTTCAATTTCAGGGTTGGTCATGGCACAATGAAGAAGTGGTGTGATTTGGGTGGTGATCTAGGTCTGGATACAGATCCGGCTATTTTTTAAAAGATTTCCTTTCAACAGTGTGAAATTTGGCAGTTCACAGTTTTGACAATAACTCCCCCAGCAATGAAATGCCTTGGCAGAGGTTTGTGCTCTTGAAGCACCTCTATTTTCACATTTCGTTTTTTTTTTTTTTTTTTCTTTTCAAAATTTTGCATTAATGTACAAAAGGATAAACTGACAACAGCTGGAGGGATGAGGTCAAATGTCCTTGGGCCTCATGATCATCTCTTCCTTGTGAACCTGCCATCTTTCTTCTGGGATTTCTTATAAGGATTTTTTTTGTGTCTAGGTTGAGACATGTTCTTTGTGTCAAAATCTCCTTCAAAAAGACTCATCTTTGTCAGAAGCATGGGTGCCTTGGGATTTTTTCCAGAGCTGCAGCAGAATGAATTCTTTTTAGTACAAACACATACTTGAGGGTGATTGATCCAGTTTAATTTGAGTCAAAAAGAATAAACAGTCCCTCTTTTGCACATATCCCCAAGATGTCTACACTTGCCATCTGTCAAATTAATCCAAAATATGGGAACACCCGCTGATGCTGTCAGGAAATTATTAGATCCTAGAAAATGCCCCCAGAACTTGGCTGGATAACATGCTGTAGTCTGAGTACTGACTTCAGGTTGGAGACTCAGTCTTCAGACAATTGGACGATTGTGTCACAGAAGCTTTGAAGATGTCATTAGTTTTTGAACAGCATCACTCTGGACAGATCATCCTGACAAAGCCATTAAACTGTATTTTGTCCCATTTTGTCCCATTTGTCCCTTCCAATACCAAATCAGATCACCAACATCAACGTGAATCATCTGATCTATTGATGATCTTTTGTTGTACACAGATAAAAGAGTCGCTGTGATGGCTGCTTCACAGACAGACAGGTTAGGAGATGCTGCCTTTTTATCTATAGTATCTTATCAAACTCACTGAAGGTGATTAGCAGAGCTCCCATGCAGAGCTCTTAAACTTTCACCATCCATTTATCAAACTCTGAGTGTGAACTTTAGTGTATGTAAGTGTTCTGTCATAATGTCAAAATGTCTTCGCTCACTTCAAGGAATTCCCCCCAAGGTTTTTTTCCCTCCTGTGTTCATTCAGCAGTTTTCTTGTTCTCGTCATTTGAATGCGTGCAGTGGATGTTGGGAAGGTTGAGATAAGGGGACAGAGTGTGTTTGTAAAAAAAGGAAACACACAAATAGACGTGTAAACACAGAGCAAAGTAAACACTGTTTGGCCTCTTGCCCTGGACTACTTATCTCTGCAGAAGAGACCAGACGAGCCAGACCGCATTAAACCTTTTTCACTGACTGTGTGTTGGCTTGTGTGTACGAAACACTTGCAGGCAGAGAAATATTCCCATAGACTTGCAGACACAGACTGAAACAGGCATACAGGTGTCACACATTGGGATAGTCGCTAAGAAACAATATTTGTAAAACCGACAACACAGTCCAGGAGAGAAAACATCACAAAATGTCTCAGATTAGCGCTTGGCAATTTATCGACTTCTGATTATGTTTGCAATTGTGGCCGTCCACAAACAAAAGAAAAGACTAATTGTCATTACATGATTACAGTGCTGCATGCTGCGCTCACTGTGTCGTGTAGGTGAGGCACTCCCTCCTAAGAACAGAAAACAAGTGTTAGTGCTCTGAGTGACACAGTTTCAAGCTGTGTGTGTGTGCCTGGACTAATTGTGTTGCTCCCTACCTGCCAATACGTCCAGTGCTCTGACATTCAGTGGTAAGATTTCTGCGGTTTATTCCAAAGTAAAAGCCTGGTCTGTTATACACAGTGATAAGGCTATCCACGATTCCTCCATGATGTTTTTATTCTGAATATGTCTCCAGGCCAGCTGTGACGCAGTGTTAATTTTGGCAGCACTTTTTAATTTTTTTTTAATAATAGTCTTTGGCCCAAAATATCTTTTAATGTTAGTCATAACTTAGTCATCTAAATTGTTTTAATTTTGGTCTAGTTTTAGGTGATGAAATTTCACAACACTTTAGTCAACCAAATCGTCTGTAAATTTAGTCCACTAAAATATAAGGTGTAGTGTAAGGCATTTTTTCTGTTTCCTTGAATTTCTGAAGTCACGTTTTACACTTGGATTCCACCACCATGAAGCTATGGCAGTTGTGACTGGATGTCCCTCTTAACTCATCCAACCTGTCCACACAACCAAAGTAGCTGTGATTGGATATATTCCTAACTTGTCCCTACTTTCTACATGACGATTTAGTCTCTGTCAAACACTTGCTCTAGTTTTTATCTGTTGAAAAAAAATGTCAGTTCATTAGTTTTAGTTTATGTCCACGTGCACTTGTTTTGTTTTGATTATAGTCTAGTTTTCGTCAGGGGAAAAAAAGTTGTTGACGAAAGCTATGTCAAAAATAATTAGTCAACAAAATTAACACTGCTGTGATGTGACTCACAAAGTCATGTAGCACTTTCCTGTAGTCCCCTCTAAACTCTTTACACAACAAAACCCTCCATCCGTCCATTATCTATACCACTTATCCCTTTTGGGGTCAGAGGGACTTGAGCCTATCTCAGCTGACACTGGGCAAGAGGTGGGGTACACCGGTTGATCGCAAGGTCACAGAGAGACAGACAACCATTCACACTCATACCTAAGGGAAATTTGGAGTCACCAATCAACCTAATGAGCATGCTTTGATCAATGGGAGTAAAGCCAAACTGCCTGGAGAGGACCCATGCATGCACACATAAATGCCCTGTCTGACAGGGATTGAACCATCAACCTTCTTGCTGTGAGACACGTCACTGTGCTGCCCTATACAACACAACATTAGTTTTAAATTACAAAGGTGATTTACACTGTTTAAACAAAATGACATTTTTATAATAGTAGTTGTGTTTGAGTATCTCCAGATTCTTTGATTTAATACAGCATAATAGGGCCAATTAAAATATCGTGGGATTATAGCAATGTATAGATTCTCAGTAATATCATCATTGAAAAATGTAGAGGTAAGCGAATAACTTAAAATGTGGGCTTTTGCTACTTCTGGTTGCTTGATGCACAACAAAAACTCCTGTTTTTCACTCAGGTTTCAGACACCTTGGCCCCCATGTATCAACAGTATGTTTGCATGGGTTTGAATGTAATGATTTCATAAAAATGTCAGGAGGGTTGCTTCAATGATAACATTGTAATAATATAGTCGCAAGAGATTCATATTAAGTAGTCAGTCATCAATAATGTCAACTCATGAGAAAAGGATGGAAAGTTGTCATATTTTCTGCACTGATAAAAAAATACTGTCTGCAATTTAAAATCAGAGGCTACGTTTACATGCAGTCATTAAACCTTTCACAACCGGAATATTAGCTATAACCCGGTTGCGTGCAGCCATGTAAACACCCAAAAACCTTTTAAAAATATGCTTATATTCTGGTTTTTAAAAACCCGAATGTCACCCCTGGGTTACTCCTTTTCTAACCCGAATATTTGGTCATGTATACGCTGATCGGGATATCCTCATCAAAAGGAACATTAAGTTGTGTTCTGCGCATGTCCCTTTCGCAAGGAATCTTGGTCTTTTGAGTACAGGAAGTACTTGTTGTAACATGGCACAGCTCCGGCTTGATTTCCTAATTCTTCACGTTCTCGTCTTCCATTAATGAAGAAACTGACAAAGAATAGTGTCAAGTATTGGTGGAGGGTCGGTTCCAGCTCCAAAGCGCAAACGAAGCCCGACTGTTAGCTGCTCCGGGCCATTCATTATCCACCGTGCTGCTGCTGTTGTTCTCATTGCTATTGGATACAGGAAGAAGAAGCGGAAATGACGCACATTGCGTGATGACGTTCTCTGTGCGTCGCTGTTTTGTTCGGGATACTATTCACAGAGGAATAACCCTGTTTTGCTCATGCATGTAAACTGGGTTATATATTGCTATCAAACCTGTCCCCAAAACATTGTGATATATTGAAATTTTGAGGCCATATCAGCCACTTTTACTGACCATGCTTACACGCAGCCTCTAGCTGTGAAGCAATAAAATTTGAATAAACTCATGAACAGTATGAGAGTACACATTGACCAATCACTTTATCTGTTCTGTAATAAAAATCGCACAGTTAGTTATTTTGACTTGTATGATACAGACATGTTGCCTAATGAGTGTCAGAACCTTTAAACAACAGTTGTTATAGGCATTTAAGTGTCCTGCCAAGGCAGACAGAGGCAGTAGATGGAGTAGGACCAAGAGAAAATCAGGGGACTGAGATGCTGGATGGAGCTCGGGTCAGATTTCAATCCAGTCCACCTATTTGAGGACCCTCTAAGGGCTATGCAGCCTATAAGCAAACTTGGGCCTAGTTTCTTTTTTTAAATGACTGATCTACAATAAAAGTTTCTACTGTATTACATTAGTTTACATCTTTAGTACAGTAAAGAGAAATGTAGTTGCGATGTATAAAAACTGTGCATCAGCTGTAAAATGTAAATGCATAGAAAACATCTGCAGGTTAGCATGCCTGCTGCTGACTGCTTTGCTGGGATGTGCTTAAAAGTTTGTACATTTTCAGTCCAAAACTTTAGCCATGGCACAGTGTAGAGATATGTGATGCATTACATGACACTGGCCTTACTTTTCATTAGATGTTACCATTACAGGCCTGGTATTGCAGATTAGAGCTCACTTTGAACATGTTCAAATAAAACTGCTGATGACATCTAAGAAACGATCAAGAGCAACAAGTTAATATACTATCTCTTACTGTGATTTTGAGAAAATAAAACACAAGGAGAAGTCACTTTTCTTAAAATCCTGTAGACAGGGTTCCTACATATTTGACATTTCAAAATTCCATACTTTTTCCATACCCAAATTTCCAGACTTCTCGGCAAAAACATCAAATAATTTGTGACATTTGAGTATATAGTGAATCGTGTAAAAAAATTATGGAATTTAATTGTATGTTAATTCTGAATATGTCACTGAATAATTTCCAGAAGATTACAGCTAGGTAATGTTGCTCATACAAATAAAGACGAAACCCAGATGACTTCAGTGCACAGCTTTTTTATTTTAAGTTGCACGTGAACAGCTGAACTACTGTACTGTAGTACATCTCTCAAACCCCTGGAGTAACACAAGGGAAGTAACAAAAACCCCTGGATTAACTTATTTAACTTTAACTTATTTTAAGTGACACCCTAAAAGGTTGGATATGTAGAATATTTATTAAAAGCTATATTCTTTCAAAAATAATATACCCACAGAGCGTTTAGAGGAGTACAGGTCGTATAATCAATAGGTGGATCAATAGATTATCATATACATGTTCGGATGGCTGTATTTGTATAGTCTGTTGACTGTCATAAACAAGTGATTAAGGTTTACAGTGCGTTTACTGTCGTGGACTCCCGGTGCCACCGAACCCCACCCCCCACCCCCACCCGGGACGAGCGCCGTGACTCCTTAGGGTCTGAGCGCATGTTTGCTTTCCAGCAGCGGTGTGGAAGGCAGAGAGTCTTCACTCTCCCCGTGACAAGCTACAAGTCATTTTTTAAGCTGTTTAATGACGGTAAAATGAAGCATAAGGTAGCCTAAAGCATAGACATATATACATGTCTATGGCCTAAAGATCCTGACTAGTCCTCCTCTGTGTCCTCTGATCAGAACGGGGTCCCTAGCAACCATCCCTTTTACATAGCAACGTGATTACAGTAGGCCTACTATTACTGCGCTGGCTCAAACGCTTGTTAGTAACCATGGCAACGGAGACTCGGAGCCTAAGTTTTTTTCAGCGCATCATGACACTGGAGTCTGTACGTTAAACACACAAGCGGTAAAAAGTGAAATGGCCGTCACTCTGAAATATGTGTCATGTAACATTTAAGCCGTCACCTCACCTCCCCTCACTTAACTATCAGACTGTGGCAGAGTCACTGTGGTTCTGCGCTGCGGCCACAGCGGGTCTCTCTCACTTTTTTTTCTTTTTTTATCGCCGACGAGACACATTAATTAGTCTGCTATTATAGACGGCATGTCAGTGCACCGTAGCCAGCTTATCATAATATACTATTGATTGATTGTGCAAATAAAGTAAACGTACAATAAACATGACAGGTCTGGTAACATTAATTTCAGTATGTAAACATTTGAAATTAACGCGGTTACCTAAAACAAACAGACTGAATTCATAATGTTCAATAATGCTCTCACCGTTCATCAAGTTCGCTGGGTTGACTTAAAAACGTAGCGGTCCTAGGTGCAGAAGATGCCGCAAAGAGGCGGCTGTGTTTCTTCCACATCATGTGGCTCAGCACCGCCGCCTCCCCCATGTTGGAGATGTCGAAGGACTTCATGCAAAGTCTGCATTTTGCTTTTCTGGTCTGCCCGGAATCCTTTGCCAACCAGCCTTTGTATTTGGGATTTTTTAGCCACTCCTCTGAAAATTTACATCCTCCCATTTTAGCTCGCTCACGAGCAGTAGCTAGTTCACCTGCCCTACTTCTTCTTCTGTTGGTTTTGCTTGGTGGCTGGCATCCAGTTTACAGGTGCATTGCTGCCAGCCTGCCACCTACCGGACCGGAGTGTAATGTCAGCTGAGAAATCTGCCCAAATGTTTTCCGGGACTGTAACCGTCTGTGTGCTCTCACACAAACATTTTTAGCTGCGCTGCCAACAGATCGATGCATTTCTCTTTGTTTGATATTCTTTTTCTTTCTTTCTTTTTTTTTTTAGAAAATAGAACAATGATAGAAGTCTTGGAAACATGAATATTTTTCCATACAATAGTTTCAATTTTCCATACTTTTCCAGATCTGGAAAATTATAAAATCAAATTCCATACCTTTCCATACTTTCCATACTGCGTAGGAACCCTGTGTAGACATATAGACAAATGGCTAATTTGATCATTAAAGCGTGACTTTGACTCGAGATAAACTTTAAAGAAAAGAGGCTGTGATTGGAAGAATTTCATCACTAAAATACTCTGTGGACCATTTTGCTGTTTGTAAGCAGTGATGACATTTTGTGGGCAGAGCCTAAGTGGTGGCATTAAAATTGCTTAGAATAGATTGTTATCAGTACATTTGGACTCTTTCACTTGCATACTCAGCAAAAATATTAATGCACAAACTCAAAAGGTTAAGTTAGGATGACCTTTCCCTTAACATGCCCAAAAATATTATGTATTTTTGTACACAAGTATAATTACTTGTCTCACGTGTTGAGTTAATCCTTCCATGTGTCTCGTGCTTCATGACAGTGTGGTGGTTATTCAGCGTGACCAGTACACAGCCACTCCTTACAGTTGGCACAATAAAAGGCCACCCCAAAGTGTGGACTTGTGTCACATGTCAACATGCCACAGATGACGCAAAACATGAGGAAGCGTGCCATTGGCATTATGAGTGCCAGGATGTCAGTTACGGCAAAAGCAGCACGTTTTCATTCTGTTCATTCATACAAACGGTTTAGTGCGTTTATATTTTTGTTGAGTGTAGTTAAATGGTTTGACAGTGGAAGTCAAGTTGTCTTACAGTGACAGGCTAACCCTCACCAATGTGGAAAACTTTTTTTTTTTTTGGCACTTAAGATCAACCATTAACTAAACAGAGAAAGCTACAGTGGACAGACATCACCATGTATTTTATAGTGATACGACCCTGTTGATGAAAAAGGAAAACACACATTAATGGAAGTATTCTCCGTATTCTGTGAAAATGTCCAGTACATTAACTGAGATTATCAGATATTTTTGTGCAGTAAGGACTGATTCAAAGTTGTACTGAGCGTGGCTTGTGTGCTATGTGCTGACTTTCAGCAGGAAGTGTCTGTTGTTTTCATCATAACAGAGAAAATTAAAGTGTTACACGTCCTGATAATTATGAAACCAAACATACACATCAGATTCAGTTTAACTGAAAGCCTAAGCAAAGAGACATTTTTATTACATTGTGAACATAAAACACACAGCTTTGTAAGATGCGGGCTAGTATAAACAAATTAAACACCTACATATTGACCGTGAACCTATTTTTTACAGTATTATGAGCACTGATTCTTTATTTCTTGTTCAACTAATTGTTTAATGAATGTTATGACAATGTTGATCTCTACAAACACGCACTGCTTTTACCACTATTGATTCAGCGATAAATGTATGTAATTAGCTTTATGGAGTGTTGTTGGTGAAAGCTATTTGAAGAAATGCTCATTCACTCTTCTTCACAGATATCTTGTGGCACATTAATACACTTTGACTCTTTTATCAGTATTCTAAACTGCATTTGTACATACCCCCATGTATGAAGACTGTGTTTGTTCCACCAGAGCTACTATCAGTGTTAAAAAAAAAAGACTTTCATAAAAACACAAATGCACACTGGGGTCGAGGGGAAGTGTTTCGCTGGGAAATGTGTGAAGTTCTCATGAGATTTAAATTGGCTGTTATCTTTTTCCCTGTTGACTGTAGGATTAGCTTAAGTTATGTAAGTGTGCTCACACATGCACACTCACACAATAACAATGTAATACTTATACTTAAAAGTGCTTCGAGAAAATGGTTTATGAGGAACTTTTAAAGGAAACTGATGGCCTAAAACAGACAAATAATTTCTATTCAAAGAAGCACAGTAGCTCCTGAAAGGGCTCCCTGCATCCCGTTTTATTCATCCTCTTCTTTATTCCAACAGTTCTTCTCATCTGTCGCCCTCCTCTCCGCAGTCTTATCAGTCTCTGCCTCACCACATATCAATCCATCTCTCCAGATCCTCCTCTTTCAATCACTCCCTTTTTCATTTCTGCCTCTATCTCTATCCATCTGTTCATCTCATTTTAATCAAAAGCCTCTTCAACCTGTTGGCTCTGTCAGCAAATATAATCTGGCAAACATTGTCACAGACACACAAGCTAACACAAAACAAAAGTACCTGAAGAAAGAAAATAGAAGTGTTTGTCGCATGTTAACAAAAAGACTTTTATACCACAATACAGCCCTATTTCTTAAGACAAAAACAGCAGAGATATGGTAATGGACATTATAAAAGGTATACAGCTGTACAGACATTTCATTACACCCTAGATCGTTGTAGTAATCAGTAACTGTAAAGTCATCGCTCTTTAATGCTGCTGAGAACTCAGGGTGACCTTGTCTGTGATACCACACACTTAACCACAAAGGGTATGCTGTCATTCCAAACAAGAGTCAGTTTATAAAAATGTTGGAAATGGGAAAATGTCCTCTGACAAACTAGAATACAAATGTAAGTTACATTTACATATACATCAGCAATCTCTCACTTAAAAGTTGATGTTTTAACAATTAGAGTGGGCATCAGTGCGCTTAGCCCACGGTTCAGTATGCACCTCTTTCTTTTTTATCTCAGTTCAGTGCGGTTTTGACAGCTTGGTCATTGAAGGTCTTTGTTAAAAAAAAAGTCTTTTTCATTCTTCCGTGTTTTAGGCATTTTTTCCAGAACAGCATGGGGTTATTAGTAAGAAAAAACATATTTATTTCTTTTTTAACATTTTTAAAAATTTATTTTAATGCAAAAAGACATTCCCATAAACATCCTTGATGCAGTTTAAGATAAAACAATTTAAAAAATTGAGGGGATATGTATTGCAGCTGTTATTTACAGTGAGCCCGGGGTGCAACATAAAATGATTGGGCACGAGTCTCAAACCTTGAGTCCAAGTCATGTCTGAAGTTCTTGAGGGGTGAGTCCAAATGGAGTAAAAAGTCACTTCTGGGTGCAACTTAAGTGGTGGCTTGGGAACCGAAAACCGTTTAGACTTTGGATCATAATATTGTTTAAAAAACATTATTAATCTGAAGTTTCCTTAAACAAAAAGAAATATCAGTTGACTTTGTAGTTTCTGCAGTTTTTACATCATTGTTAAAAGTTTGGGGGAATAACCCTTTGTGTCAATATGTCCTCACAATAAGGGCAGTATTTATTGGTGTAGTGAGGAAAAATAAAAAAAAAACTCTGCAACAGTACATTAATAAGATACTAACTAGGTCAACAATTTTAGCAGCCAGATTATTACTCTCAAAATGTTCATTGATGCTCAATGTTCGTATCTTCTTCTCAGAATTTGGAACGACTAAAAAATTGAACCAATTAGCAGAACCGGAAGCCAAATCATCAAGAACTTAACGGTACCTAACAAAACTTAAGTGTGACATGAGTCCCCTACTCTGCTGTGCACTAAGGTACTGTCAGGATTTCAACTTTAAGATTCTTTAATTAGTGCCAGGTCATTAATGGACTTTCCCTTAAGGTGATAATTTGACTTTCAATTGAGATTACGCTTAAGGCCTCTCAGGATCATAAAAATGGACCAATCATGATCATATGCACTGCATGTACGCTCACACTGCTGAAGTGCCCCCTAACCCCTCCATCCTCACACCCCACACTGCTGAGGAGTTGAGCCTGAGCATGCTAAAAAAAAGAGGCTAACATTTGCTAAATGGTGAATGAAAACAGTTTAATGTTTGTGTCATGGATTAGACGTGAGTGTGGCTGACTTTTAAGACATTAAATGAGTGTGTGTACATCGAAAAACAGAGTCTCAAGCTGTGCCTGTGCCAGGACTGTGCCCCAAAAGTGTGTCAATACCTCCGGGGCATTAACATACAGTGGTAAGACGGTCCGCTGTAATCAATGATTAGACCGAGCACTTTTTTGCATGATGCCGTTATTCTAAATTTGTTTCTGGGTTGGCTATTCAGTTATTGATGTGCCTTGTGATTCACAAAGTCGTAAACCGCATTATTTGTCTCCGCTTAACAAAACAGGAGCTTGAATTTAAGTTTTTGTACTGTAGACACTGACACTGAAACGCTGTGAAATTATTATAAGTGTGACTGCGTTTAATTAGATATCTCCCCCTTCACTTCCTGTCTGTGTATCATTGCTTTGAGGGATTTTTGTAAGTACATACCAGCTTGAGCTGCACAGTGGCACAGCAGGTAGTGCACGTGCCTCACAGTAGGTTGCTGGTTCTATCCCTGTGTCGGTCAGGACCTTTCTGTGTGGAGTTTGCATGTTCTCCCGTGCATGCATGGGTTCTCTCCAGACACTGCAGCTTCCTCCCACAGACCAAAAACATGCTCACGCCCAGTGTCAGCTGGGATAGGCTCCAGCCCCCACAGCCCCACAACGAATAACCGGTATAGATAATGGATGGATGGACATGTCAGTCAGTTGAAGAAGAATTCCTGAAAACCTTCAAAACAACAACTCTGTACAAATATGACGAACACTGTCATTCACTTCAAAGCGTAAAAAATAAAAAGTGATTTAATACGTTTATTTTATACAGTAATTATGATCACACTGCTCTTCAACTTTCAGCACTATTATATTAATTAATCATTTAAAACAGTTTTTAAGACAATACAAAGTAATTTGCAGGATTAATTAAACAGCTGTAGCTGCATCTTAATGCAATATGGTTTAGTTTTTAATCATTTAAAATTCTCGCACAGATGTCAAAAGATCATTGAGTAATTATGTATTATACTCCTGAAATCAACGTCAGGCAAACTAATTGTGATTGTATTTGTTTTATATAAAAGCAGCCCTACCCTTAATCATAGCACACAGTCTTGTAAATGTATGGCTTTGTGGATTAAGCCTATTTTTAACACTTTTAACCACAGATTTACTTTTGGCCTTAGCAGATCTCCACCAACCTGGATCAGGGCTGCACAGAGAAATGGCTGGGCCCCTCAGATACCCAGTGGGGCCCCTTTACAAGTTATTTAGTATAAATTAAAGCCATGTACTAGATCAAAAGCGATGGTGCTATTGTCGGAGTCCTATCCTCGAACTTGTTACCCCTTATTATTGTCCTTTCTGCTGCCATCCTAACATTGATTCTGGTCCTTAAATGGCATCACAGTCCAACACTGAGGGTCAAGTGGTTAATTTTGCTTTCCATTTATGTCAGGGGTCCAACGGGGGAACTAGGAATGACGTAATGTCCAAGTTGAAGCACGTTCTAGTTTCAACTGTGAGCAGAAGTCGGAAAGCACTTTCACGTTAGAAAATAACAATTATCCTCGTAACTTTAGCCCTAAAACACTTCTTGAAACACTGATGGGACTTAAATCAAGTCATAAAATTTTGTGCAACTTTTTAAAGATCAACACCAACCCATTGGTGCTCCAGCTGAAGTTAGCAATATTAGCTCATAACAGACCTGATAAGCTCCTGCAGGACATTTTTGTGCAAAAGTCAACATCCTAATATGTCCACATGTAGATGGTGCACAATACTATTGATGGGATTGATTTTAATGCATAAGAACAACACTAAGTTGTTAGTTTTGGTAAAAATGCACTGCTTTTTCTACCATTTATGCACCTAGCAGTCGTGTTTGTTCACGAGCTCTGGGTATGTGAGTTTGTTCGAGTTTCCTAATCGTGACTTTTAAGGGCGTTCCAGATGACGTTTTCAGAGTGGGACATCGAAAAAAAATTTGAAATCTGTCGTATAGAAAATGCACCACAAGTTCCACTGCCCTTGCAAAATGACTATATAATTGGAAAAAAGGGCCTGTAAAATTGTCAGAAAGAAGTTTTATGTTTTATGATGGACTACATTTTAGTGAAATGTCTATGAATAAAAGAGTATTTTTGTTGCCTTTATAGAAAATATGAGTATTTGTGTTAAAAGCAAAGTCTGGTTATTACTGCTTGAATTTAGGATGGACCACCATTTATCCTCCGTACGTCCCCCATGAGGCTGGCCCCAGAAAAATTCCCCTTTTTACCCCCCAGTTGGCGGCCTTGACCTGAACAACCCCTCCCACAGTATGAGGGCTGATTGAAGACAGGATACAAATGTTACCCAGATGTTATTGTGTCACCATGTTAAACAGCAGGATGACAGCAGAGAAGGTTGTCACTGGAATCCATGAGTCACACGGAGGACACCCAGCGTGAAACTACTCCCAACCCACCCAACATGTCTGACACAAACTCAAAAACAATTACAGGATCTCCCCTTTCAAGGGTATCCCCTAACACACACCAGCCTTTGCTCAAGTACACACAGAAACTTTTTGTGCAAGAATCGCATGTGCCAAAGTTACCCCACCCCTAAACATTTGGCAGATGGTCTTTTCCTCCCTTACACAGAAACAAAAATAGGGTGGTGACCACTTGGACAGTCTGGCAGGGGGAGGATTGTGTGCAACAAGAGTGGAGCAAAGAATAAGATTATGTCTTGGAAATTGAGTAGTGATGGGTTGAAAAATGTGGCTGTGCTGGGACTGTAGGAGGAGAGGGCAGCAGAGGGACGAGGGAAAGTTTAGAAGGGAGCTTAAAGGGGTAAGAGGGCACCATGGTGAGGGGAGGGGGGGAGGTGTGTTAAGAGAGATATGCCAAGTTAAAAAAGACCTGTCCCCTCACTTTTCTGCCCCGTCAGCTTAGAGGGAGAGATAGCACGACCAACAGCGAGCAAATGGAGAGAGTATAAAAGAGGGGATGGAGGGAAGTGGGGAGCTGATAGAGGAGTGAAGGAGGTGGTGAGATAAGGAATTTTTTGGAGAGAGGGAAAGGGCCCAGTAAAGTGCCAAGCATCAGCAGATCATCTTATCTGAGTTTCTGCGTAAAGGTTAAGCATAAAAGGAAGGCACAAGCAGGACTTTATCAACAGAACCATACAAATATGGCTTTCCAAGCAGAGGGGGTCGTTCAGGCACAAAGAGGGAAGTGGAAACATAATTAAGCTTTCTCACCTCTTCACCCATCCAGTTTAAGAACAATGAATCTCAGTACATTGTCAAAATACACAAGAGTCCTACAAAGAAAGCTGGTAAATTCTTTCACAGTGATGTTGGGACATAAGGGAGATGTTGTTATCGCTTATTATGTCCTGTCTGTCGGAGCTTGTTGTGATTGTTTGAAGAGTTTTAAGTGCCAATTTGGGTAGCTTCCCTTAAGTTTCATTTCAATTATTAGATGAGATACTGGCCCAATGTAACTTCAGTATACAACAGAAGAAACAAATTGGTAATGTGAGGGAGCAGCTCTAAACCACTGTTCATTTTAAAGGGAAAGTCTTGGACTTTTTAAGTAGGATTGTATGAGGTACATGTCAGTAGCATCAATATTAGCCACAAAGATGGAGATCAGCTCTGCTCCTGTACAGAAAGAACTATATATTGCTGTAAATGGGGCTCTCAACTCAGTGAAATTAAAGGTTTCTAAACTCAGGTTCAAACACCTATAAGGCGTAACATTATGACCACCTGCCACTATTACCGGTCTGCAGCTATACAGCCAACAAGCTGCAATGGTCTTTTTCTACCAGAACCAACTTCTTCTGCAATTTGAACAACAGTAGCTCGTCTGTTGGATCAGACCGCACAGACTTTTTTGACAGTTGGCCGTAATGATAAACCACCTTTCCATCATCATTTTGATATGAAAATGTGCAATGAGCCCATCCAAAAGGGTGCATGTGAGGCAATGAATTAATAAACATCTTTATTAATATCTACCTTGCTGTGTTTTTTTTCCATACACGCCGTGGCTTCTGTGAGCAGAGCTGCTTTAGGTTGCAGCCTCTCCTAAGGGAGAGAGGATGGCTTGCCATTGCATTTGAATATCAGCCTTCTTGTTCTCTAGTTTTTAACACCTTTGTAACAGGTTCATACCAAGTTTCTCTGCATTTTTGTGTGTTTTTTTTAACTCCTCTGCTGTGACTGCAGAGAGAAGACGAACTTTTGTAGAATCCAGCAAACCATCGATCACACATCTCAAAGGCAGATAGACAGAGGATGGCAATGTTTGCAGAGAAGTTATGACCTAGGTGGTTTTATCTTTTAAACTACTGTGTCATTTTAACAGTGATCTATAATCAGGATTATTCAGTAATGTCCCAGCCCCCACCCTCCTGGAACTGCAGTATCACATGATGATAGCATAGCAAGACTCACACTTAATCATAATATATTATGAGATTTTACCATGAGCTAACTGCTGCACTGACAAAAAAACAGCACGAGTTCTTCAGCAAAACAAGAAGGGTCTAAAAAGCAGCCCCAGTGCATGTATCTGATGATGCAGAGGAAGGCATTGTGTTTATTAATTGATCGTGCATCTCCATAATTTCTCTGAAAAATCAATAAATATACTGAATGTTAATTTTGCTGAATGTGATGCCAAAGTAAAGTCCATGTGTGTGAAGCACTGCATGTTATGTTTGTTAGTAGTATTTATCAAACAGGCACATTTCTGCACAGGGAGGGGAGGCATGAGGACCATGATGCACAACAAAAAACTTAAAAAAAAAAAAAAAAAAAAAAAAAAAAAATCTGAAGGCTATCTAAACAAAACTAAAGACATTGGACAGCATCAAGAAAAAAAAAACCTTGCAGTCATTTCCGCAAAGACGTTTTTAGTGTTTTATGAGTATGACTCTTTATTTGAATAAACAAAATACAGCATGACTGCAAAGTCTTAGAGGCCATTATGTGTATTTTGTAAAGGAAGTTATGCATGTAAAGACAGTAATCAGTGTAATTCTGTGAATCTGAGTCTGACTTTGCTCGTGAGGTAAATTCAAAGCATTAAATTTCACTCTGCTTCAAAACTCCCTAGGGTTTATGAATCTGCAGGCACAGATAACTCAGTTATAATGCAGAGAAGTGTTTTGGCCCAATTACAAAGAAAGTTTAACAAACTTAAAAGCTCAAATTACCACTTCACACAGGCTTATCTATCAAAATGATTATCACAGTATTGAAAAGTGTTTTCGCAGATCACAAATTTTTCTTAAATCGTGCAGGCCTATTCCACAGTTAACACTTTAGCCAGCTATTTCCCACTGTTCACAGTTTTCGTGTCATGCTAGGCTAAACTAACTGGCTTGTTGGGCTTCAACTTTACTTGTACAGATATGAACAAGTAGCATTAGTGCCTTAACACAATGACTGTGCAGCTCAGTATGAGCACTCAAATTATTTGATACAGGCTCAACTATGTAATAATGTTGAATGAGTTTACCATTTATGTACACCGATCAGGTATAATATTATGACCACTGACAGGTGACATGCATAACACTGATTATCTCTTCATTA
The DNA here is from genome assembly GCA_037902135.1 of Cetoscarus ocellatus. Classification (NCBI taxonomy): domain Eukaryota; kingdom Metazoa; phylum Chordata; class Actinopteri; order Labriformes; family Labridae; genus Cetoscarus; species Cetoscarus ocellatus. The sequence continues at coordinate 117,263 of JBAMNC010000245.1, read as the reverse complement.
TGGTACCTGTTAGTGGGTGGGATATGTAGGCAGCAAGTGAACATTTTAGAATAGAATAGAATATTCTCAATTGCCATTGTTACAAGTACAACGAAATTGGAAAAAAGCCATCTGGTCAGTGCATAGCTGTATAAATAAATGAGTAAATTCATTTATTTATTTATAAGTAGAGCCGCTGCAACTGTGTGTGCCGCCATCATATGCAGTCGGTTTTTATCCTCGAAGTTGATGTTGAAGCAGGAAGCGTAAGGATTTGAGTGATTATGACAAGGGCCAAATTGTGCTGGCTAAACAACTGGGTCAGAGCATCTCCAAAACTGCAGCTCTTGTGGGGTGTTCCTGGTTTGCAGTGGCCAGTATGTATCAAAAGTGGGCCGAGGAAGCAATTGTGGTGAAACGGCGACAGGATCATGGGCAGTAGGGCTGAACAATTTCAGGAAAAGATCTTATTGCGATTTTTCTGGCAGCTATTGCGATTTCAATTCAATTCACGATTTTCCTCAAATCAAGCTTCAGTGCAATATTTACTATGTTTACAGTATAGACAACAGCAAGGAAATCAATGATAAAAAGCACGTAACACATTATTCATCACGTAATATTGATGATAAATAATCTGCTTTTATTATTTAAGGGATACTCGAATTTCTACTGCTAAACAGAGGCTTTGTAATGTTGACCTGCTTACCATCACTCCTGTAAATGTAAACTGCCTGCAAATTTGTAAAATAGTATGTGTAAAATAGTTGACACAACAGATCCTGGGTCAGTCAGGAGGGCTGCGAAAAATCGCAGCTGTGGCGATCACATGATTGCAATTTCGATCTGAAAACGATAAATCGCTCATTGAGGCAAGTGGGGAGCGAAGGCTGGCCTTGTGGTGTGACCCAACAGACAAGCTACTGTTGCTCACATTGCTGAAGAAGTTACTGCTGGTTCTGATAGACAGGTGACAGAATATACAATTCATCACAGTTTGTTGTGTTTGGGGCTATGTAGGCTCAGACCAGTCAAGATGGCGGTCATGATGTTATGCCTAATCAGTGTATATTAGCATTGCATAGCCCTTCCTGAACTGCATTACACCAGTTTCTTTTTAATAGAAGTTTGCCTTTTTCAGACTTATCAGTCTCCTCTGATGTGCCCTGTCTTCTTTTGGTAATACAAACTTAATTTACAAGCCAATAATGCTCTTAAGAAACTAAGCCCAGCTGAGGACACAGTGTACCACAGAGGAGAATTAGAGAGCAAAGCTGAAAGCAAGAGAAAAGGAGACAGATGTTTGCTCCTTGTTGTAGTGTCACTCTTGTAGCCGAGCCATCTGACTGCAGTGGTGGGTGGAGATAAACCAGGAGATGGAATAGAGAATAAAAGTGAGGAGGTGGATGGTGCAAGATAAGAGGAAATGATTGGGCCAGAGGATGAAAGAGAAGTGCCGATGAAATGAGGAACATGAAGGAAATAAGGAAGAAGATTTTAGGGAGGATGGCAGCGAGATAAGAAGAAACAGAGAAAGGGGGATTAATGAACAGAAGTGGGAGAATAAACAAGTGGAAGCTTATAATTGAGGGAGATGAAGGGTTGAACAAGGTAACTCAAAGAAGGGGAGGAGATAGAGAAGGAGTAGTCTGCCAATACAGGAGCCCCGCAAAAAGAGCTGACGAGCAGGTTAAAGAGAGTGAGAGAAGGAGAGAGAGGGAAAATACATGAGGCAAACTGAGAGGGAGAGGGAGGGAATGATGAATATGAGAAGACAGAGGAGAGGTGTGAAAAAGTGATAGAGAGTGCATGGCATCACAACAGAGAAAGGGTATTGGAGTGCTGAATAAGCAGCGAATATGTGGAAAAGAAACAAGAGATTAAGGGATAAGAAGAGAATAGAGGAGGGGGAGAAAAGTTTGGACAGAGGGAGGGAGTTTGTGAACAAGCAGGGAGGGAGGCACCCGCAATGAGAGAGGAAAACTAATGCATAAGAAGGCAGGATAATGAGGGTTACATGCCAAAAAATAGATTAGTTTTAAGGGGAAGTAGATTTAAGATGTGAAAAACTGCATTAACATACACATACCTACAGCAGAGCTCAGAGACTATAATTGTTTGCTTTAAAAATCTATTACAGTGTTTGATTAAGTAAATTTACTTAAAACATAAAGTGGGAAAGGTCTGTTATACTGCTCAGTTTTATTAAAGGGAGTTCCAGTTAAACACTGTTACAATGTATCAGAGGACTGTATATTTAAGCACAGATACCTTCAACATTGCTGTTTTAATTTTATGTGTTGGTTGTCCATTTAATCAAGGATAGGTACCAAAATTCCAACATGTCTTATGTCTGTCAAGCCAAATCACAAAACATCTCGAGCGCTTCACTTAGGTCAGGGTAACCTTGCAATGTAGCTGGATCTGCCTGATTCATTGTAAACGGACAGATCATTCTTGCCAAGCTCTAATATACAACAACTGCGCTCAGCCCATAGTGGCCAGACCCAATCAGCATCCTTTTAAGCAGGGGTGATGGCTCAGAGTGAGACGACAGCAGAAAATGACTGCACATACAGAGATTAGCAAAGATGCTGGTTTTGTCAGATCTGAAACATTTCTTCTCTATTAAATAAAAAACAAATAACAAGACTGAAAGCACCTCTCAATATAAAGGATATTTTTGCTCCACTTCTGAACATGCTTTGGCGAGAGTTTTGGCTCCTGTTTTGTACCTATAAGCAGTAGTGCCCACCTACATCATCTGATTGGCCTGTAATAGATGTGACTGGCAGATCAATCATCCTTTCCTCCATCAGATATGCTTTCAAAAGGTTCATCATATTCCAAAACATTTATGTTTGGACTATTAAATATATTCTGTATATTACTGAAAGGTCCATCTGGTGTGTCAGGTTAAGGTCAGCAATGGGCATCCTTGAATCCCAAGAGGGCCACATAAAACCTTTCTTCAGTGCCTGAGGGCTACACTGTTACATATTGTCAGGTACTTCAAAATTAACCGAACAAAAAGACCAAATATAAAGCTTTCATAAAAACTGATTACATAAACATTAATTTTTTATGACACAAAAACAAATACAAATGCATCTTTTATGACCATCACAGAATTAAAGCCAATATAAACTTATTTTTAAATGCAATTAAACAATTACTGTTGGACAGTTTTAAGTACTATCTTCCTTTCCAAAGATAATATTTACTAATACTGTTTTTAGCTCAAGTTTACAAGTATATTTCTTAAAGAAAGACAGTCATTGTCTCTCTAAGCATATTTTGTCAGGCCTGGTTAGAGCCAAATATGCTGAACATTCTCTACCTCCTATGATAAGTGAGATGTCTAAAAATGTCCACCCTGGTTGAATAGGGACCTTAAGGGCAACAGACATATGGGCTGTGATAAAATTAAACATTACGAGTGCTGTGCACTTCCTGTTGGCTTTGCTAGCAAGCAGCAAGCAATGCTGAAACTTGACAGCTCTCTCCATTTCATACACACTTTGCTTTAATTTTTTTTATAAATGGCATACTTCTAGTTAAAACGATATTGATACCAGATGGCAGCACAATGGTAAGTTTGGCATCCATCATGTTCAACTTTTGGGTCAAAGCCTAGGTAATCTACAAATGATCCACAAATAAATGACAAATATGCATTAGATGGTAAATAGAAAGTATTCAGGTCAAAAGTACCAATGCTTAAGTACTAAAAATTGTTTTATTGTTTGTTGGTTTTTATGTAGAAATCATCAATTGAGTATCAATTTGGTGTTTTTATGAGAAGAAAACAGATAATACTTAACTGCATCAGTGCTAGGATCTGAAACAACATCACACTCCATATTGACACTGACACAAATAACTCCACCGTGTAACAATTCCACTGCAGTCATAGCTGGTGTGTTAATTACATTGGTATTCCCTCAGACATGGTGTTGCATAGAAACAGGCTCTCGAAGGAGATTGTGGGGGAAATTAGAAGGATCTCTGGTGCTGCTACATGGGGATCATTGAGAATTAAATTAGATCATTACAAAGATGTATTTGATCTGTATGCAAACTATATGCTGTAAGTAAAAGAATCCATATAAACTAATCATACTTGTTTGTTTATGTGAATAAATGAGAACTCTGTCTCTTTTAAATATAGCCCTAAAGGAGCACATCATTATGCCTTTATCATCTGCTTCTCTGAACAGGACAAAAGTCAGAGCTGCCATCTTTTAAACATTTTTGGCCTTTAACAAGCAAGACATGGGTAAACACACCTCTAAGCAACTATGCAAGCTCCTGTGTTGGAGATGTAAATTGCTTACAGTGTTTACATGTGTGTGTACCCAGCTTGCAGTTTCTGTTTGACTGTGTAGCTTTGTTCTGGATCATTTGTTTTTTTCTGAATTTTAAAATTCTGCAGGAGCTGCAAGTATAGTGGTATAGAGTGTCATATTTGATAAGTACGCAACCAAAGCCTGAAACCAGTTTATCCATGCCCACCTCTGCTGGTCACTTGTGTTTAATCGAGTGGTCAATCTAACCAGAACTGCAAGAGGTTTAGTTAATGGTATACCGCTGCTGTCAAGAAAAAATGCATGATTATGACCGAATGAGGGAGAGCAGTTGTTAGACAGTGGCTCTGGCAACTATATGCATGTCACTTGTAGAGCTGTTTGTCTTTCCTAGTCTCACGATATAATTTGATTCCGATTATTGATTCAAACACTTTTCATTGTGAACCAAAATAAATCAAATTCATAGCTCATCTTCACATTCTTGATTTCTTCTTCCTCAGCAACAAGCTGAAACTGCAGTCTAAATGCAGCCTGTGCAAGGTTAAACGATTACTGAATGTCTCTGCGTTGATGCATTTTTACTACATCTTCATCAAGACGCATCAGTTGAAAGATTATGTTTGACACCCCTCTTCACTCGTATCCCAGCAAGTTTTTCACAGCAAAAGCGCAGCTTGTAATATAAAGGCAATGGGGGCCATCTCTCAAATAAGCCAGTTTTAGAACAGTAAAGTGATGATGGCTGTAGCACTTGCAGTCATGACAACAATCATAAATATGCCACAGCCAAAAGTTGGCCCACCCTAAATACTCAACGGAAGTATACGCAAGACTTTCCTGCTACTATGCTTTAACTGAGAATCTAAAAGGAAAAGTGAAACACTGTAAAGACTCTTACTTCTTACTTTCTTGTTCTAGTTGTTCGTCATCTTGACAGCATTAAAACTAAGGGAAAACTTGTGTCCTTCAAGAATAGATAAAGTTTAAAATAGTTTGCAGATGAAGGATGTGTTGACTTCCTTTGGAGCAGCTGGAGCTTATAGCATGGTGCATTGTAAAACTTACCCCCTGACAAATGGAATCCAATGACCCCTTGCAGCAGGGCACTGGTTTTAAATTGAGTTTTGTGTTCAAACTGAAACAGTTTCCCACTGCTGTTCATATGGCTTTTTATCCACCCAAATCTCCAACCACGAATCCATCTGTCCTGATCTAAGACTAGCTTTTCCTTGGGAGAGACATTCGACATTCTGAGAAAGCACCATGATGCCAGGGGGTTTATGCTAGCAGGGCTAAGTGAGGGTGAGAACATGACAAATGTCAGAAATGACACTGCAGAATGATGAGAGCTGAAGCCGCTCTCACCCCGGGAGATCTGTCCCTGCTGAAGGAAAGAGATAAACACTCTGTGTATTTATGTTTCGTGTGTTTTGTATGTGTGTGTGCAGAGAGAGACAGAAAGAGAGAAATCCTCTAGTGCTCCGTGAGCACTGTGTCTTTGTTACTCTGACAATGGTGCTCTGACACAAATGAAAAAGAATCTTTCTCCCTCCTCTGTCAAACACTTTTATCTTTTCCTCTCCAACTGTCAGCGTTTCTCTCCACATTTCCCTCTTTCTCTCTCTTATTCTTCTGATCCCCCATTTGTGTTTCTCAGCATTTCTCCTCTCTCTCTCTTTCTGTCTCTTCCTCTCTTCATTAGCTTCCCCTCTCCTGTTTTCATTTCATCATTCACTCAGATTTGGGTTTAAGAGCAGCAGAGAGGAGAGAGAGGGGAATACAAATACTGCAAGGGTGAAATGGCGATCGAGGCGATGGATAGGAGCATGGAAAAGGCATTGTTAGGGGGATATCAAAAGGGGAAAATGAGAAAGAAAAGTTAACAGGCAGGGAAAAAAAGATGGATTTAAAAAAGAGAAGGGGAGAGAAATGGCAGCAGGGATGGTGTTATGTGCTTCTGTGGAGCCGGCAGCAGGATAAGTGATCCCAGCGGTAGATAGAAGGTCAGAAACACACTGACAGGCAGACCGCTGCTTAACCCGGCACTCTTGCCTCGCGCACACACACATTCACACATACGCATGCAAACTCACACACCCACAGACAGCTGATGTGAGGCAGGCGGACTGAGCGCAGGACGGCTGTCAAAACATCAGCATCTGCTCAGCATCACACACGACGCTCAGAGCAAACACGCACACACAATCATACATCCAACAAACAGCATCCGAGCGGCCCTCTGAGGCATCACGGCTGATATTTGATAAAATCATGGTGCCACAGCTGGGGCTTCATCGAAACATACACACACTTCTATTCACATTTACAGTGCCAAGCGCCCTTTCCATGAGTTATTGCTCCACACAGATATAGAAGTGACAACATTTAGGGCTGTGTATTTTAACATTTGACTGGGATTATTGCATCAGTAGTTTGATTGATGCAACACAATGACTTGGTTTCACAGTATTGAGTATAATGAACACAAATGTGTTAAATCATGGAGAAAGCAATCTGTGAAGCATGAACTCTAAGACTCATTTATAAAGTCGTTTGGAAATCAAAGTGAATACAATAGAAATATTTTGAATGATGGTATAAAAACTAATTATTTTTGGTTTCAAGTAAGATGTGGTTTGAGTTGTAAACCCAAACCACAAAATACTGTGTAAAAAAGTTGGATAATTGTGTAAAAAAAGTTTGATTATTGTGTGAAATTTGGATTTATGACAAAATTCAGTCGTTGTCAAATCACTTTTTCCAAAAATCGTCCTCCAACTGTGGAGCATACATGCTAATAATCAAAGATATTTAAATAAATCAAATTTAGATAAGTGCTGTGTTTGTTTATGAAAGTGTCCATACACATGTGTCTTTTTTAGATATTCAGTAAAGACACATATATGAGTATATGTCTCCTATTTAATCAGTCTTTTAATTCTCATATCTTATACTTTGTACTTAGTATTTTTAATCTATTTTTATCACTTTTTTCCCCCCGCAATTTATCTTTCTTGATTAAGTCTTATGCTATTGACTGAATATTCAGATTTATTTATGGCCCTGCTAAAGTTGATATATTTGTTCTAAAGTTTTATGTATATTCTATGTTCTGCTCCCACTGCTGCTGCACAGATAACTGCCCCATTGGGGACAAATAAATAAAAGTGAACTATTTAAAGTGAAAAGAAGGGTAATACAAGAAAAAAAAAAGTCAAAAGCCCCTTCTTTACAATTTCACTCTTTGAACTGTAACCTCTGAATCCATTAGAAGAAGAAGAAGAAGAAGAAGAAACCTTAATTCGTCCCACACGGGCAAATTTGCAGTGTTACAGCAGCAAAGAGGACAGCAATGATAAAAATTAAAAAATTAGACTTAAGTATTAAAAAGAGCAGTATGTACATTATTCTAACTTTATAAAAAGGGCTTGGATACAAAAACTAAAAAGCAAATCCTATGAGGACTATTTTCACATTCACAAAGTAATTGCACACGGATGTAAGTGATTGCACATGGATGTAACTGCACAGTGTTAGAGAATTTGCACAATTTATGGTGACTGCGAGCAGTGCTGGTTCTACAGTCTAACAGCAGCAGGCAGGAGCGACCTGCAGTAGCGCTCCTTCACACTCTTCCGGTGACGCAGCCTGTCACTGAAGGAGCCACACAGGGCTGTCAGAGTGTCCTGCAGGGGGTGGGAGTCCCGCTCCTGCGTTCATGCTAGCTTCACCAGCATCCTCCTTTCTCCCACCACCTGCACTGAGTCCAGGGGGCACCCCAGGACTGAGCTGGCCTTCCTGATCAGTCTGTTCAGTCTGTTCCTGTCTGCGGCTGAGATGCTGCTGCCCCAGCAGACCACTCCATAAAAGATGGCTGATGCCACCACAGAGTCAAAAAAAGGTCTTTCGGAGTGCTCCCTGCACTCCAAAAGACCTCAGTCTCCTCAGCAGGTACAGTCTGCTTATTATGAGCATTGTCTGCAGCTTATACATTTTAAGCACTGATAACACAATAACTCTGACTGCACTGTGGTTTGTATATCAGTCAACTGATGATAAAGTCTGATACACTTTTACTGTACACAGTTAAGGAAACAAGAAAAGTTCCAGTTTCGATTTCTGTCAAACACATAAATGGTAGCATGATGTGCTTTGAGTCATGTGTCTTACACTGAATGCCCTCAGATGTGGCTGTTGCACACACTGCAATTGCAATGTCAAAACAACATATTGCTATCCCTAGTATTAATGGTGCCTTTGTAGATGTGCAAACTACACATGCCAAAATGCAGTTTCATTCCTCCACACCATAATATGTAGATGTGGCAGCGACTACCTCACACTTTAACTACAGTATGTGTATTTTTTACTGTGCTCCATAATATAGCTGTGTGCTGAATACAGTGATTTAACACTCCTCTTTATCCCAGGGGACTCAACGACCAAAGGTCTCATGTCCTGGTGTGTTTGACCACGTTTATGTCTTAAATGTCTACTAAGCAAGGATGTGATTTAAGTTTAATAAAAAAATGAAGGATTTTGTCTCTGTTGAGGATCAGACGCAGATCCTTTTTCTCCCTGTTGGGAAATCTTGGATCTGAGGGGACAGCTACAAGAGGCTTTGATGCAAGCTCTGCACTGATTGGCTGCCCAAACAATGTCTGACGGAGGAGGAATTACAGGATTCAAAGCAGACTTTCAAATCAGCCATACCATTGGCCTGGTAGGAGCAGAAAACACACATGGAGGCTGTATAGCTGTTACAGAATAAACCCCAGGGAGTAGAAACTGAGTGTTTTAAGGGACATAGAGCATTTCTTTGTAAACTAAGAGCTCCACAAGCCCTTCAGACACCATTAAAGACGGAGACATTTGACTTTGCAGAACATGGGACCTTCAAAATGTGGACCTGTTGGACCCCAGGACTATTTTTAGTTCATCTGAGATGAGCAAGTGCCCAGAGAAGTCAGAGCTGCCTCTGAATTTTTGATATGGGGTTTTTGCTTTGGGTTGTAGAGTCTTATCTGACATACAGTATGTAGATGCTGCAACATGCAACTGGCAAAGGGCAACTATTCCCAAACCCAAATGTGCTACTCATCGCAGAATGATGCTGGATTTTAATGCAGTGTAGCCTGTAGGAATCAGAGGTCACAGGCATTTAATATTGTTTTTTGTCATGCCCCTTACATGCAGAGATCGTCCTAAAATCTCTGAATCTTTGATGATACCATGAATGGTCAAATGGTAAAGTCTCTAAGTTCCTTATGACTGCACATTAAGGAGAAGTGTAACTGTTCGACTGTGTGTTCATGCAGTCTTTCACAAAGTGGACAATCTTGTGCATTACAGGTAGTCATTAATACTGTAAAGACTAGAAAAGCTGTGCCCTTTAAAATTATGGACAGTTACATCTGCACTGTTAAAAAGGAAAGTGGTTGGTATTTGAGTATTTACAGTAGACCCAGCTTCTGCCAAAGAACTTGCAGGAAATGTCAGGATGCATAGATCACTGTCAGTCATAGCACTGAAGCAGATTGCTTATGTCTACATTGAGAAACTATTTTCAACAAACCCTACTTTAATTGGTTATTGTTGATTTTGTATGGCTACTGTTCATGTCTTTAGCTGTGAGTTTATTTTGTGCATGGGTTTACGTAAAAATCAATGTGTGTTTGTGTGTGTGTGTGTGTGGGCTAATTGATTATCCTAGTCAGCCCTGCTGTTCAGACTGCAGTAGCTGTCAGCAGGAGCCAACTGTTTCCCTAACAAGCCTTACAAATACACCCACACACACATTATCAAGTTATCCCATAATGCAGAAACAGACGCTTCAAATTCTCTAAAGCGGGACATAAAAAATCCATAAAGTTCATGCCGAGTGACGAGCCTGAGCTGTTATTCCTGACATTTGCAGGTTTTGACTGACAGACAGTAAGATATCTGGAGAATCCCCTGACATTTCTTAGTATGTGAAGAGTGTAACACAGGCCAGGCCCTTAATCCAACTTTAAACCAGAGTTGTACAGTACAGGAAAACCCCTAATACATATTCATAAAGAGCAAGTGGGATGATTCATGTTAACAGCACAGATAGAGAATGGCACATGCTGATAAGATAATGCAAATGCTGAGCAACACTCCATCAGACACACACACAGGGAGGACACTGCTGATGAAGTGTTGGTAAATACACTCCATCACGGTGTAGGAGGTTACACAGGGACAAGCCCCCCTCATCCTTCATCCTCTGCTGATCTCCGTCCTGCCCCTCCCTCACAATCTGCCCTTATAACTTGAGCTTGCCTCACACTCCCACCTGCTCTCTCCTTTCTTACTTTCTCTTCTCTGTTTGTCATAGTGATGGATCTCTGTCTGCTTTCTTCTCCTTCTGCATGTGCCTCCTTTATCTTGATGTAATCCCCCTGTCCCCCTTTCAATATTTGTTTCAGGAGTTTGTCTGTAAACAAGAACATTTAACATTGAGATGGAGCTCTCTGTTTGATACTTCACTTTGTTTCTTTCTTTCATAACCAGATCTGTGTGCATGTTTTGGCTGAAAGATGTTGGTAACAAATCACATTGCAATATATTTTGACTCCTATCGAATTATTGTTAATGAACTTGCATTGGATTAATGTAGTGTCTCTATGCACATTTATCAAAACTTTAATTGATCAGTTGTTATTTTGCCATTTGGATCTTTTGGATACCCCCTTATGCTTTAATTTAAGCCCAAGTCCAGTAGGAATCACTAAGTCCCCACAATATAATATTTCTACAATACTTGACTCCTGATTTAGTTTTTATTTTGATTCGTTATATTTTAAAATATGCTGAATGTTGCAATTCTTAACATTGCGATATACCTTTACATCAAAAAAGACAAAAAAGACTGATTTCTTTCAAATTTAATAAAAAATAGCTCAGTGTATTCCTCATGTCACTTCAGTTTTAAAGCGACACAGACTGATGTCCACATGTAGCCAGATAATGCACCCTGCCCCACTGTGCTGAGCTTCTCTTCATCTTTCAGCCTCACTGCTCTGAAGAGCTTCAGTACTGCTGTACCACATTGAGGCACACTCCTGAGCTCTTACCAGCACATAACAAAAGCCCTTGTTTCCACAATATGGTGAGGCCTTGAGTGGTTGCACATAAACTTAGCAATAGATTGAGCTATTTTCTTAACTCGCTAAGAATTGAGAAGCAGCTTTGACAAGCTAAGAATGTCAAGTGTTGGCTGGTTCTTCAGCGAGGTTAGCGTAGCATTAGCTTTGCTGTTGTCGGCCTTTGCTTTCCCTGGGCGGTGCCAAGTAAGGTGAGCCATATGTACGAAGTATTTTATTCTCATGCATCAATCCTTACCAGTCCTGTGTGTACATCCATCACTTCAGTCTCTTTCAAAATCCAAAGAATGTCAACACAACAGATTTAAATTTGGACGGTACATTGTTTTTGTCTCTCTCTTGAGCGGCCATGTTTGTTTACCAACTCTGTCCTGCACAATGAACATCACCACTCTGACCTCATCCGCACCATTGTATGGATTCAACTAGCAATTGTTATTTTTACAGAACGAAAACCTTTATCAAATGTTGTAAATTGATACTTTAAAACATATCAATACATGGCAGCCATGAATTTATATTCTATCGCCACGCTAAATATCATCATACTGTGGTGTATCAATGTTTTCTTCACTTCTAGAGTCCAGCTATCTAACTGGGACTCTGACGTACAAAAGATGAAATTGAGACAACATGCTGATGGAAAGCAGGTGGAGCGACACGTTTCTTTAGCAATTTTATCACAAGTAGTCTACATCCTCAACCACTTTTAACAATATTTAGTTACACTGAGCCTACATGACCATTCCTGTGTTGTTAACATTAAATTTAACAAAATCTCACCACGTCGTATTTTCTGCCTGCAGTGAGGTCTTTATCTATTTGCCTAAATTTTAAAAGAAGATTTGCCATTACACAAACCTCTACAAACTGCAGTCAATAAATTCATAGTTGTTGTTTGCATCATGGTTTAAATTATTGATATTATTTCAAATTTATGTATTTTTTCATTTTTTATATTTTTAAAGAAACAGAAACCTACTTCAACTTAGTGTTTATCTGAAGACATTTTATTGCCCAATGACTTAACTTCCAGTCACTCAACATACTAACACTAAGACTCAGTAAAAGATATTGAAAATCTCACATGACAAACTTGCATTTTTGAAGTTTTTTTTCCTTCAGATAGATGCCAACCAATATAAATGTAAATACAAAACTACAAAGACACATGTATAGAGTTATACAGAGGGATCTAGCATTTTCAGTAGGGGTTTAAGGGTCTCTTATGTATTTCTTTTGCCTCCATTAACCATGATGGTAGTATGACAACATGCTGCATTTGTTATGCATTTCCTTCCCCTTGAGCTGCTTTCTGCACAAACAGGCCTCCTTCTAACTTCACCTGATCCACTCCTTCTCTCTCATATTCTCTGTATGCGTTTCAGTGATCATGCATACTTTGGTGTCCAATCACCCATGCATCCTTGTTTGCCACCTCTGCATTGGGGTGTTATGGCTGCTGAAGCAGTTCTTTGCTGACCTGTCTTATATGCTGACTCAGCAGGTGTTGTTCCCCTCTGCATTATTCAGGAAGCTAAGCCAAGGTGTTAAGCAGGAGCACGTCACAGCAGAGGGTGGGAGCATGCTAAATAGAGGGGCAGAAGACAGAGAATGGTGGGATGTTAACGTAGCGTGATACACAGAGTAGTCTATAGAGACAGGACTTAACCCCTTTTCCATTCATGTGAATTTCAGCTCAGATTTTAGGAGGTGTGATGGCAAAAAGTTAGCTCTACAAAAAAAGTTTGTGAAAAAGAGCATTGCTACTGATGTACTGTACAACATCTTTGGGTCTTTTAACCATATTTATCACTATGCTGTAACTGGGAATGAACAATGTTTTTTTTTGCTTTGGTATAATATTTTGAAAGTTGTTCAAGATTTAGCACTGTTTTGTGACAATCTATTTCATACAGAAACTGACCAAAAGAACATTAACAGTTTTAGAAAAGATGTTGAAGTCCGTAGAGCAAAATTCAAGATGTATTCTTCTATGGAGCTAAGCACTGTAATAGCCTTATGTCACATTTTTGCTACTAACTCAATAAGTTCTCAATGGATTGTCATGAAGTTTTCAGGAAATATAGATCATAGCACAAGCAAGAAGTGATTTAATTTATGTGGTGATCCAAAAACAGTAGAAACAATAGGACAGCTTTCTGCATTTTTGCAAATAACTCAATAAGTTGTCAATGGGTTATGATGACATTTCAGGGGATGTTGGTCATTATACAAGTGATTTGTTGGATTTGTTTACAAAGTGAGATAGAGTAGTTTCCACATTTTTGACAATAACTCACCTAACAATGTTAGAAATGCCTTGGAGGAGGTTTGCTTTTGGAAAACTTCTTGTTTTATTTTTAAAATTGTGGGAGGCCACAATTATAATCATAATTGAAACACAGTTAATCGCCCAGTTCTGGTGTGACATGTGCCGAATTTAAATTATTTGATATTTTTAGACACACAATTGTTCAGCTGCAAGATAACTTGTTTGCAAGGTCCATAGGGAGAAACTTATATACTGTACCTGTGTGTGTGTGTGTGTGTGTGTGTGTGGGTGTGTTTGTGTGCAGCAGGTTGCTTGTTTTTCAGCATAAAACCTGGCAGCACTGCTGGTTACTAAAACATAATACATCACAATAAGGTCAGCAGGGTCACATGCTCCAAGTTTTTTTATCACACACCTATCTTGAGACATGCTCAGATATCCTCAGTTCAATGAGCTGAAAGTCAAACACCTCTAAAAAATGAACATTAGCTTTTCAACTTTAAACACTGATTTTCCAGCCTGGTTGGCAAAGTGCAGCTCATCCGGCTTCTTTGTGGCCATTAGTCTAATTTGTCCCCCTAAACAGGTGCTGAATCATACATGGCTGAGAGGCACTCGCAAAGCTAAGTGGATGCTAATGCTAATCAAAGCCCCAAAAGGGCCATTGAGGCTCACTGGTGAAGATGTAAGACCATCTAAAAAGCTCCAGTACCAAAGAAAAATGTCAGCACATTATGAGTCTCAGTTTTCCAGTGATGTCTCTCTTTCTGTTTTGGCCTTTGAAGTGGATAAAAAAGGCAAAATAATGATGAATTTGCAGAAATCGGCACACTTTCACAACAAAGTCGGGGATGTACTCACACAAGTATGCACATAACTTCACAGATGCACACAAAGCTTTTATTATCTTTTCCTCATTCACAGTGTGACTCAGACATGCTCTTTGTTGCAGACTATACTCTGTTTGATGTGCCGAGGTATCTTGGGGCTTTGTGGACTTTTCTTGTCCTTTTCACAGCACAGTAGCTGCAGCAAAGTTTGCTCTCTCTTTTTTTTATCTGTTCTGTTTTACTTCTTCTTCTGTTTGCTTTCCACTCATCACCGTCTCTGTTGTTTCTCTCTCATCCATCCCACCGTCATTCATTTATTCTCTTCTTCATTCTTGATTCTTCACCTTTCTTCCTCTTCACTTTGCCCTTCTCTGTATTTGTGTCTCAGTCTGTTTGTCTTTCTGCTCTCTCTCACTCGTCTGTGCTGAGCTGTGTGAAGTCGTTCTGAAGTGGGCGACAGAGTGAGCCCAGCAAACTGTTTTGGTCACGTCTGTGGATGTTTGTCTAACCTCCTCTGTCCGTGTCACAGGACATTCCTCTGTGTCGACTTCAAAGGGACACAAACTCACTTTCCCATTCTCAAATACACGGATGAACTCACGCAACGTCCCCAAACATGTGCCCCAGAGAACACACACCCTTTCCTGTACACTCTCAGGTCTTCAAATTAATAACATGCAACACGCACACCCTCAAAAGTAAAAAGGCAACATGGGAATATCTGCCCGATATGTATTTTGGATTTAGCAGAAGATTCATAATAACTCTTGTACCTTCTCTGATCATATCTTGGTCGTTTATTGTTTATTTTATGCCTTAATTTCGTTTCCGACAATTCCAGGCCTTCATAATAAGCAGAAAAGTGTAGTTGTTGAAGTTTGGAGTTATAATCAACAGTAACGCAACACTGTTCTGCTTTGCATAAAAACAATTAAACCCAATTTTAAAGCTCAGCGCAAAGCATGCACCCAGAATGCAGAGCGGCAGTCACCACAGAGCAGATCTGACAAATCAGCAGGGACTGGACTGAAAAGAGAAAAGCAGCTTCAAGTGACAAGAGATCTAACATCCAGTGTTTTTCCAGAGGATCAGGTTTTACTTGCAGTGGGGAAATCATAAATATTTATTTGACATCAGGTGAGATGGGGGTCAGAGGGTCGTCCCCTGACATTTTTAAACTTAAATCACTTCTTTCCTGCATTCTGATCACTTTTTTCTCCATGTTTTTGAAACTTTCTTTCACTTACATATTTAATCAGTTTTTAGTTTCATGTCAATCTTTTAATCTTTTCAAAAATATGTCAGATGAATATATTACACATAACTGACACACCTGAGAATTTTACTGAATGAGAGAGAGAGTGAGGGGAGAGACTGACAGCTGTCACATCGCACACATGGTAATGAAAAAACGCTTCCTGATATCTTTGTGTAAAAATCTCCCCACTTCAATAATGAGGTCACAATTCCAATGAATTTATTGCCTCCACTGTTTCTCTTGTCTTTGATGAAGCTTCATCGCTGATTCACCTCCGTTTGAAAAAAGTTTGACTCTCCATCCCTTCACAGCAGCAGCTGATGTTTTAAAGTGAGAGAGTTCATCAAAACATCGGCTGAATAAGCTGCATAAAATGTTTAAATGATGTCACAGGTGAGCTCACAGCTCAAGATGCAGCATGTTAAAACATGAAGAAACAATATCAATAAATGAGAGTTTAATGCGGGACAAAGAGCGAGTTTTTTGCTTTGTTCTTGAAGTCCAGAGAGACACTGGTGAGGGGCAAAAGAGCCACATGAGGCTCCGGAGCCGCGGGTTCTGACCCCCGGTCTAGCTAATGCCACTTTGGAGAAATAATTGCACGAGGAAAGCACATAGTTCTTGTCCAGTGTTTTGACCATTTTTCAGCTGCTGTACTTTCTTCTCTCGACATCACTCGCTCTCATCAGTCCACCAAGTCGACGTGACTTGAGGCTGCTGCTGCAGGGTTCACTCACTTGTTATTTAGGCAGCTTAATGAAGCCTTAACAACGTGTTCACCCCCTGGTGCTTGGCTGAGCGCTGGTTGAGAACATGCTTGATTAGATATGCAGCAGAGCCTGTATATTGAATGTAACTTTTGCTGACGATCAGGTTAATTTAATCGTGGCAGCCAAAATCGTGATCACGATCAAAATTCAATTAATTGTGCAGCTCTAGTGCACACTGAACCAATCGCCAGCAGATCACGGGCCACATAAAGAGACACACGACCATTCACACTCATACCTAAGATAAATTTGGAGTCACCAATCAACCTGATGAGCATGTTTTTCGTCTGTGGGAGGAAGCTGGAGGCCCTGGGGAGAACCCTTCCATGCATGGGGAGAACATGCAAACTCCACACGGAAAGGCCATGACTCACACTGGTGATTGAACTGGCGACCTTCTTGCTGTGACGCCTGTGCACTACCTGCTGCTCCACTGTGCCGCCTTAGAGCTCTAAAAGTGTGTCTTAAACATAGAAAGAATACAGCTGGCATAGGCCCACCCACTAGTGGCATGCAGGGTGTGACTGAGAGAGAAAAGCCTTTCCTTGCTCATATTTTATTGATTCATAATTTGTATCTGACTGTTAACACACAAAATAGTACATTCCTACTGAAACAATGTAGGACTGTTGTCATTATTATGCTGTCATTTGTAGGTTTGACCAATTAAATCGAGGGATTTTAACAGTGTGACATCATGTCACTCTGTTGTGGAGCAGAGGGTTTCATAAGGTGCAGAGAAAAATGCATGTAAAGGACTCAACTTTTACCAAGGTGACAATAAGATAAATACTAAAGGATGTATGATCACCTTTCCCTCATTTACAGTGACTGACGCTGCTTTGCTGAGGGTTTATGTTTATTTTTAATTATGTTGACAATCCATCCATTCATCCAAGCTGCTTGTTCATTTTTGGTCATGGGGCTGGGGTGAATCCCAGCTCACGCGGCCATGAAGTAGTGCAGCAGGTAGTGCTTAAGCCTAAAGCAAGAAGGTTGCTGGTTTGACTCCCCAAGATTGTCTGAGCCTCTCTGTCTGGACTTTGCATGTTTACCTGGTGCTCTGGTTTCTTCCCAGAGACCAAAACATACCTGTTAAGTTGAATTGTTGACTAAGGGCTCTAATTTCGTAGACCAGGCGCAGGCGCGGCGCACCTGCCCTGCACCAGGCCTGCACCGTTCCAACGGGGTGTGTCCAGGGCATTTTGCAAGTTTCGTGCACTGCTGAGTCTGGCGCAGGGAGGCACACCCACGCCTCCGTCTTTCCCACCGGCGCAAGTAGCAGAGAGGGAGGAGAGAAGGCGTGAGTGGGTTTAACACAACTGAGTGTAATCTTCACCACTCAAATGAACGCCTCTCCTCGCCTTTAAATGCGCTGCGGGCGAGGCGCAGTGACAATTTCACCTCGGTGGCGAAGAAGGTCAGAGGCGCTGTCACTTTTGCAGCAACTTGGAGAGCGCAGGGTCCAACAGGCGCATCGTGGCGCATTGGAGGCCACGATGCGCATCACCGTGTGGACCACCTCGCGGGACAGATGTAATCTGTTCCTGTGTCATGAATAGGAGTACAGAATAAAGTGATAATTACATTTAAACACAGCAGCAGGCTAATCCATTCATCATGTTTGTGATCCACCTGCATTCCTGGTCTGTCATCGCTAAATAGCAGAACCTTTGGTGAAATATTCCCCCCCGATATCTCCTCCTCATCCTCCTTGCAATAATGTACTCCATCTTTTTAGATCACGTTACAAATAAAGATGAAAACAGAGAAATATGGGCAATCACAAGTAAATCCTTAAGACACCTAGTGATTTGCATTTATTCAGTGAGCGTCTCTCTCTTTTTTCTTTTCTTTTGAATTTCGTAAGATGAGAGAAACTGGATACTCTGTATCGGATGATGTGGTTGTTTGTGGTTGGCTGAGAGATGTGAACTTGTTAGTTTGCGTCACTCTTCCAGCTGCCGTCAGGTTGAGTTTCCATTATGACAAACGTCTCTCATCTGACATCAGATGTGACGGGACAATTAATATAGATACAAATGTATGTGCTGGTTCAGACGGTTACATTAAATAGTGGTTGCTGTTATTGTTTATTGCATTTAAATGTGCCTGACACTCTAGATACCCGCCTGTGAGGTTTTGCTGACGTGTGCGCACTGTTCGCCTGTCAGCCAAATTACCACTGCATGGGGTGCGCCTCGCCAGTGCCAAGAATAGACCAGGTTGAAGCTGGCGAGCTTTCAGCGCACCTTCCGTGCAGGTTTTTTGGCACGAAATTGTCGCTGCGCCAAGCTGAATCTTTCGACACCTCCCCCTGGTGCGCTGTCACGCCCATCTCGGCGCAGCCAGTCTACCAAATTGCCAAATTGGCTGCGCACAGCGGTGCGGCAGACAAAATTACCACTGCATGGGGTGCGCCACCCTGCACCACCCTGAGTTGCGCCAGGAAATTAGAGCCCTAAATGTGTGAATGGTTGAACGTCTATGTGTCTGCTAGGCTCCAGCCCCCGACGACCCCTAAAGGGATAAGCAGTATCGAAAATAGATGGATATATTGTTTGTCTTTGTAATTAAAGAAAAAAAATTCTTAAACTGTTTTTTTTACATGTAATCACTGTGTCAAAGGACTCAAGTAGAAAGGATGTTCAGGAGTCTATTGGATAAACATATTTGAAGCTTATTTGTCAGCATTTGATCTGTGACACATTTCTTACTACAACAGCACAGCCATCAAGCCTCTGCAGCAGCTCTGTCACGTCAAACTAAAGGGATATAATGCATGTACTGTGCTCTTTTCTATAATTACATACAGGCCTGTTGCCTTCTATTATTCATGTATATATACACCACAGCTTCCTTTACATGTATGTAACTCTCAGCTGAATGCCTCAGTGCCCCTTTAATGCACTGGACATTCTTCAAACATGTTCTCTCCCTCTTGACCAACACTTTGATAGTTAAATGAGAAAAACTGAAAGGTTTCTCATGTTTATTCCTTTTACATATTCTGCTGCTAGTTCATGCCATCACTTTGCTTCAACATCCCAATTCCCCACACTTTTACGCAGACGTCAAAGACATGTAGTCTGTTTTCATCAAAGAGCGTTATGGAGTTAATTGGTTTTACCAGCAGAAGGGCAAGGGCTGGAAAATAGACTGTTTTTAAGCTGCAGTACATTTTTAGATAAGATAAGGGAATGGCAGTATACGTGATGCAGATATACTTTATTCTAAAGACGATTAAAAAAATAAAATGATTTGCAGTTCATACTGTCTACAATGAATCTCAAAAAATCTCCCAAACACCCACTAGTTGGTTATTTAGGGTTATTTGATTGTGAAACATTGCAGGCATACCCCTGAACTATGTCTAAATCGCACAAATATGTTGGCAATATTTTGAAAAAGTAGTGACAAATGTGATGGGTCTAATGCATAGATGAATGCTTCTTAGACATTGGATGTTTAGCAGTTCACATCATTTTATGTTAATTGAGCCACCATTTTGATCAGATATGTCTCCTGTCTGCCATGATCACATCGTTGACTTCTATGTTGTCATTCCTGCTGACTGCCTCTGATTAGAGCGTGACGTTCTTGACTTAGAGGGCACGCAGAACATAGTGGAAGGAATTGATAAGGGGATTACTAAGCAAATGGACGATGGTATTGATTCCTTGAGGGAATTGCTATTAAATCTCAACTGGAATTTGTTTTTGATTTTTATCCTAAATCTGAAGGCAGGTTGTTTGGCAAGGGTCCAGAGAAAGAGTCTGCAGGCAAGTAGGGTTGCAAAGGGGTGGAAAATTTGCAGGAATTTTCCAAGCTGGGGAATTTTATAAATATTAAAATTTGAAACTTTCCATGGGAATAACAGGATTTTATGGGAGGTAACCGGAAATTGGGGGTAAGTAAAACGATCTGTATCATATCCAAACGTAAATATAACCATTTTGTTTTGTCATAGGTAGACATCCGTGAAAAGTGGTACAATTAAATAAGACATTACATTTCAACATATTTATGTGTAAGTAGAACTCAAGTTTTTAAAATTTTATTGAACCTCTAATTTCACTTGAAGTAGTCCACAGACTCTATCATGTGGCTTTAGTAGTCTTGGGCTCAAAAATGTGACCTTATTAGTCCTGGGTTCTAGAAATCATCTGTGCACGTGATGTCCAATGATGGACAGTGCATGTAGGGGGCTTGGCCTCAATACGCCTGTAGTAAGGACTGTGCTATGTGCATGTGATTGAGGAATAACATAGAAGTTCTTGAGTGACCTTGCATGAAATCAGCTCTTTTTTTAGTCAGGATTAACCCTCAGTTTTGTAAATCCCAGATTTGTTCCCATGTATTCTTGTTTATTCCTGTTTATTCCCTTTAACTCTCATTTGTTTTTCCAACTTTGAAAATTCCCTGGATTTTGCAACCCCACTTGCAAGTTTGAGGCTTCAGTCAAGCAAACTGTGTTGGGAATTCGGTCAGGATAGATGGTGTCCTCACTGCTAAGAAATAGGTGATTGTCTATCAGGGAGGCGTCTGATTGACCATATGGCCCCCATCAGAGTCCTGATCTCAACAGCATTTTGTGGGATGGAGATAACCAGACATTTCTTTCAGTGTCCATAAGAGGCTGGCAGCAGGAGCCCTGGTGCTGAGATGATTGTGTGTACAAGACGGACAAGGTTAACGGCCTGGATACACATCTTTACAGCCTGGTTCAAAGAATGGTGATGGTCTAAATATATAATACACCTATGTGCTCTCACTGTAAGGGGGCTACATTTTGTATATCTCACCGGTTTTAATTTTATTGAGGTTTCCTGGTTCTGAAAATGTCTAAAAACAGTAACCATCCGTCTTTAAATTGTGCATTTTGCAGCCTTAGTAATTGTTAGTTTCTCCATTTTGTAAATTCCCTGAACAGTTAATTTTCATGTGTCATAATTTGATGGTTCTCTTTTAAGACAAATCATTGTTATGAATTTTTTGGCTGATATGAGCAGTATCAGTGAGTATATTTTGCTTCTGCTTTTCATTATTTATGAGATTGCTCCAAGGACAACCAGGCAAGGGTCCCTTGGTAGGTGAAGGCCAAATATTTTGTCAGGTGGATCAAATATCTGTCTCCAAAAATGTTCTAAGAGTATGAGTAGGTAAAGCTAAAGTTCAGTTGAGATGGCATGCAGTATGTCAGTTTCCATTACAAGGTATCCACAACTTTCCAAAGGCTCCTTTAATCAAACAGCTGATGTCACATCGTTCAGTACACTTCTTATTAAGTCTGTGGGGATAACAGAAAGAGAAAGAAGGATTGAGCCAGCCTACATCCATTCAAGATCTGTGATCACTTCAAGATGTCTCATACCACCTGTCTGCCAAAGTCCCTTGAAAACTTTGTGCAAATGTACCTCTAAGAATTAATGCTGTTTTGAAGGCAGTAGCATCGAAAACTGATTTGATTTTGATTTCTCTCCTCCATTTTCTCACTGATAGAAATACACCCTTCACACTTCTGTTTGTGAAAGCATTCTTACTTGACAGTATTTTTTTCAAACCTGCTTGAAATGTTTCCAGAGTACTATATTTGATTCATTTTGATTTTGATCAAAAAAAAGTTGAGTCATGACTACTGGTCTGTTTTGCCCCAGTTAAAAAGATGGGACTGAACGAAACAAATAACTTAAAAGCTGGAGGTAAATTTTCAACTGAAGCTAAAGGACAAAAAAACAGCAATACTCCCTTTTTTTTTTCAATCTATTAATGCTTCACGCCTCAGGGGGTGTGTCAAACCTTTGTCACGCCTCAAGGACCAGGGTTAGTCTCATTCCTCGAGGCGTGACAAAGGTTTGAAATACTTTTAAGTGTCAGATTATAAATCAGGCGCCCATGGAAGGAAACTAAAGAAAAAAAATGATAGCTTCGGTATTTCTGTCGTGGTTAAATGAGAGGGAAAAGTGGTAGAGATATGGTGCAGGATGGAGAGGAGAGGAGGGAGGAGAAATGTGGGGCGAAAGTCGACACTGACCAAAGCTGACACCCCTCGGCATGTAGTGTTAACCTCCAGGGTGTGTGTACGTGTGTGTGCGCGTGTGTGTGTGCCATTTTCATGCCTCTGTGCTTGTGTGGGCGTGACTGAGAAACAAGGGAGAATATTTAAAGCTGATTTGTCATGAGAGAGTGGCAAAACAGTGGAGCCAGCACAGGCTTTGATAAGCAGCCCAGTGATGCAAATACACACATATACACACACGGACGCACGCACACATACGGGCCTTGAGCTAACATTTAGCCAGATGGAAAAGGCTTTGGTTATTTCTCATGGGGGGGGGGGAATACTCTGAGGGTGCAAGTCCAGCTTCCCGCCTCAACAACCAATGGACACACAAAGTACTCAAACACGCCACAGACCCATATATAGTGACGAGCAGATGTGCACATAGAAACCCACTGAATACACATAAACAACCGGCACAAACACAAATACCCACATTTAGGCACAAGCTCACTGAAGGACACACAAACTTGCACAGTATTTACCAGCAGTTTTCCTGCTAATGGCCTTGTTTTACACTGTTTCCAAACACAGGTGAATAAACAGTCAAGCAGATAGTTGAATGTAGTAGGAAAATGTTCTTTTACATTTAAAAAAGTTACAATAAAACTACCATGAAGTTTGTTTTTAAGTCAGATATTTCCATAGCTTGTTTGTAGGGCTTCTTCTCAGGTTTCATTCAGGCAAAACCAAACCTGTCTCTCAGAATCCTCTCAAATATCCCACCGTATTTACTCAAGAAGTAAATCCCAACGTGTATAGAATTGGCCTGCTTACATACTGATTTGAAGCATGCCAAGCGGCTTTATTAAATTATCTTTTATTTCCAGCAACATGTCAGATGCTTTTTTTATGCCTCCCAGCCAAATTTCAACAGATTGCTTTGGCTCCTTGTTCTTTTTCCTAAAATAACTAAAGTGTTTGTGTACCTACAACTCAATTTTGAATATTTTAATTAAACCAACAATGAAGCATAATGTGAAAATAAAACAATTATGTCATTTTGTTTGCTAGTCAAGCCACGAACACTCCAGGCAGAGCTGCTACAAAAAGCCAAGAAATTGTCTGGCACAAAACACACTGTCTTTTTTGCTCTTCTTTCAAACAAGTAAGGGATGTAATGTAATAATGTGTGAGTTCAATGTGACTGCCTGCTGTGTGTCTTTGTCCCGACTTTGACTATGTGGACGTGATGTAAATTTGGAAAAGGATTACTAACCCCAAAATGTTTTTATTTCTTTCTATTTATAAGGTTAATAAAAACACATTTTTAGGAGTGTTTTGTAAAGTCACCGATTCAACCAGTCATTCTTAGAACTGTGACACAGCTGTATCTGTGACTGTTTACAGCTTGAACATTTTTACAGCCCTCAGGCTTTCATTCCCTCCTCGCCCTGAATTTCAAGTTATTCACTGTTTGTGTTTCCTTTTTTTTTTTTTTTAAATATGGTGCAAACAAATAAACTAAACTAAACTAAACATGAGGGGAACACAAACTGCATGGTCAGCAATCTCTGAATGAGTTTTTTTAATGGGGACTTCGTAGCATGATGAACTTTAAAGCTTCTGGGAGCATGACTTGTTACTTTGGGACTTTTACTAATATATCAAAGTCCAACAATCATTAAGCATTCTTGAAAACTGAAGAAAGAAAACCCATCCCTAAGTATTGGAAAGTCTTCTTCTGAAACAGCTTATTTGACAGTTAAGATGATTTTTGTACTGTGTGGGCTGATTGGTTTGGAATAAAGTAGTTTTGTCACATTTGAGTGGCCAGGACTTGATGTCCTGCAGTGACCGTTGTGCATGCGCCCCCATTCCAGTTGAAATAATGAACTGTGTTCAGGCTGCAGGTTTTTGCTTCTGGTCTCTCAGACACACCGACATTACGCTCAAGGCAGACCCTCAACTATGCAAGGCAAAAATTTACGATTGTTTTCCTGCATTCAGTAGAAGCTCATCCTTGTGGATGTCCTACTGTAGTGCCATGGGTATACCAAACTCTTCTTCATTCATGGCATGTATGGTTTATTCCACAGCTGTATGTGTGTGCTGGTGCCAGGCAGCTCAGCAGGCTGAGCTTTTGTTTTATTTCAGGTAAAAATCAAGGGGTGATCATGTCAACTAAACATAACTTTGAACATCATTTAAAATGAATGATAACATTCAAGTAAAGGCAGAAATTTTACTTGTGAATATTAACCTATAAAGAGATGTGTTACCCCATTTTTCCTTTCTTCATTTTTCTCTTCCTGCTCTTTTTTTCTTTTAGCAACTCAGAGAACTGTGCCCAGTGTGTGATGTAGGAGAGGATTTTTATTTGATATTCTAGAAGAGCTCAAAGAGTTAATTGGAAAAAATATCACTGTTTGATTGAAATAATGGGAAAGAATTTGCGATGGTAAACATGCCCCAATCCCAGCTTTTGTGTGTTGCAGGCATCAAATTCAAAATGAGTGAATATATATTTTTTAAATACACATTTTGTTAGATTGAATATTAAATGTATTGCCTTTTTTGTGTATTCAATTGAATGTAGCTCAAAAAGGATTTACAAATCATTGCATTTTGTTTCATTTACGTTTTACACAATGTCCCAACTTCATTGGAATTGGAGTTTATATAATTGTACGTAGACCCATCATATAGATTCAATAGCTTTGTGCCACATGTTCCAGTGTTAATGCTGTATGGTTACTGGCTGCCACTTTTAATTAAAGTTCTGATGGAAGATCAGTATATTACATCTCCTGCAGAGCAAATCAAATTTTCACACTTGCAAACTTCTTGAACTGTGAGTCACACGAATGATGTTTGACTTCATGGTCCCAAATCGAGAGACTTTACAACAGTTTCATAACCCAAAATAACACACCAAAACTTCACCTATTACTCTTTAAAACACCTTTTTTTAGACAGAAAGTAGAAATGCCACCAAGAAAGAGAGCAGCAACATTGCATGTCTCAGGGGACTTTTTCACAGCTGAAAGTGAATGTATTATGTGCGTGTCCTGTTAGCTGGTGCTGGGGCTTATGAGAATTCATTTTGAGAAGATGAAAGTCAGACAGGATGTGTTAGACACGGGGTGGCAGATGTAGGAAATGGGGTTGCCTTGTTATAGGTAATGTCCTGTGGGAGTGTGGCTCAGAGTAAGAAAGTATCATATGCTCACTGTCAGTCAAGAAAAAAAATCGCTTCAGGTTTGCACTCAGATTAAAAACAAGTTTTTTTTTCCACATTTTCTAACCTGTGACTTCCATAAAATTAACTTTAATTAAGAGTTAAAATTAATATCACAGCTTCATCATCACATATTTTCCTGTGATTCTATTAATTTCCCTTCAGGACTAGTTTTTTTGTCTTCAGTGCACGATCATCACTTACGATCAGAGTGTGATTGGCACTTGGATTAGAAATAGATCCCAGAGCCTTGGAGAACATCACACCCTGGAACTGGAGGTGAGACAGCCATGTTTAATTAGTGAGAATTTACCCACGTACGCCCCAGCAGGCATGCATCTCGCAAATACACGCGTCAAATCAAGAACTTTCACGAGCACGCTACAGTAGATCCCATGCACAGCAGACATGCACGTCGCACAGTCATGCAGCGTCATTGTCACCGTTATTTAGGTGACAGATCAGAAGGATAAAGGCTTGACTGTGATTCTCTGACGTTGTGTGTTGTGTGCGCAGTCTGTGTTTGAACCTCAGGGATGAGTCAGACTGTCAGTGATTTTATCAGCTCTTCTGACATGATCTTACTTCCTGAGGTTGCACAACTTTTACCTTCTGTCAGCTTCAAAGAGATCCATGCTTTATGGCTGCTTTAGAGAACAGTTCATGTAAAATCCTGATCTAATGAGGCTCATTCGGAGTGGAGCACAAAGCAGTAAATCAATCCCAAATGCAACAAAGATTCTTATTGATAGGCCCAGTTAGCATAACATTATGACCACTGACAGGTAAAGTGAGCAACTCTGATTATCTCTTCATCATGGCACCTGTTAGTGGGTGAAACAAATGAGATAGTAAGTGAACATTTTGTCCTCAAAGGGCAAGCGTAAGGATTTGAGAAAGCTGACAAGGACACATTGTTATGGCTAGAACACTGGATCAGAGCATCTCCAAAAATGCAGCTCTTGTGAGGGGTTCTCGGTCTGCAGTGCTCAATATCTATCAAAATTGGTCCAACAAAGGAGTAGTGGTTAACCTACAACAGGGTCATGGGCGGCCTAGGCTCACTCATGCCATGGGGAACAAAGGCTGGCCTGTGTGGTCCAATCCAACAGACAAGCTCAAATTGAAGGATATTGCTCAAATTGCTGAAGTGAATGTAAGTTCTGATAGAAAGGTGTCAGACAACACAGAGCGTCGCACTTTGGCAGCAGAACAGTCAGGGTGGCAGGTGGTAGTGTTATGCCGGATCAGTATACACGCATATATACTCCTAAAAAAAGTTTAGAAGCATTATTTTGTTTTATATATGTTTTATAGTGTCGGAAAGCCTGATTAGTCACTTTTACAATGAGGTACAACTGCCAAAATCCCTTGTTCCCCTGGAAGAAGGCCAACCTTCAACGGCTGCCTTTGACCTCACCATTCTCACTGAAGTTGGTCCTAAGTTTGGAAATAGTACAAGGGCTGACACCAAATAATGCTGCCACTGTGCATAACAGAACACCAGCCTCCAGTTGCAGGGGGTTTAGACACTTTTTCAAGGCCCTAGTGAGGTCCTTCAGTGACTGGAGCTCTGAGAACTGCCTCCTGCTCCTGCTGAACATCTCAAAGACCAAGGAGATTGTCATTACTTTAGGAGGTCTAAGCCCCCCGCTCAAGCCAGTCACAGTTAGAGGGGAGGTCACTGAAGGGGTGCAAACCTCTAAGATGTGCAACTTGACAACAAGCTGGACTGCTCTAAGAACACCGATGCCCAGTACCCGAAGGGGCAGAGCCGGCTCTTCTTCATCTGGAGGCTCAGGTTTTTCGACGTATGCAGTGAAATGCTGTATATGTTCTATCAGTCAGTGATGGTCAGTGTTCTGGTCTATGCTGCAGTCTGCTGGGGGGGCAACATGACTGAAAGGAACACCAGGAAGCTGGACAGGCTGGTGAAGATGCTGGCTCTGTGCTTGGCAGGAGTTTGGACTCACTTGTGGTGGAGAGATGTGTGTTTATTACCATGGTCATTTGCTCTAACCAAGGTACCACATTAACGCAAAGCAAGCATGCATCAGTCAGGGATCCTGCTAGCACGTCAGCTAACGCATCGCTCAGTTTGCAACAAACCAGCCTCATGTGATTAATATAGATTAAAAATAAATATTTAATCATGTTTAATCAAAATTTAACCACAGCAACCCTGTGATTAATCTGATTAAAAATTCTGATCCTTTGACAGCCCTAATAAATTTATACATACACATATATGTGTATATATATATATATATATATATATATATAGATATGACAAAAACCTGAGTTGTCATACTTACCCACCTTTATGTAACCATCGCCTTTGACAATGATGAAAACTAAATCTTCATCATATGACTATTTATGAACTCTTGTATTGTCTTGCACTGAACACAGCTAGTGTCCTCGTAAACAGTATAGATATAAAAAAAACATAAATTCACGACACATCAAAGTTGCAGTTATTAATTTTCACAATTTGCCACTCATCATAAGCATGTCATTTTTTTCACTCTTACATTCTTCAGGTAGATCCTTTTCACTTCCAGTTACTTAAAGCACAGCATACCAGCTGCTGGCATGTTTTTTTTTTTACTGCATCCCCTCTTCCTTCCGAAGTACTCTAATGCAGCAGGAGATGGATGGGTCCTGCCTGTCAGTTGCACTAAAGCAAAGCTCTCAGCATTGGAAAAGAGCGGCTGTGTCCAATACACCAGCATACTGAGCGCACCGTCTCTGAAGCAGAAAAACATTCAGCCAGTCCTGTTTCCATTGAAGACACCAATAAGGGTGAGCTTAGAATTCTGTGAAGTGTTTGTGCAAGAGCAAGACTGCCAAGTATTCTTAATGGAAGTATAAGAAGTACTTAAAAAAAAAATTTAAACACCAAAGTGTACATCATGTGTCATCACGTGGACCAGTGTACGTGGCAACACTGTAGCAGATCTGCCAGCTAATACAAAGGTAACGAGGGAAATAGGACCCATCATCTATTTTAACTTGCTAAAACAAATGTGTACTCTTACAGTGTTCTCAAAAATAAAGGTTTTTACATTTATGATCATAAAATCAAATTTCTGGCAAGTGTCTGATTGGTTGGTTAAGGTTATTCTCTCTGCACTGCATTACATTCATGCATTCAACCAGTCAAAAAGTTACTAAAATAAAACTAACATGTTCTTTTGACAATTATTTACCCTAATTTTTAATTAATTACTCAGCAGGCTAGAGTGCATCCCTGTATAAGCCCCCCTTTATATTAAATAGAGTATGCATTTATACTCAAGTATCAGTGGGATGATATTTTTAATAAATTGTGGCCCACAGAGTGCTAACTGGGTCAGATGAACACTTAACAATGTTATACGTACAGCATGTAAAATGTGACATTTATAATTATATTTATTTTCAACACTTTATCAAATATTTCCTGAAGTTTTCAAAGACAGAGAAATTCTTAATTTAATTGATGACACAGGCTGGATAATGGCAATTGTTTATCATTGCCATGACAACACAGTAATGTGTGAAAGGTTACAGAGTAAGTAAGCAGAACCTACTACTGCTGCCTTGTTAAGATTTTGCCCTGTTTACCTGTGATGACCCACCTTTACTCTCTGCCTGGTGTCCCTTCTGTCACCCAAACTCCATCCCCCAACCCCCCTAAGCATACATCCACAAGCTGAACTTCTGCCTCCTTCACGAGCCTTCAATGTCACTTCTCTTCCAGAACTGAGGACTCTAATACACTAAAATGTTACTCCATCAGGTGTTTTCACCACTCAGCAAACCAACCGTGTGCCCTAGAATGCTGTACAAGTTCATTCCATGAACTATAAGCACGAACCAAGAAGTTCTGTTTTAAATGTCTCTCTTTCATCGCAAAAAGTTTTTCCACGTAACTGTAATGCTGGTTTTCTGTTTAGTATACATACCTCATGTTTGGCAGTAACATTTTCATTGAACAATAATGATGAACGCAGGTCGAGGTGAGTGAGTCACTATGTCTTTACTCATCTGCAGTTGTTTTGTTTAACTGAGAGGCCTTGGTGGCTAAATGTTACGTAATATGTCTTTAATGAACTTATTACTTAAATTTGAGACCTACAAATACATTATAAACTGTAGATAGTGCTCTGTAATTGCTAAACTTAAAACGAGAACACTTTTGGCTAGGTCCAAAAATCTCAGGTTTTTGAAAACGGTGTAATTCCTGTTCTGTTTTTAAGAAAAATCCTGTAAATGCATGTATACTTTTTAAAAACGTTTTGTCTTCCTGAAAATGTCTTAACGCATAGGGGACTGTTAAATGGTGTAAATGCGAGGATGTCTGTGACATGCAGTGTTAATTTTGTTGACCAATCTTTTTTGTCATAGTTTTTGTCAACAACTTTTTTTCCCCTGACAAAAACTAGACTATAACTTAAAAAAACAAGTGCACATTAACAAAAACTAAAACTAAATTAAGTGACATTTTTGTCAACAAATAAAAACTAGACTAAAATGTCTGACTGAGACTAAATCCAATCAGAGCTCATTTCGTTATGTAGAAAGTAGGGACAAGTTAGGAATATATCCAGTCACAACTAAAAAATAAATGCCTTCCACTTTACACTTCATATTTTGTCAACTAAAATGATGTGAAATTTCATCTAAAACTAGACAAAAATTAAAACAATTAGAATGACTAAATTATGACCAAAACGAAAAGATATTTTAGGCAGAAGACTAAAACTAAATTAAAAAGTGCTGTCAAAATTAACACTGGTGACATGCAACAAAAAGTTGTTAAAATTATATATTTATTCCAACTAGAAGTCTTACTGGTGTTACAGCTTGTACTGTGACGACGTTAACTGGTGCTGGCAGGTGATCTTTAACTTATTTCCTTTGCTTAACTTTGTTCAACAGCTATGGGTCTCCAGTTACTATGGTCACTCCTTCAACAGTAACACCAGGGTTTGTTCAATACGTCACCTTTGGATTTTTTGAGTGTTGTATGAAACAGTAAAATATAAAGAGAGCAAAGTGTTTGTGTAAGCATGGTAGCAATGCTTCAACTAGTAAACATTTAGGAACAACTCTCTTGTAAACAAAAATGGCAATGTTTCATAGCGAGGCACCACATTGAGGGAAATGGGCACAGAGTGTGAAGTTTTAAATGTCATTTCCTTGCCTACACAAAAACACCCTGAACACATTTCTGAATATCTTCACCGTGGAGTCTATCAAACTGTGCATTTTCTGTGACAGTCTAAAACACCTTTTGCATGCAGACAGATGGCCAAAGCACACAGAGTGTGTTTTCAAAAATACCAGCTACATGTGGACAGGGACCTTAAATGTTCATTCAGTCATTTTATGAAACACATAAACCAAAACAGCAGTGCATTTTAAGCAGCATTCAAAGTTACTGCTTTGGAGGAACTTTAGAAATTCTAAAAACTAGTTCAATTTAATTTTGTCATGTTTTTATGTAACTGACAGCACTTCTTGATGGAGTGAATGGTAATGAACAGAAGACGAAAAGAGAGCGAAAGTAACCCAGAGAACAAATTAGACTGAAACTTTCCCTGGCACCATATTTGGAGGAGATTTACTGGCAGAAAATGTTCTGACATGCATGGTTAAGCCAAGTAATAACAGCCTCTCCTAATTTCACATATTTCACTCATCCTGTGCCTATCCTGTGCTGACACAGTTTAGACGGTGACACATTTTTTTTTATACACACACTGGCCTTATAACCAAGCAGTCAGGAGTGTAGAGATGAAGTGCTGACTCTGCTGTGCAGTTGATGCACTCACTTGACATCATATCAAAAACAACAAGCGTAGCATCTCATACAAAATTTGTGTACTATTAGGGACCAAAATAAGTTGGACACACAAAAAAGACTGATGTAAAATTACAAAATTAACCATTCTATATTCAGTCTTGGTTATACAAGTCTTTGAGCAACAGAAATGAGCAAACATGAGTGTGACACCAGGGCCAAATCCCATTTTACCCTGAATCCTATCTTAATCTCATTTGAATAAATGTCACTGCCAGTTTTTACTTCTTTCTATTCTCTAGACTGGATATTAAACAAACCCTTTTTATCATTGTATCATTTGCATGAAGTCACAAAGGTGTCATTGACATTACTCAATGATTTATGGGAAGGTCAACGGAGTCACTGAGGAGCTGCATGTAAGAGAGACGAGTGCTGCTCGAGCAAATTTACATATTTTCACAATTTGGCTTCTTCATCTTTCTTAACCCTTCCGTCCTCATACTTAAACAGGCACACTCAGACTTGCATGCATGGATGGACACCTTAACATATGCACTGCTGTTCATGTGCCTTCAAATATCCACATCAGATACAAAACGAGGGGAAGGTATCAGCAGCTGGACAGCAACCAAAACCAGACCAATTTGGAGCAGTGAGATTGCGCATAATAAAAGAGCTTAAAGTGTCCACTAAGGGTGACCAGGTGCCTGAAGGCCACAAGTGGGGCAAAATATGATTTTTTTGGTATTTGGGTTAATTTAGATGTTAACATAATGCTTTTAGAGATTTACCAATTCTGAATAAAATATTTAACCTTGCAATACAGTGTCCACGGTTCAATATGTGCATGTGAATAGCAGTATTTTTGGTTTAAGTACAAACAGCCTTTATTTATTGTTGCCCTTTCCTCTTTTTATTTGTTTGGCTGCATTTGTGCGTGAGTAGCAATGCGCCAAAGTCGAGCCAAGGTACCACACTACTGCTTTGAGAGGAAAGGTGACAACATGCACCCTCACTTGCAATATAAGGGACCCTCTTTCTTCTAATCTGTGGTATGAGAAGGGGTGAAGAAAATCAGTAATATCTGAGCTAATCAATACAGCTATCGAGCCTGGTAGTCAGGTCCTTTGATGCAGAGTCAAACCATCAAACTGCTGGTGCACTAATGTATCTCAGATTTTCCAGGGGGAACTTAAACTCTAATCACATCAGCATAGTACCTCAAATTAAAAATTGTATATCATACCTTCTCTTCATCAATCTTCATCTTATCTCGAACAAACTTAATTAGCTCTAACAAGCTAATTAAGGCGAGGCAAGGGTTAGACGCTGATACATTTCAAGCCAGCTCAGAAACATGACAGTAACATGACAAATAAATAAAATGTCATCTTTAGTGTTCAAATGTAATTTAATAAAAACACATTTTAGTTTTTGCCCAAAAACTTGATTGTTATAGTCAATTAGGGATTAAATTTGCTGATTTTTTACAGCATTATAATGTAGATGTAAGAAATGTTAGCTGGGGGGGAAGCACCTCAAAGTGTTATTTTTTTATAAAGTTTCTTTTTATATACATCATGAACTGTAACGTAGCTATGACATACAAAAAACATTTTTAAGGACTGAAAAAACTGCTTTTCTCCCCAATAAACCCTTGCTGTTCTTGTAAATCTTGCCTTAAATGTCTTAGAATGGAATACTTTTTTCAATCAACCAAGGCTGCGAAACTGAACCAAACCAAAAGCAGTGACCACAAAATGGGGTATGTTCCAAAATTTTGGAGTGTTTTGTCACATCCCTAATTTCCTTCAAACCCTGAAATTAGTCCCTTTGATTAAAACTGTGAACTGATTTGGTTGCAAACACTAAAAAGCCTAGTTCTCATGACAAGGGATAGTAACTGAAAACCCATTCCAGTAGAGAAATGATAACAAATTGATTTAATTACTCTATTTGATTGACAATGGCTACGTTTACATGCAGTCATTAAACCATTCATAACGGGAATATTTGCAATAACCCGGTTGCGTGCAGCCATGTAAACACCAAAAAACCTTTTGAAAAATCGGAATATGCTCATATTCTGGTTTTTAAAAACCCGAAAGTCACCCCTGGGTTACTCCTTTTCTAACCCGAATACTTGGTCATGTATACGCCGATTGGGATATCCTCATCGAAAGGAACATTAAGTTGTGTTCTGTGCATGTTCATTATCCGCCGTGCTGCTGCTGTGGTTCTCGTTGCTACTGGGTACAGGAAGAAGAAGCGGAAATGACGCGCATTGCGTGATGACGTTCTCCGTGCGTGATGACGTTCTCCGTGCATCGCTGTTTTGTTCGGGATACTATGCATAGATGAATAACCTTGTTTGCTCACGCATGTAAACTGGATTATTACGAATGTTTCAGAAACCGGAATATTGATCTTAACCCGAATATTGACTGCATATAAACGTAGCCACTGTCCTTATCAATTCCTTTCACTGTAGCCCAGATACCTTGTTAAAAAGTATGTCATGCTCTCACCAGAGACAGTCAGCAAAAATGAAAACAAAGAAGTCAGAAATGTGATTATGCCAGAGAGAGCATAGGTGTGGTCAAAATTGTGGCTTAATTTTTTCACAAGAAGACTCTCTGCTGGAAGCACCAGCAACATGCAGAATGGATTCATCAGTGCAGCACGGACTGAATAGGACATTGTTGCCACTGAAAACCTGTGGGCCTGTTTGTCCATGCAGAAAATCCACAGGAATCAATGAGGGAATCGGATCATTAAGCAGAAACAAAATTGGCACTAATGTCAATAAAAGATTATCGATTCCCATCCCTATCCATGACATAGTTTGTCTTTGTACAATGATAGTATAAACAACTTTTTTGGTTTGTTTTAATTCTTGTTTTTATGTCCAAAAATATATACCAAACTTTTGAGTAAAGTAGACTTAATCAGTTAAAGTCTTTTGGTAAGACCTCCTTTCTTCTAAAAAAAAAAAAAAAAGAAAAAAAAAAAGAAAAAGGGATCAAATTAAATGGGATCAAATTAATCAAGAACCAAATAAATACAAACTACAACTGGTCATATGCAAAACCATGGAGAGGAATTGATCAAGTAAAATAAAAAAGCCAAATATTAAATTCTCAAGTATTAGTATTCTCAATATCTGTGGTATAAATAAAGTTTTTCTCCTTCAGTGTTCCTCTTCATTCTACATTTTTATTTGAGCATGCTGCCTCCGGTAAGGCCTTCTCCTTGAGTTCATGAGCCTATAATCTCAAACTATTTGTGGTTTTATCTGCCCTAAACAAGTCTGTAAAGAGGCAGAGAGGCAGACTTACTTAGACTTGTTTAGTTACTATGACCGCTGCTTCTGTTTGTCCACGAGATTTTATTTTCATTGTCTGAGTCTGGAGCTAGCTTAACAGCAATCAAAGCTACACTGACCATAATAATTCACAGCTACTTGTGAACAAAACTTTAACAAACTGATGGTGAACAGGTATCAAAATAAATAAATAAATACAATTACATGAGGGAAGGGGAGACTGGGGACAAGTGTACCAAGGTGAGTTTTAACACGCTCACCTGCTTACATAAGAGGCAACAAAGATTGCTGACACAGTCTGCTCATGCTCTGTCGTGCATATATGTGTGAATTTCAAATTAAAGATGGTAAAATCATTAGTTAGGACCCAGTGTAACTACACACTAAGACGTTAGTGCCTCTAACATGCAGAGCTAATGAAGAGCAGGAAGTATCAATCAGGCTGAAAAAATGTCCATGTAGAGTATCTCATAAAAGTGAGTACATCCCTCACATTTCTGCAAATATTTTATTATATCTTTTCATGGGACAGTGAGGAATGATGCTTTGATACTATGTACAGTAGTGAGTGTACAGCTTGCATAGCAGTGAAAATTCACTGTCCTATCAAAATAACTCAAACACGCAGCCATTAATGTCTAAACAGCTGGCAACAAAAGTGAGTGCATCCCTATGTGAAAGTGTCCAAATTGAGCCCAAAGTGTCAATATTTTGTGTGGCCACCATTATTTTTCAGCACTGCCTTAACCCTCTTGGGCATGGAGTTCACCAGAGCTTCACAGGTTGTCACTGGAATCCTTTTCCACTCCCCCATGACCTTGCACTCCTCCACCTTCCTTCTGAGGACGCCCCACAGATGCTCAGTAGGGTTCAGGTCTGGAGACATGCTTGGCCAGTCCATCACCTTTACCCTCAGCTTCTTTAACAAGGCAGTGGTCGTCTTGGAGGTGTGCTTTACACCTTTAGACTTACAGTATCACACTTTTGTGAGATACTGTAAGTCTAAACACTCAAAATGAGAGATTTAGCCCCTTCCAAAGGTGACAATATCATTTTATCCAACGGCAAATCAGTAACAAGTCACAGGCTTCACAATGCTTACATTTAGAATACCTCCAAAGAGGCAAGGCTCACTACTGTGACGATGAAGGTCAGTGAAGGCGTGCGCAGACAGCAGCATAAGGAAGTTCAAAAATAGGGTTATAGTACAGAAGGAGCCACATAAATTTTCCCCAGTATCCTTGGCAGAGTCTTGGCTGGTCCATGACATGAAAGTGCTTGAACCTTCCCACCCTAATGGTTGTAAATAGATCCCACGCAATAATGTGATAAACATGTAACCCTTATCTTTTATATTTTATAGAACACGTAAATGAACATTTTGTTTAGCATGGGAAGGGCACTATGAAGAAATTTAAAACAAATACAAACAAAAAAAAAAAACTAGTTCAGACCCTCAGTAGCTGGAAGTTAGTTGGTAACTGGTTGGAACTCGGCTGGCATTTGGCTGGGAGGGGAAAATTAAAGAGGCTGCATCTGTGTATTTAGATGTGGAATCCTGCAAGAGCAGGACCACCCCAGCATCTCTCTCAGGGGTGTAAAGATATGACCCATTGAATTCTGTATGGAAAATAAGTCTGCAGTGACAGGGTTCCCACTCTTTTCTAGAAATAATTTTCCAGGACTTTTCCAGGACGTTTTCAAAAGGTTGAGGACCAATATCTCCAGCTAGCTCCACCGTATCATATTAAACTTAAAATGTATTTACTTCTAGCTCTCTGGCATGGACATTGTCTGTTAGCTATCTTTTTAGTCTGGCTTTTATGTAGTGTCTTATTATTATCAATTATAAATGGTTTATACTTATTTTTTATCTATATTTACTCTTCTTTTTTATAAATAGATTTTGTTGATGTACTGTTTAAAGTAGCCTAAATTTTAGTTTGCCATTTTTTATTATTTCTTTTTGTCACCATTGTTTTTATATTGTAATCCTTGACTTGCATGATTTGATCGACTCATATTTTATGGCTAAGTGTTCATTAGTTACCAAGTACATTTTTACTTCATGTCCTATGTTTCCTATGCTGACAAGGTAGAAGGAAGATAAATAATTTTCCAGGACAATTCAAGTTTTTCCAGGACATTTTACTTTTTCCTCATTTTCCATATGTTTTCCATGACTGGAAAATTGGTCAATCATTTTCCAGGTTTTCGAGGACGTGTGGGAACCCCGAATAAGTGATGAGGTTGAAACCCAGACACGAAACTCAATCTCTGTTCTGCTGCTGTAATAAATGCTTAAAAATTACAAATGTGAGTTGTCTGACTGAGTTTTAGTAATTATTCCTGTGTCGTTATAGAGGATATGACATTTAAATTGAATGTTAACACTGTGGAAACACTCATCAAAGCATGGCAAAAATGACTGATCCTTGTGAAAGATATGTTAATTGTGACACATGTTTGTACACTAAATCCTCTGAGAATAAAATATGTTAACAAATAAATGCACAAGGCTACACACACACACACACACAGCGCTCTGCTCCCCTGAGACCTTAGTGGGTGAAAGTTCCTGACATATAAGCACTTTTATGAGTGAGTGGACCCACACATTGAAGCTTCTGATCAGCAGAGTGGAAAGATCCCTCTCACAACAATCCCTGCACAAACACACACACACAGACACACAAAGCCTCCCACCTGCACACACTCATAAATGCATCAGCACACACTCTCACACACACGTGCTGTGGTGAAGGTGCAGTGTTAATTACCGGGGTTAGATTTGGCAGAAGTTGGGACCACTGAAGAATGCAGAATGACTGATGAGACAGAACTACTGACAGAAGCAAAGGAGAGCAAGGTGAAGAGAGGAGGGGGAGAGGGGAGAGGAAAGGAGCTGTAAGTTTGCAGTAAAGAGGAGGAGGGGAAGGCCAAAGCTTCATCATCATCTCCCTGGGGCGCATGCTGAGGTGCCTTGATTATATATTCAGCTTTCTCGCTCTAGCAAAAAACACTCACCCCTGAGAAAATACAGCCCTGTCAGCCTGCTTCAGCACACTGTCTGACCTCAGGGTGTGTGTGCGCGTGTTTCAGCATGTTTGTGTGTGCAATTTTTTGTTTTTTAATTTTTTATGAAGCTGGCAATTAAATGATAGAGCCGATTAACGAGTTTTGTTGTGCCATATCAAAATCAGATTTATGATTGCATTTGTTAATCAGCATTAGATATTCAGAGGGGTGTGATTACGATGTTTATCAGTACTGATGAGCAATTATTTTTATGACAAAGACGACATTGGAAGGAGCAATTATAGTTTATGGAAGTCAGAGGAGCTAATGAGCCTGTGGAAAGTGACCAAGCTGTGCTTTATTTCTTTCTCTCTTAGCTACAACAGGTTGTATGTGGAAGTGTGTACATGTTTTCTGTCAGTACATATATACAGTATATATGTTTTTCTGCCATTTTGGCAAAGAGAGGCAACAGATTCTGAAACCTTTACATCCTATTAGGGTCAGAATGGACCTATTTTGACAACCTGTTAATACACACAATGGCCACACAATCACCTACATCACTAAGGGGAGAACTGAACACTCACTGCATGGCTCATTCATAAATCTCATATCCATAGCGCAGGAGTGGAGTTTCTCACATTTGTGGCACATACCAACACAAAAGCTTTGCATCAGGACAACCAAGACATTGGCCAAGAACATTACTTTTTTCTTGGCGAAGTCCACAGCTGTAAATGTCTCATGTTTAGGCCAATAGCGTCGTTAGTGTTTCTTACCTGCAGAGCTTATGGAAGTCATTTAGTATTGAACAGGTCAGAAATCTTTATATTAAAGTCCAAACACTAAAA
Organism: Cetoscarus ocellatus; assembly: GCA_037902135.1. NCBI lineage: Eukaryota > Metazoa > Chordata > Actinopteri > Labriformes > Labridae > Cetoscarus > Cetoscarus ocellatus. The sequence continues at coordinate 78,478 of JBAMNC010000245.1, read as the reverse complement.
ACAAAGGATTTAGGGTCAATCCCAATTGTACCCCTTAGCCCTTGTCTTACCCCTCACCCCTTGGTTTTGCGCATTCACGTCTAGTGAAGGGTTGTCCTAATTCTCAATAAGAGAAGGGGAAAGGGCGAAGAGGAAGGGCTACACAGCCCTTGAAATGAAGACAAACCAGGACCTCACTTGAAAGGAAGAGGGATGAGAATTTTCCAATAATACACTGCGCCTGCTGACAAGAAGGCAGAGCGGAGACGGAAGGAAGCACATAAGTATAAGTAATTATTAAATCCTTTGGTAAATATTAATCATGTTTTGAATTGTTGTCCGTTTCTTAAAATCGCTCTTTATAACAAACTAGCTTTCACAGCTGTAGCTACAGCTACATCTGCCTACAACACCGCCAGCGAGCGGCTCTGGGTGAGGACGTACCGGGAATCGAGTGGTATCTTGTTTCTTCAGTTTTTGTGGACAAAAAGTTTCAAAACAAGATTTTCACATATTCACACTGTTTACATTCAGATTCCCTCAAAAGAACTTAGGCACACCCTGTGATGGTCAGCGGTGTGGGGGCAGGTGCACGCAGTGATCAGACTGATTTTGACATTTACCAATGTTTGCCTGCAGCCTTTCCAGTCAAAAGAGAAATTTATCCCCTCCACCGAACCCCCCTGCACAAAATGGTTCCCTCATGACAGTATTACTTTGTTGTGCAAAGTAAGCATCAACTTTTAACTTTTTGACCTATAAAGTCAAGATAAGAGTGAGATAAATTAATACAGACAAATATGGTGAGGACAAATTTATGGTTTGGGTGTCCATAAGTTTGTCTCTTGTTTTAGTCTTTGTCTCTGCCCACCTCCCTTACTTCACCCACACAGCTCCAGTAGATGGCTGTTCAACATGAGTCTGGTTCAACTCCAAGATTTCCAACTTCTAAACAGTCTTGCCACTGTTACTTTCAACCTCCTATAGATACACTGCACTGTAGGTTGGCCCAGTGCTGTGCTCTTGGTGGATTCATGTTGGGTTTGGATGTTTGTATATGTGTATTTTTATATGTCTATCTATAAAATGAAGAGTATGGCTTCGGACTCTTCTATTGTGAAGTGTCTTGAGATAACATTTATTATGAATTGGCGCTATACACGTAAAAATTGAATGATTGATAAAAATGTGCTACACCACACATTCTTGTGCAAAGACCTTTATAGAAAGTTTGCATTTAGTGTGTTTATATGGCTTTAGATAATATGTTCATTTAATTTTAAGGACCTCATAGTGAACTATGCCTCATGGTTTTTGGTTGTACTTATATAACTGGACTTCCTAACTGATTAGCTGTGACCACTAACAGACAGCAATCGCTTCACCACAGACTTGTACCGCAAAGAGGAGAACATCACTGTCACGCCACAGGGTGGAGTCATCAACAGCCCGCGCTACCCCAACGCTTACCCCCGCAATCTGCTGCTGTCATGGAAACTGCTGTCACCACCAGGGAGCCGCATACACCTGGAGTTTGACGGACACTTCGGCCTGGAGGAGGCTGAGAATGGGATCTGCAGGTACAACATATGAGATTTGAAAAGACAGACAAGATAATGAAGAAGAAGCAAGTGATTAAAACCAGAAGCGATGATTCAGCCAAGATGACACACTTTCTGTATCGAGGAGGCAGGCATTGATGACTTTCAGGCAGTTATGAAAAAGTTGAAGTGATTAAAGCAAGTGAGAAATATCGTGTGAAATATGTCTTTGAGGGGGAAAAAAGAAAGCAAGAGCTTTATCAAAAGTTGTCAGGATATAGAAGCTGCATTACAAAGGGGTAAATGATTTCTTAAGGTATGCATGTTAACAGCGATAAACTATTTCAAAGGCAGTGAGAGAATTATAGAAAATGTTTGGAGGGTGGAATCACTTTGGGAGAGATTGATGGTTGAAGTTTACTTCTTTTGCAAGAAGTTTGTCCTTGAGGTTTAAGAACTGAAATTAAACGTTTTAATCCTTAAATGCAACCAAAGTGCCTTTGTAAGCACTTTACTAAAAGACAATGGGGAGCAGATGGGGAAAAGGAAGGAGAGAGAAGATTTAGAAGGTAGAAGAAGGGGAAAGTGGCTCTGCAGCGTTTTTCAGATTTATCTTATTTTTTTTTTTTTTTTACTGAGTATAAGTGAACTTGTCTGTTTTTGATGGATTGAATTTAGGAGTTAATTGTTAGAAAGTTGCCAAACATGTTTTTATTATTCTGCAAAATGGGCTACCTCTCAAGCACCATGACAGGCCCATAAAGTGTTTCTGTGACTTTTGTCTGTGCAAAAGACAAAAGTCACTAAAAAGAAAAAAAACTTTGCCAACATTTTCTTGGCAGACTTAAATCAGTTCTCATCAAAGTAGCCGTAGCAACCTAGCCTAGCTTCCCACGTTGGAAAACAACTGAAAAATAATCACAAGAAAGGACAAGTTGGTCCAAAGGGCAGTAATCAGGGATGTCCTATTGAGGGGGACGCAGTGGACAGGGAGCACATTTAGAGGTCAAGTACATCACAGTAGTTTTTGAAGGATGTCTTATTCAGGAAGCTCCTCTAAATGCCTACAAAAAGCAACCAAACCCTGCCAAGCAGAGGATTTATCCACTGAATCATCCATGGCCTAACATTTCCTAAGATTCTTTTGGTGATTTTTATTTTGATGTCTATCATTTCCACCAAGAAGGTTACATTTTAACCATAGATTGTTAAGTCATTAACAGGGTAACTAAAAGGTTATGAGCAGAATTTGATCAAATTTTTAAGATTTGTCAGAAAAAGACCAATAGGGAGGATCAGTTAGATTTTTATCTTAGGATCCAGGATATTTTCAAAGGATTAGACATTGTGAGATAGGGCAATTTCCCACATTTATAGTAATAACTCAGAATGTTCTCATTTGATTTGGATGACATGTTGAGGAAATTTTAGTCATGGCACAAGGAGAAGTGATTACATTTTGGTGGTGAACTGAATATGCATGTGGATCCAGTTTTTTTTTTTTTCCAAGGATCTGTTAATAGTGCAAATGTTTTCAAATTTTCGACTGTTACTCGAACAACAATCTTGGAAATGCCTTTTCGGAGGTTTGTGCTCTCAGAGCACTTCTAGTTCATTACTTGGTAATTAGTGTCCAAGGACATCAGTCTTGTGTATCAAACCAAAAGGCCACACATTTGGACGGTCAGCTTAGCAGCAAAGGAAAAACTAAAAGAAACAAATCATCTACTCCAAATGGCTTAAAAAGTGCCCCCAAATGTTGCCATAGGTCACATTGATCAATAATATAATCATCCAACCTTTAAACCTGTGAGGTCATTGGCAGGATGGGCATTAGTACACTAACTTGACAAGCCATCACGGTTTATGATTACAATGTGTTCAATTTCATCCGAGTAAATGACATGGAAAACTCATTAAAAAGCAATGTATGGATTTAGATATGGATTTGGTTCACCATCAAAGACTTATCACTTCTCCCTTGTACCATGGCCTGCATTCCCTAAAAATATCTTTATATTCATTGAGGACTTCTTGAGTTGTTGGTGAAAATGTGGAAAACTTCTCTATCTCACACTGTTCACAAATCTTTAAAGAAAATTCCTTGATTCCCATTCAGGTTCAGATCACTATGAACGAGTTATCACTTCTCCCCTGTGCCATGAAACTGTCATTCAGATAAGTTGGAAACTTGAGTTATTAGTGAAAATGCGGAAACCTGCCCTATCATGCACTGAAAACAAATCCTTTAAAAAAGTCCTGGATGTACATCCTAATTTGTTCACCACCAAAATGAAATTATTTCTTCTTTGTGGCATGACCAACATTCCCAGAAAGTTTTATAAAAATCTGTTGAGTTATGCTGTTCACAAACTAACAAATGCTGACAAAATCAAAACCTCCTTGGCAGAGGTAATAAGACCCCACCATCCAGACATCCTTCCTCTATTTTCTTAAGTAAGGCAAACAACACATTTGACCACCATTCAGGCCTCAAAGCCTTTTTTTGTTTACTTGTCAAAGTTTAAATCCTCACTCTCTCTTTTCCTCGCTACAGGTATGACTTTGTGGAGGTGGAGGACCAATCAGAGACCAGCACTATAATTTGGGGTCGCTGGTGTGGGCAGAAGGCTCCGCCCAGTCTCAACTCCAAAACCGACACTCTCAGAGTCACCTTCAAGTCTGATGACTACTTTGTAGCAAAGCCAGGATTTAAAGTCTACTATTCCCTGCTGGTGAGACATCCCACACATATAAGCACACACTTTTACACACATTCAGCTTAGGAAGAATCTTGAGCTGCTTTTTTGGGCCATGTCTCCAGATTTTTGTTATTCCCTGTGCATCATATTCAGGTAAAACGCTCCCTCATTCTTGTTCCTCCACTCCATAAAAGTGAAAGATGGGATGATAAGAGGGGAGAAATAGATGGGAGAAATATAAGAACAGTGAGAGGTGGGACAGTGTAACACGGGTGGTAAAATGCTGTAATATATCAGCCGAGTGTTCTCTCACTCACGTCCACTCCACAGTAGAGGAGAGACAGACTTATAGGGGAGCAGGAGGGAGGGGTAGAGGATGAGAAAGAGGGTCTCTTAAAAGCTGTCAGAGGAACAGATAAGGAGATTAGCTTTGTCATCCTGTCAGGAGGAGGACGGAGAGGGACTCTGATTTGAAGATGTTCTCCCACCCTATAATGAGGGGTAACAGAAAAAGCTGTGGAGAGACAAAGGCATTTAAAGATGTTCCATGGCTTGATCTCATATGGGAGCAGAGGAGAAAGATACACACGCTTGAACTGGCGGCATTACTTATTATCTGAGAAAAAGACGAGAGGAAAGGAGCTTAAGCTCAGCTCAAGTTCAGGCAGGACAGACGAGGAGAGAGAGATACTTTATTTACGGACAATACTTTTCTTTTATTCTGTCATGCTGACATGCGAGCTCCTGTCTAAACATTTACCCTGCTCTTAGCACAGTTTGTACCAAAAGCTCCCACACAAAGTTCCCAATCTGAGGAGAATGATGTTTTTTTCGCAGCCGATAAAATTGTACTTCTTGTGTTCCTCATTCTCAAAATAATAAACTACAACACACACTCAGAGTGCACAAACCTCCTCCAAGGTAGCTCACATATGCTGGTACATCTATAAGCAGTAGTTTCATGATAAAGTTACCATCATAATATGATTCACTGACCCTAAAAACCCACACCTAGAACTCTGAATCATGTTGATGTCATTATTAGACAGTTATTCAACAAAAACGATTGTTTGCTTTTTGCCATTACTAACATCTCCTGAAAATTCCAGCAAAATCCGTCCAGTAGTTTTTGTGTTTCTTGCTGACGATCAAACAGACAAACAAACACCAGCAAAAACATAATCTCCTTGTTGAAGGTAACTATCAGGATAAGCTTTCTAACTTTTCTTTGTGGCTCGAGGTTTGTAGTACAATGTAAAGGTAGAAAAAGGAGTGCGCTTAACCTTTAAGTGCAACACTGTAACACCATGAGTAAATGGAGCAGTCAGCACATTAAAGGTCATTGTTCGTTGTATCCTTACAATGGGCCTCTCGGGGTCACCAGAGGGTCCTAAAGGGGTCGCAGAAACTTGACAGGAAGGCAGGGGAAATTCAGATGGAATCAGAAGTAATGGCTACTTTTTATACACATAGTAAATCATCAAAAAAAGTCTCATGAAACATTTGATGATTTACTATGTGTACAATAAAAAGTAGTCATTACTTCTAATTCCATCTGAACTTCCTCTGCCTTCCTGAAAGTCTCTGTAAAGCATGTTTGCATGATCTCCTGTTAGGTGTGAGTAGGGGTCTGCAGGTTCTCTGATTTCCTCACACAGACTAGAAACATTAACACTGGGTTAATTTGTGACTCTTAAGTGTCCTAAGGTGTGAATGTGTGTTTGAATGGTTTTCTGTCTCCAGGTTGTATTTCTCACCCAATGGCAACTAGCTGGGAAAGTCTCCATTATAACTAAGGACTTTTTAGCTTGTTAAGAAATATAACAAATTCAACTTAACTGACTGTGGATGGCCAGCAGAAGGAAATCCCATCAGCAGCCCTCTGACTCACCATGTTTGATTTGATGGCTTATTTAAAGTAATTGTCCCGCCAGAACCGAAAGCAGACATTATTGTTTTTGGTTGTGAGATATCTCAGAGGACAGCAGTGACAAGCTGTAACCTGTCCTATTTGACCTGTAATGATTTGCCCTGATATTCTTACCAAACCAACCAACAACAGTGAAAACAAATACCATTAGAGGCAGAGTAAGGCAGGTCTTGCCTTTAACATCCTGGGGGAAAATTCAGGATCCAACTGAATGATGTGAATCACGTGGGTGCACTCCAGAGACTGTGAAATAAGCAGGTATACCCTGCCTGTATTTACCCTGCACACAGCTGCAATGTTGAATTTAAAGCATGTTGACATTTTCCCCTGTAACTTTCATAGTGAACAGTATGTAAGATTGCATAAAAGAGCATTGCAATATTGATATTTTTTTAATACTTCAGTTATTCCTATAGATCCCAGTGCAGGACAAGTTAAACAAAGAGTGAATGTCTACCCTGAACTATCAGGGAATGCAAGAATCAAGATTAATTTAAAGTTCCACCTGTTTAAAAGAATAGAAAAGTCTGCAGTGGCTACACCAAGATTACTTCTTTCTTTCTGACATTATTCAGAAACAGAGCATACAATCATGAGTTAGTTTTGCATTAATCTCTCATGCACCCTGAGCTGTTTGAGTGGTTTTAAAAGCGAAAATTAAGCTCTAATAATTAAAATTTATTTAAATAATAATGACATGGCTGGAACTACAGTATCCATCTGTTTTAGGAGATAACATTGTTTTCATGTCCACTGACTTATTTGTATTGTTGACGGTGTACAGAGGGGTAAACCAGGGATTAACATGTGGGTAACTGCTGAGAGTCACAGCTGAACACATGCAGCAGGGGGAAGGAAAGGAGCTTCAATACATGGGACACATGATCCATCAACAAGGCCAGGGTCCCCAAACTTTGCCATGCCAAGGACTCTGATAAAGACTAAGCCTCTAATTGGAACCCCAAATTGCTAAAATTTCTTATATTTGTGCAAACGGTTATTAGCAATAGCTAAAGAATTCATAATACTCAAACGACCAGACCGACCTATGACTTCAGTCTAATCAAGATCCATCAAGCCAATAAGCCAAATTGTTCATTAATTGTGTTTTGTGAAAACATGAAGACGGAAAGATGATATAGTGCTTCTAGCCAGTTAGCTTGTGGCTAATTTGTTGCCATTCATTTTACTTGACTTTGCATAGCACAAATTTAACAAGTGAAGGCTGGATGTAGGTGAATAAACCACATGCAGTCCCTTAATACACATTTTTAACGCATAGTAAGGTTGTACATAAATGAGTGTCACCAATCTGAATGACAAAAATAGTTTTAAATCTGTGTAACTGTATGAAATCTGAAAAAGGGTATACAGTAGGTAAAGTGATTTGCCTCCACTATGCCTGGCCACTTAAAAATGGCACTTAAAGAAGTCATGTGATCTGAAGTAAGTCAGGCTGTTACTTCTATGTAATTTTTGATATTTATATAACTGTTAATCAATGCAGGCCCTAATCTGATACCTCTTAATCTGACACTCCAGATGGACTGTTTAACATATCCATTGGATACATTTCTCTAGTTCATCTGGGCAACATCCCATAGAAACAGGTCAGGATAGAACATTTAAAGAAAAACTAGAAGGGGACTGAATGAATGTTTTGTCTGTCACATTTATTATAGGCCGGCCAGAGGCTTGCAGACATTTCTTGCTTTCAGAACAACTAAGCCCCACTCATCGCTAAGGCCTCTGTCCTCAAAAAGCTTAATCATTTTCTAACCGGAAACAACTGTTCCAGCTTCAAGCTTTGCAGGATGGATCTGCTTGATGACAGACATAGAATCTGGCAAATCTAGTGAATTGCAAGTTAGATTTCACGATTAGTAAGCAAAGAACTGATCACTGTGCAAACCAGGTCTAGAATGCATGCCAGCTGCAGGGCTCTAACACTGGTACTGGTTTCAATGCATCACCAGCCTGCTTTGCTTTAAAAATCAAAGTTAAAAGCCTTACAACAGTAGTCTTTAGCTTCCATATAAATATGGGTTCAGACAAAGGAATTAAATTGGTGCCTATATTTAAGGGATATTCCAGTTTTTGGAGTTGGGTTGTCTGTGGTACGAGACAATCGCCAGTATAGTGGCTGAATAGACCCCATGAGCATTGTACCTTTAAAGAGATCAAGCTCAGACCAGGGCCACCTGTGGAAATAGCTTAGCCCCTGAAAAGTCCTTCACATGGGCCCTCCACAGATGTAAGGTACATCATGGTAAGTTAGTGGCCTAGGTTTCCAATTCAACCCGGGCCTCCCAAACTGCAGGTTATTCTCCACCCCCTCTCTCCAATTTCCAACTCTGTCCACTGTCCTGTAACTCAGAAAAGGCATAAAAAGGCCAATATATATATTTTAATAGTAATGTCAGTAATAGTGGTGCTTGCTGTTTCCAGTCAGCTTTGAGCTTAATAATGATAATAATGATAAAAATCGCCTGTAGTAGTTCAAACACACCAACAACACTGTAAGGTGCCATCCACAAAATAATATCACAAAATATAGTATTGTCCCATTTTATGAGCACGGGTTTACCTTTTGAAACGGGCAGCAATGGATAAAATGTGTATTTTTATTGCTTTGATAACTAATGACAACATTTGTTTTTGATTAAAGAATATCTTGGCTTTATTACAGGATAGACCATGTCTTTGCTAACATATATGGGCCCCCTTATTACTCAGGGCCCCAGAAACTTTTTTCCCCCATAAGGGCGAACTTTTATTTAAAAATGAGCCATGAAACTATGTTTAGTCAAATGTATGATTGCGCCAAAGAATTTCAGAGCACTTTATTCTTCTTCCAGTAAGTCTCTGTTTGCACAATTTTACATTACAGCAAATGTCTATGTGTTCTTCTACCTTTGTGCATTGAGTGTACTGATCTGCTGTTTCACTCTATGGACTGAGGAAGACACCAACAGCAGAGAAAACTAACACCATTGTCTCAAGTGACAGTGATGTTCCTTTTACTGTGGCTGCACAAGGTAACCTTTATGAGAGAGAGCATACAGAAGAAAATGAGCTGAAAGAGAGAAGAGACAAACTTCAGTGCAATCAATGTGCACAGGCGGAAGAACACATAGCTGTTTGCTGCATCATAAAATACTACCATACACAGAGGAAAAGAAAGCACTCTGAATTTTTCGTTCAACCCTACATAGGTTGTGGCTTTTTTAATGTTAAACTCACACATTTACACAAAATAACTGTTCCTCCAAGCAGCACTGTACCTTACTGGTAGTCTCAGCTCATTCTCCTTAAAGGTACAGTGCTGCAAGGAGCCCATTTAGAGGCTGTTTACACGACTCCGTTTCCACCAGAAACGCAAAGGTTTTTCCTTTGCGTCTTCAAAAACGATCTGCGTTCAGACGGAGACTCCAGAACGACTGAAAACACTGTAGTGTGCATGCCAGTCCAGTAGATGGCGATGTACGCTGGCAGAGAAACAGCGCAGTTACACCACACTTATGAAGAACAAAATTTTTCCACAAACAACAATGGCGAGTGGACGCATGAAGACGCTGGAGTCTCTTGTCTGGACAACAAATCTGTCTGCATAGTTTTGTCTGGACAACAAACCGAGCACTGGAAGCAGCACACATGTTACTTGGGAGACGGCCGAAGCTGTTGTTGTTCCTGGTATGCGCACGCAGGCTTCATGTGAAAGAGTACTGCGCATGCAGTGACGTCAGCGTTTCCCCCTGAAACGGTGAATTGTGTTTACATGAGACCGGGTGGCGGAGCGTTTTGAAAACTCTCCACCTTGGACCCTGGTTTCAAAAGTTTGCAGATTCAGGCGCTCCAGGCACCGTTCTCATGTAAACGGGAGGCTAAAACACAATGAAAACTCTTCGGATTCGGCCGAAAAGTCGTGTAAGTCGTGTAAACACCACCTTAGCCACTTCACTGACTGTTGTCGAGTACCTCATACAACCAACCTAAAAATATTTATTATCCCTTTGAAATTCAGATGAATACAGGATACAAATGAATCCTGGGTTGTTGTAGCAATAAGCTGATAAAAAGTCAATCAAGAAAAAAATTTACTTAGGAAAACAAAGGAAGGTAAACCAGGACTGTCTAAACAAGGGAGTAAAATTGTGTCATATCCTTAAATAACGTCAGCCAAACATACAACAGAGCAACCTCTTCAAGTATAACCCAACATGTAGTCAACAAAGTGCAAGAACCCCAAAATATAACTCACTTATCTCTCTCTTTCAGACACTCATTTTCTTTCCTCTGCCTCTTTGTTATTTCTCCTCTGGTCAAATAATCGCACCTCCCTGTACATTTTAAACAGGATCTAGCTCTCAGGGCTTATCTTATTTGATCCATTTTAACCACTTTTCAAAGAACTCCTGCCTTTGAGTGTGTTTTTGTCTTTGCATTTTTCACACACAGGCACAAACAGACACTCACGCAGCTCCCCCTTCAGCTAGACTGGAGCTGTGTGTGCGGCTTAATTTAGCAGGTCTAATTTGTTCTCTGCAGACCTGTCGAACAGATAAGAGGGAGGAGGGGGAGGAAGTAGAGAGAGAGAGAGAGAGAGACGGACGAAGGAAGAGAGAGAGGGAGAGAGAGGCAGCATTGGAAAGGGAGAACAGGTGTCTGAGATGGTATCAGTGTGTCAGCTAATGACTAAAACAACCTGAAACGGAGAGGCAGAGGGAGAGAGGAATCGGTGAGGGACTGAAAGTGGACTGAGGGTGACTAAATAAAAGAAAAAACACGGGGGAAGTAAAACAGTGTTAGTGCACGAAAGAGAAAAGGTAGAGCAGAGGCATATGGGAACAGAGGGTGAATATTAACAAGACCAAAACACTTCCAATTACTACTGCTGCCAATTTAAAAGCCTGTTTTTGTATAAGTCGTAAAGCCAATGTAGAGGAGCCAAAACTGCAGTTCCTCAAGTGGCCACTTGAGGCTGGCTGAAAAAGAGTCAATCCCAATTAAGTACTGTAATAAATAGTCCTGAGGTGGGTTAATGAGTTAGGGTTTTGACACTTCTGGTTTCAGGGTTTCAAAGTCTTATGAAAGCGTGCGGCTCCATGGAGCTTCAATACATCACCAGGAGTAATTTTTTTAAATGGCCTGTTTGAAGACACGTTTTCTAACGTAGAGCAAGAAAAAGAGCAATAACAGGAATTATTCGCATATATGAGATGTTGCCATGGACACTTTGTATCATACCGTCTATGAAATTTTACACTGCTCCAATGAATTCAGCCCGTAATGGTGTTTGAATCATGGGTGGCTTTTGCTGTTGTATACCTCAAATGTAGATCAAGTGCAATTACCTCATCTATGGTTTAGAATAAAGCCAGGGCATATCAGAGCGTTGAATTCCTTGACGTAAGTCTTAAAGAGCCCATGTTGTGCTTTTTTTCTTTAATATACTCTTCAGATGAAATGTCTTGCAACCCAGCCCCCCTGAATAAACCTACCAACTAGATTTGGCATCAATTTAATCCCATTTGCCAACAATAGCAAGCCCAATGCAGAGCACAGATGTTAGAATGATTGCAGAGTTGTTGACAATATGGTGCTGAGCAGTGCTGACCTGACAAATTACCACATAGTTGAACTCTCAACCAATTAGAAGAGATTGGGTCTAGATAGGGAAGAGGGCATTAAAGGTTTTTTTTTGGAACATTAGTGATTGTCACCATACCCTAGGAGTCATTAAAACTGAATATATGACCTCTTTAAAACTGGCTGCATCAAACAAGTTATCCTCCCTCCATGTTAAAGTATCCGTTTAAAGAAGCTAAAAAATGTCCACTGCCTGATTCAAAAACAAGTAAAATAATGTAACTAATCAAGGCTACTGCAAGGCTATCACCTCTCTATCATTTCACATTTTACTGGTTTTAAAATGTATAGATTTTTAAAAATTTTATGATTTAATAATTATAATAAGACAAAAGTTCTTAAAGAGTTTTCATAACCTGTGCATCATTGGCCTAGGTCATGTCTATGCATCTCATGTGCAGAGGCTTCATAGTAGTTGAGGGTCCAGCTCTCGACTTTTTTAGCCCATTTGATCTTCAGTGTCTTTCTCTCCTATTTCCTACTCTAAACGGTCTTATCCAAATAAAGGCAAAATTCCCCCACAAAAGAATAAATATATAAATAAATATATGAATAAACTTTGATATCTTCATCCAAAGAACCAATATGGCAGGAGCCAAATACCATATTCAAGATACCTGTCCAAACAGTCTTTGGTCTTTCCACCAATCATCACATTGTCTAATTCAACCTGAATCTTGGCTGTGTCATTAAAGCCCTTATTACATGATTATTTCTCCTGTTTACTTGTTCATAAGCGAGCATTTCAGTCAAACAACGTTATATTTCATGTAATCACACAGTATATTAACGCAGATTTGTTTTGCTGCAGCATTTCTTGGCCCTTTGAGTCTAACTGTAGCCATGAGTACAATCATTCACTCTAAACATGCATGTTTTACAACAGCCTGGAAAAATGTGTTCTTTGAAGCAAGTCAGAGCAAGTGAACTGTGATATCAAATCCAAAATGCTCTGCTATATTTGACCTTTTTCAGCTGCCACTGCAGCGTTGGTGCGCTCTCTCTTTACCCTCAGTGTTTCCCTCTGAAGTTGGTAGATTTTGTCTTTTAAATATAGATACATTTATTCTTCAAATGATAGAAAGCCTTGAGCAGGTGATGTGAAATTCTTTCCACTTGGGCACTAGCAAACAGTTGATGAATTGCTTGGATCATTCTCTGTGGTCAGGGTGTCTCATATAACACGGGAGTCTCTTGCTCTCTGCTAAGCAAACACTGAAGGGAAGGATCACTTTCATATTGACATACTGAAGGAGCCACAACAATCAGTTGTAGCCCAGCCAGTTCAACCTCTGTTCAACCTGTGGTCCATGAGGCATTGATGTTTATAACACATGCAAGCAGTCATCAACACTGAATACATGAATCCAAGCTAAAGCAAATTCTGTTGACTTTACATAGCCTTTAATTTGATTTTCAAAGGTGTGCAAGGACCCTGAAACAATTCCAAATCTGTAAAGTTGCAGTCATGTCTGTGCTTCTCTCCATTGTGCTTACTCCGAGACTTTGCCGCTTTTAAGTTCTGTGTTTTATTATGAAGTGATGACATATTTTTCCTGAGGCCTGATAAAACTAAGTGAATGCAGGCCAGCTGGAGAGTGGAGAGGAGGGCGATGTTGACTACAGTGCTTTGGCATGGCACAGGGCAACTGGGCTTTATGTGAGTGCTCCCTGGCTGCAGGTAAACCATAGTCCAGGTTGTACTAAACACCTTTAGCATCACCAGATAAATGCCATGAAGAGTAATAATTATAATAATAATAATAATAACAGTAATAATAAGAATTATGTTGTTCCATTTAAAATAAATGTAAGTGCTTTAACAGAGGCAGAAAACAAGAAAAATAAAGACAAATGCAGTTGAGGAACACAAAAATCAACAATAAAGGAAAATTGATATAAAGTAAGCAAAACTGATGAAAGTTAAAATATAGAACAAAGAGATTGTGGAAGGCAGTTAAAATACCATATGAATGGAGTAATAAATTTAAAATAAGTACAATGGTTGAGCGCAGCAAAAATAATTTAAATGTAATGTTTTAGTGATGTTTAAATGTTAAAAGAGGACATCACATCAGTGAAGATGGGACAAAATTATTAAAAAATAACAATATAGCAAAGAATTTAAAAACATGCATGTAGGCCTTTTTAATTTAGAATAATATCAGGTTAAAGCAAGTCTAAAAAAGTGAGCTCTAATAAGCGACTTTAAAGATGTCACTGATTCCGTGCTCCTTTTTTCTTTGGGCAGGTTTTTTTCAAAGTCCAGGAGCTCAGTTGTAAGCTTGATCTCCTTAAGTTTTGAGTCTTGACTTTTAAACAACCAGGACCTACCCCAGGATTTGAGGCTGTGAACTGGCTCATGGCGGTCAGAATGTCAGATATGCATAACTTGGGGCAAGAGGTGATTTGAAAGTGGTCATAAAATGTTTAATTCTTAACAAGACAAGCAGAGAAAGGAGTGATGTGATGTCGTCTGTCAAATCCAGCTAAATGCCTAGCTGCTGCAATCAGGACCAGTTGGAGGCAAGAAAATTATTAGTTGGTGATTCCTAAGAGGAGAGAGGTACAATAGTCTAGATGGGAAAAGATGAGTACTGCTGTCAGAGCTTCCATTGACCACCCGTGATGATACCATGTGGTTAACAGAATAGTATCAAGGGCTAAGCACTAAAAGTTTGCACTAATCTGGACATGCCAGGCATCAAAGAGACATGGACTGATGAATGAAAAAGGGGTCACATTAAGGTAACCACATTCAGATCAGGTTCCCTTTTGATTAGTCTTTTTAAATAACTTTTAATAAGTTATAATGGATGTGGACCTAAAATGACCCTTGCATCTGATAAAAAAAAAAGTATCTCTGCTCCCTCCTGCAAAGAAACAAAAGTGCAGCATCTGTAGGCAGCACTAGTCAAACAGAGACCTCAGTCATTATTCATGTCACAGTTTTTCCTCCAAAATCATTATTCTTTGATCCTTTTTTAAATCTCGTTTTCAGCGGGTGAGATTCGTCATCTGTAGCGCAGGCTTACATGAAGTAATGAGTGCCTTTGATTGCATAAGATTAACATTTAAGAAGCTGTTTGGTTATAGAGACTTAAACAAGTCTTTGAGTGCACAACTTAGCCCCATTAGAGCAAAAACACCAAGTTAATCTCCTAAGGCTTCAGACACTTATAGATCTTTGGTTGTTTCCACCATTGATTTTATTGTCCAAGATCAAACAAAGTAGCAGAACTGTATTTTGAGTGGGTAGTCCTGGGAAGTGCTGCAAGACTCGGAGCTGCAGGGAATAATATTGATAAAGAAATATGATCCAGGTTGGTTCCCAGAATCCCATTCTGAATCATTTGACATGTGTGCTTCCCAGACATAAAGGCTCATGGACTTAAGCCAACAACATTCTTGTGTAAGTCAATGTGTGTGTGTGATCACACTGGGATGATAAACAGCTTCAAGCATGTGTTTCAAAAACATTGTCTCCACTCTGTCTGAGAAGCGTCATATCATATAATCATGTCCTGAATGAGCCTCTTTGATATTGTTTTGTTTTTGACAAGTTTGTGTTTCAAGCATAAACTACTGTTGCTGCCACAGTCAAACCTAATTAACCACAAATCATTTGTCCAAGAAGGGGTTCATTTGCATAGTTGTGGTCCATAATTTTTTTAGTATTAGTTGGTGTCAGCCCTGGTGCCGTTTCCAAACTTAGGACCAAGTTCCTTGAGACTGGTGAAGTCAAAGACAGACAGAAAAGAGGACAAGTAGAATGCACAATCCTAAGAAGATATACCTTGTTGGAAAGTTGACTTATCAGTAGGGGTGGGACAATGGCACTACAATATGATATTATCGCACTACTTAAGTCTTAATTGATTTTATTGGGATTCTTAATATTTTATGATATGCTAAGTATTGTGATACTCAGCATTGCAATATGCTGAAATTTTGAACGCTTTATGCAATAACATCCAAAAAGAAAAAAAAATATGCTGTGCTGTGTGAATTGAGACCTACGTTTTACTCTCAAGCGTCCCCTTGTGTCATGTCCATCTCTTCCGTCCTTTCAAAGTCCAAAATAAATTCACACAGTGAATTTAAATGCTCACGGTTTGTTCTGTTCTCTCTCTCCTATGCAGCCATGATTGTTTACTCTCCAGACCAATGAACGTCACCCATCTGACCTGACTCATCAGCACTATTGTGTGGCATAAATAATAACTGATTCTATTTCTTCTGAACCAAAAGCCTCATCAAATGTCGGAAATTAATACATGCAAAAATATCTATACATGGTGGCCATGGATGTAATATCGTCACGCAAAATAAAGTAATACAGTAGTATAAAGATTTTTTCCCCGACCTAATCAGGCTGTCCAACAATAAAAAATACAATACCAGTTGGCATTGTCATAGGGGAGAAATAATTGACTGAAATAACATTTTCAAACTTCTTTAATGAAAAAAAAATACAAATAAAATAGGACCAAATACAGAACCTTGTTAGACACCACTTTGAGTATCTAAAGAGTCTGTGGATTGATGGTCAACTTTAATAAGTAGCTTTTTACCACTTCAATAAATATACCACCATTTTAATGTTTCAACAGTGATCTTAAAACAACAATGTTAAAAACTCTTCAATGTTTCAGATACATCTTAAAGAAGTTGTGTTGTGTAAGATGTTGGGAGCATCTTATGCCCAAGAACTGTTGTTGGGACAATTCTTAAGTGTGAAAATTAAACCAAATACAACTCCTGAAAAAGATATGATCATTTTTGAACTGTCTATGTTGCAGACCTGCATCAAGAGTAAGCATGCTCACTCCTTTTTTCATTCAAACAAAACATATTTTGATTAATAGCAACAACTGGTCTTCAGGATATGGCAAAACTGAATATTAAGTATGACAAATGACAACACTCTTCATTCTGAGAGCTCCTCACAACATGATCTGATCCTTGTCTCTAAAGCTCTTTTCCACCCCTATTAAGTGGCCCAGATGTTCATGACATGAGGCATTTCACCTTAAAAGGACATGAGACAAGGAATCTGTAAACATTCAACTGCCATACACATGCACACACACATACACACACTTACAGGAAACCTTATGACCTCAGGCACAGCTGCTTTGGGTGTGTGTTAATGTGTATGAGTATATTCAGTCAAAGGCCCGAAGTGAGAATCTGTTAAACAAAAACCTGAAGACACTGGCAGACTTTGATGTCAGCTCCATTACACGAGCAGACACATTTACACACATACTGAGACAAAGTGGGCACACTGTGTCTTTGAAGTGCAGTTGAGACGGATTAACTGCTCCATATTGACCGGAGATGGTATTTAAGACTGTTGAGGAGGAGGAGGGCTTCAATAGCCGTGGAGATTTTATGTGTGTGTAGTAAAGAGGGCAATGCCAGTGTGAGTGTGTGTCCATGAGAAAAAGACAGAGAAGTACCAAGACTGTGTGCATGTGTGCCAGATATGATGGTCTGATGGCTTTTTATCCCCTAAATATGCTTAAAAAAAAAGTCTGATTAACAATGATGAGGCATGCTGCGACTGGTCTCGCTGGAAATTCTTGTAGCACTTCTTGACATACTGACAGACTTTTAGTTAGACAGGAAGACACCTGCATATTGTTGTCAGGCACAGACCTTTCTCCAGTTTTTATGATTTTCATTGTCTCATTAAAAAATTTTGCTATTGGCAACTAACCTTGCAGTGCAGCTGGACCCGCCTGATTCAAAGTCTGTAATCAGACAGGTCCATCTAGCTAAGTATCAATCAACAACTGTGCTCTGCCTGAAGTGGCACGGCCCAATCAGAGTCCTGTAGAGCAGGGTCAGATTGTGGTGGTTCGAGGGGTAGGGCCACAGGGGCACTGGCCCATCTGAAATCTAATTGGCTCCCTGGAGTGCCCCTGTCCTGTCACTCATCTGTCATTTTGCGAGAGAATGGCGATCAGATTATAGGTGAATACCAAATAGGCAGGCCCACCGTCAATAAAGCTGACAGAAGGAGACGATCATTTGAATGAACACAAAATGTCAGATTAAAACGTGCTTGTTTTTGAATACCAAATTGTGAAACATGGTTTTGCTGGCTATTGTATTTCCTTTGAAGTTGCTCACATCCTCAAATTCGAAATTGAAAATGAGCTTTACTGTCTACGTGTTTTTAATTAAAATGTTGGAAAAAGGAGTGACTGGGTGTGCTTTATCATAAATGTGACTGCATGCATGTTGGACAAATGCTTCGCCCCTCTGTGAAAAATTTGGCCCCTTGATGGCCCCTGACTTAGAAAAATCCTAAATCGGCCACTGGGCCAGAATAATTCTGCAAGTGTTACCAGTGTCTCCTTTTAAAACAAAATCAATTCACTGACATTTTGAATCAGTTTAGAATCTGATGTATGAATTTGGTGTAGATTGGGACAATAGGCTTCCTCAATCATTGCATTGTTTAATCAAGGGGGCTGAAAAGTTTTGGAACTTTTTTAGAGCATGATTGTTGTCCTGTTTCAGTCTTTCTCAGAAAACTGAAACAGCTAAAACTTCAGTCCAGTTTCAACACGTCCCTGAGCCTGTAATTTTGTGGCACGCATTTCATATCAGATTAAAATCTTTTAATTGGGCATATTTAGTGCTTTCTGCTGATTTTGAGGGAATTTCTCCATACACTTAAAAAAATGTCATCAAGTCTGTTTTTTTATGAGCTGTCTGCCAAGTTAACCAATTAAAGATTTTCAATCTGTGCTCTCTGTTCCTTTAGTTTGACTCTCCGCTGCCTGCATCCAACTCCAACTGGGAGGCTGTCACCATGCCCATGATGGTAAGTCGATTACAGATCCACACTTGTTAAAAATTCTGCTTAAATGAACAAGCTTGGGCTCTGCTCTGATAATAGTTACCGGATGTCTAACTTCAAAGCACCCTGCCTTTGCAAGACTCAACCTTGCACTGTTCAGATTATGTGACTGATGTGCCAACATGTCATGGAAAAGCTCACATCTTCATATTGTCAAGTTCTTCATTTCGAAGTTGAAAGAGCTTCATAAAACAATGGAGAGGCACCTCTCCAAAATCAGATCACAGAGATGGTTGAAAAGCTGTTAATGAAAAGACTGATTTTCAACACCCTCTATTTGCAGAGGTGGAAGGGCTGCATTGTGATATTGTGCCAAACAGAGACTTCCTGGAGGAAAAACAAACACTAAATAGTTTTTTTTTTAACCCAATATAGTTTCATGGCTTATTTTATGTAAAACTCACACACCTACGCAAAAAAACTGTACCAGCCAGCAGTATTGCACCTTCCAGATAGTCCGAGCTCTCTCTCCTTAAAGGTGCAGTGCTGATGGAAATCTGCGTGAAGTTGGCCCCCCCCGCAAAATTTCGGGAAAATAGTCTGTTTCGTTTGTGCTTCGTTTGTGCCGTGAAAAAAATTGTTTGTGCTGCTACGGTTTTATAGATATCACACACTTTAATTTCTGGGGATGACGTCACCACCGGAAATGCTCTCGTGCTGGTGTTACCCTCTTCATTTGTTTTGGATGCGGTCAAACAAGGTTTGTCTAGCGCTTGTGGAGGTTTTTTTTTTCTTTCTTTTTTTTTTTTTTTATTTATCCAACAGTTAAACTAGCCTATATGACTGCACCTTAGTGGCAAAAAAGGTGCAGGGAATGATCCTTCTTTCAAATGACAAAACGCTGGCTGTGGGATGCAGTCTTTTTATTGTTATTTCAGACATGTTTTGGTTGACAGGATTGTTGAAGCAGGTAATCAAGGAAGATGTATCAAGAAATGATGACCAGGTAAGGCTCCATCACGACTAAGATGCCATCATTGGAATAACAACCATGCTAATCCAGTACAAGTGGACTACCTTTTGTTAAAAAATGCAAGGGGAAAAAAAGACATGGCAGGAGCTTAATGGAGTTGCATGATAATTAAACAATATCAGTAAACCGTAATAGCACAAACAAAGTGTTTTACGGCCCTGTGAAGGAGGGGTTTGACATCATCTCCGGAAATTAAAGTGTGTAATATCTATAAAAAAGGTACGAGGGCTGATTAATAAGTTGTGAGCCTTGTGTTGAAGAAGGTAAGCAGGGGTGTCCTTTTTCAGCTATACTATTCCGGCTGTGTACCCGAAGACTGGTGTCACTTGGTCAGTTTATGTCGAAGAGGTAGCTCTCTAAAGTAAACAAGGCAACTGACTTTTGCAAAATGGACAAAATGCCCCTGTTCACAAGTCTGTCATTGCCATGGCTGCCATTAAAGATTGTGGCTTTGAATTCACTGAGCATCCGCCTTATTCGCCTGATCTTGCTCCATCAGACTTTCATCTATTTCCAGAATTGAAAAAGGCCATTTCCGGTACCCACTTTCGGTCAGATGATGACACCATACATGCAGTGGAGGACTTTCTGAACAGTCAAGAAAAGGACTTCTTTAAAAGTGGCATTGAGGCCCTCAAACATCGCTGGAAAAAGTGTATAGATACTGAAGGGGATTATGTTGAAAAATAAGCAATATGTCTGCCAAAAGTCAAACCCTTAAATATGAGGCTCACAACTTATCAATCAGCCCTCGTAGCAGCACAAATTACAGTTTTTACTGCACAAACCGGCACAATCGAAGCACAAACAAACAGTACCATTTCGGGTCCATTTGGAGCAAATGGCGGGCTGGGTGAACTCTGGATGACCTTTAAAATAATATTTAATAACTTAAAAACCGTAGTAGCACAAACAAATTTTTTTACGACACAAATGAAGCACAAGCGAAACAGACTATTTTCACGAAATTTTGCGTGAGGTGGGGGGCCAGCTTCACGCAGGTCTGCTGGAATTCCTTTCGGTCACTTCATTGTAAAGTACCTGATACAACCCAGCCTAAAAAATACTGAAATATCTCTTTAAGCTTAATAATCATGGTAAAAACTTTTAGTCAGTTTCAGTTTTTACAACTTTTTCTTTCCTTCCTTGTTCTCGAAGAAAAGATTGTTCACGCACAAGTGAACTAATCTTCTGCTTGCTGGAGCGGCAATAGCAATAATTAAAAGTGTATAAAGAGGGGAAAAATTAATGTCTTTACCTGTAACAGTTACAAATCTGCACAGAAAACCACTTTCAATGTGGCTGTAATATGTCTTACATAGTCTGTGTCATACTTGAAAAATTAAAGGATGACAAGATGAGGAGCTCAAGTTAAAGAAAAAGACTCAAAATGTAACCATGGAATATAAATGTGTATAAGGTAATTTTGTCGTATCAGTTATTTCATGATCTAATGTACATTCATGGGTTGGTGTTAAGAATCAGGTCAGTTTCATACTTCAGCAGAATGCGAGTTTTTGGGAATGATCAAGTAAGAAAACACCTTGGACTATCACAGACATAAAATAAAAAATTAAGAGAGGTCATATGTGCTTTTTTAAGATTTTCTGCTCTTCAGTGTAAAGAATACTTAACTGCACAAGACAACATCTGCTGCATCAGGACTAATGTCTTTGCCCTGCAGTGGACTTGCTACTCATAGCCAATATGCTTAAACTGATGGCAAAACAATAGTAGAACATCGCACTGGTAGGTCTATTCTTGAAGCAGAAGAACGAGCTGTTTTAGGTAGCTACTGGCATTATAAATATGGAGAAAAGGATGCCGCTGTCACATGTCTTGCTCATAACAGTGCTCTCTCAGGCAGAGGGAACACGTTAAACACACGAAAGGGCATAAAAATCTCCTAAAAGCATAATAAAAGCTCTTTAAAATAACACAAAAATAAGTAAAAAGTTTATTTTTAAAGTTAAGCCTTTGAGGAAATGTATAGCTCCCCCTTCCTTTCTCCTGCTCCATGTGTAGTAGTGTATGTTCATTCTTGCATTGTGGTCAGAGAGCTGCGACCATATCCTGGTACACAAGATCATCATTCAGTAAAAACTAAATTTCGCAAGTCTATCTGGCAACAGCCCACAGAAAGGTTTTGGGAATGGCAGAACCTTTCAAAAGTACAGTGCCCAGCATAAATGAGTACACCCCCTATCAAAAGTAATGTATTAATCAATATCTAAATATACAAAAGAACAATTTCCAAAGTTTTGACAAAGTTGACTTTAACATAACATTTTTTTTACCATAAGATGAAAATAAGGGTAATATGATACCTAAAATTTAGCTTTGCTCCGAACCCCTTTGATTGGGGTGCACTCATTTTTGCACCCTGATCTTAAATTGAGAAAAATACTTATTTGTGTGCAACTTAAAAAATCTTGTTTGCAATCAATGACCCACATTTGGGGGAGTATTTTGTGGTTTAGTATGCCATAGAAAATGTTGATTTTTTTAAAGGAAACTTGCGATTTTCTGACAAATTTGAAGGGGTGTACTCATTTAAGCTGAGCACTGTATATCTGGCAGGTGATTGGTTGACAGTTCCATCAATCAAATTCATTACAGACCAATCAGATAATGTAGTAGGCAGGTGTTACTGTCGCGGTGAAAAACAGAAGTAAATAGTGCATCATTTTCAGTTTTTATACCATCGTTCGGCCCAAATCACCAATGCATGTGTAGCAAAGATAGGCTATATACTATTCCAATGAAAACTTTTATCAAGTATTCGCTTGTTTCTATCTCTGTGTGGCGGTGGACCTTATTAGAGAACAGATGTGTGTGATAACAAGTCACACAGCCCACTCTCTTTTAACTCTGTCATCCCACGTGTAATCGTCTTCATAACCACCCTAGGAACAATGGCTACACTAATGAATATAACATATGGTCCATTTGCACACAAGCTAGCACATTCCCACACACATAGAATAAATTTAGGCATGTATGTGTACAGGATCTTTTATGCATGAAGCCTGACATGTAAAGTGACATGCCTCCTTAGACTAATGTTTTTATATGTACATCAGTGTAATTTGTGTGCGTGGCTCTGATTCAGTGACATGTGTGACTATAATAATTAGTGTGCATCCGGCTGTGTGGCGATTTTTCTGCATGGATTGATAATACTTAAACGTTTGTGTGGGTGAATGTTTTTTACATGCATATGGATGGATGTGTCAATGCGAGGGCAGATGGGATGTTTAACAAAGGCTTGTCTGATTCCTCTACTTACATTCAAATGGCTCTGTGAAATACTATCTTTCAGTGATTGATTACCCTGGTGTCATTGTGAGTCTTTTTCCTGCTTTCGAATGAAAACATGCAGTAATACACCAATAAACAAGGACAAAAGTGTAGCTTTCAGTCCTTCATTATCCATAAGGGTGTGTTAAAGTTTCATGGCAGCCACCACAGCACAGCAAAGACTGTTACAACAATAAAACTGAAGGACTCCTTTGACTCTTTGAGGTAATGGCAGTACTTCAATTATAAGGATATGCTCATATGATGTACTTATGTGAATTAATTTGACATTTAAGTGCAAAAATTTGACATTTTTAATAATTCTAGCACATTATCTAGTGTGGCTCTAGTGGACTGGTTCTTAAATATTTTTTCTTTTTAATGTATTTCACAGGGTCAATGTATTGAAGCCTTACAATCAATGTGAACCAATGTGAAACCTCATAGGTGTAATTAAGCTCTCAATTTTAGATTTAATGAATCACCCTCTATACAAAGTCTCCTCGACACGCTCCTGTTACCTTCTCAGCACTTACTCTTGTCTTTTGACCCATATGGAAGTCACTGCTAATTATGGCAGCTGATGTGACAAGCTTAATTGTCCTACATGCTATAAGAACGTAAGTGAAATTGCCTCTGAGGTCGATAGAGTGCAGGAAACAGAGGGTTATAGCCATCTGTAGTATATGTTGCTGCTTTTTCAGCCTATATTGTCTGCAGTGTACATTCTGTTAGAAAACCAAATGCATACAAAGAGACTTAAGACTGTTTAAAGGTGGTATCCTGATAAAGATCATGATACCGTCAAAATGAGTAGGCTTACTCAGACCAGTATGAATAAATAGATTAAATAACCCCACTATTCCAGTTAGTGTTTAATCATTGTGTATATAGAACATTATTTTTCTAAAAATCAAATGGAGTTAGTGTTTGAAGTAAAGGCCAAATGTAAAGCTCCTCTTTGAGAGAACTGCAGACTGACATCAGGTCATGATGTCTCCTTGAAAATCTGTTTTCCATTTCACTAAAAGCTCTGTCTTTAAAGTACGATAGAGAATCACTTAAATGACTGGATGTGTTAAGAGGATGCTGAGTCAATGTGACCTAAGATGACTGTAGCCTGTCTGTCTGTTCTTACTGTGCGACAGTGTCAAGGTTTTCTCTTCAGTTCTCAGAATAACTTTATCAGAATCCACAAAAATCCTTTTGATCTGTTCAGATAAAATACATAGTTCTGACCTCTTAAAAACATTGCTGGGTAAACAGTAAAAAAATCTTGTTTTGAGGAGAAAATTGTCAAATCTTCATGTAGTTTCAAAACCAATGCACCCTGATCTGTGCGTGCAGATTTTTATTTATTGAATTTTTAGTCATTTGGGCACAAACATTAAAAAAAAGCAAATCCACTTGATTCTCTTCACAGTATTGTGACTTGTTTAGGTAATTATTTATCTTAAACTTTATTTTAACCAGGAAAAGCTAATTTAGATTAAGAATCTCATTTACAAGAGTGTCCAGGCCGAGACATGCACAAGAACATGCATCAAGTTACAGATATGGAACAACCACAAACACAGAGCAGCAGAAATAACCAATCAGTTCAGAGTCACAGAGCAAAAATCATCAGACAAATCATCTACAGCCTGCCTCATTACTTCCTAATGCCTATAATCTGATTTTAAAAGAGTTAAAGAGACGAGCTCCCCAAGATCCAGTATTTCCTGCAGCAGATTCCACTCTGCTGGAGCAGCATATCAGAAACTTCTTTTACCCAAACTTTGTGGACGGATAGTCGCAATATTTACTATTGCTAAGTCAAAGACCAGAGACTGTAGCCTCCAGAAACTTTACTGTGAAATAAAATTACTCAAGTACAGAGGAAGCAGATTAAGTAAAGCCTTATACACCTGGATGTACCAAGGATTGAATCTATGGACGGTCAAAGAGGGCCGCTCTACTTGCTCACACAGAGTGCAATGATGCGTCAGAGTCTGAGATTTGTTATCAATCTTAATGATATACACTATCTTGTACAGATGAAACAACCACACAAGTTAACAGAAGATGTTATGCATCAGATGTTATGAATGTTAGCATGTTTGGTTGCTAATACCTCAGCAATTAGATTTAACATGTTGATTTGTCTTTTCTGCTTCATTTTATCAGGATAGAAATGCAACACATAATGTCTGAGACTTACTCAAAGGCGTGTGGTTGCATTTCTGTGGAGGCACTCATCAGGAGATGTACGGAGTTAAGAGTCCTGCAAATCTTTGGTGTAAGCTACACCATAGGTTTGACACTGAAGTATGAATCAGGCTTTGCAGTTGTCAGTACATTAACATTTTGTCCTTACCTTTTGCTCATTGCAGGATGACGGAGGGGGGCACATTCCAGCTGCAGTAACTGAAGTTCCTTTGTCACTGGATGATTTGGATCGGACTATTGCCACCTTTGACACTGTAGAACAGCTCTTAAAATCCCTGAACCCGGACACCTGGAGACAGGACCTGGACAGCATCTACACACAAACAACCATACATTATAGATCCAGGGCCTATCATCTGGCAAGCAGACATAATAAAGGTAAGGTAAACATAATTTTAAGAGTTTTAACCGTAAAATCGCTCACTTATTGATATTTATACTGACTTCTCAAACCTCTTATGTTGTCCCCCACCCCCGCCAACCCCTTCAAGATTAATATTTTTCAATGTCCTTGACACCACCCAAACATGCACACTAATTACTTTAAGAAATATTACAGGGCACACTCAAAAGTTAACTTTTTTTTGTGAAATAGAACATTAACAGTGATACAAGAAAGACAAGAGAAAGCAGAAAATGAAAAAATAAGAATTAAAAGATTAATTAGTTGTCACAGACAGACCAAATACAGACATATACAAACAAGAAATATAGTTTGCGGTTGATGTAAGGCACAACTGGTAAAGGTAGATTTACTTATCAGATATCAAGGAAGGGAGAGAAAAAGACAAATAATAATAAATAACAGCAAATAATGAAATGTTGCAACTTTACCCACAAACTGAACTAAATGGAGTCCGCTGAATTTTAGGTGTGAAAGAAACCTTAAAAACGTAACTTCAGTTTAACTCTTGGCCAAATCATCTCTGCTGGTCAATATACTGTATTAAGTATGCCTGTTCATCTGCTAATTAACAGAAATATCTCATCAGTCAATAACATGGCAGCAACAATTTCACTCAGGCATGTAGACACTGTAAAGCCAATCGGCACTAAATAAAACATGAGCACGAAAACCTCACATGTCACAAGGACATTTGTGTACAAATATTAAAATATACAGGACACATTTGTGAGCAGTATGTCTGACTCTCATCTCATATGAAAAAAATGTCTTCACATTTATAAGGATCATATGATACGACAGAGGATTAGGGCCACGTTAAAAAAAAAAAAAAAAAAAAAAAAAAAGTAAAGTTACGAGAATAAAGGCAAAGTTATGAGAATAAAGTCGTAAAGTTACAAGAATAATGTCAAAGTTACAAGAATAAAGTTGAAAAGTTACAAGAATAATCTCATAAAGTTATGAAAAAAATGACATAAAAGTTACGAGAATAAATTTATAAAGTTACGAGAATAAAGTCATAAAGGTCCGAAAATAAAATCATAAATCTAATTAAATAAAGCTAGAAAACATACTTTATTCTGAGAGGTTGTACCAGAAGAGCAACCATCAGCCTACGTAAAGAGGATGAAATGAGAGCGTCTTCTTGATCAAGGTATGCTTATATTGATCCAAGTTTTGGCAAATAGCCATCTTATGACTTCGTTCTCGTAACTTTATAAGATTATTCTTCTAACTTTTGGACTTTATTCTCGTAATTTTGACTTAATTCTCGTAACTTCACTTTTTTTTTTTTAACTTTTTTTTTCTTTTTTAAACTTGGCCTTAATCCTCCGTCATACAATTGTGTAACAAGATTTTTTTTAAATGTAGTTTTCATGTAAATAGCTTATATTTATATCATAGCTATATCATAGCTTTACACTGAAAAATGTCAGAATTAAACTGAGAGAGTATTAGATTCAATGAGGCTTACATTTAAGGACTGATTGTCTCATGTTGTTTTGATAAAGTAGATACAAAAATGAAAGAGCTTTGATTTTCATTACATACTGGAGTGCTGCATATGATGGTCTCCAACAACTATCCTGCATTCACAGTAATTTTGCTGCACACTGGTGCAGTCGTTGGAAGGTGGTGTAATTGAGGGGAAGGGAGAGCATGCCATCTCGTGATGACCGACAAAGACCCACACAGCAGGAGGCCAATTCTCACCTCTTGGGCTTTTCAGAAAACCTCATAGTGCAGCATCAGGGGTTAACAGAGTCTATAGCTCTGTGATTTGCAGGAAATTATTAATCAGTGCTGTAATTATGTTATTAAATCCCTGTGTTGCCCTGTGATCAAATACAGCACAGGAAAGGGGGGTTGCTTTAGCATTTGAAACCTCATTGTCAGGTCTGTGTGGGGTAAGTTATGGTACTACAACAACATTCACAGGAAAAGTCAGACTCAAACCAGCGCAAAGGAGGAAAAATCTGTAGACAAAGACATTAACAGATGAGAACCCATAAGGGGAACAAAATACTTTTCAAAATAGAAAAAAAGGATATATAGAAAAGAGCGCACAGTTATTTCCTGTGTTATTATTGCAATAGGAGTTTTTAAAACTAGATTAATGAAGAGGGGGCAGGCACAACTAGAACTTTGATTGTCTTTGATTGTCTAATCATGTCATATCCAAGATATCTTTGCACAAGCAGGAAACTTAATTCAGCCTTTCCATGCTTCTTGTATATAAAAAAAATATGTACGTAGTGCATTCCTGAAGTCACCCATCTCATACTTTTGATTAGAAATTGACATATTTTCCACTTTTTCTAGCCTTCTTGAGACAATAATGAAAAATGCCCCCTACCTGTCTTACGGTTTAACGGCCAAATTGATTAGGACTTAGATGTTGCATAGTTAAATGAGCAGTTTGCCCTCTAGTGGGTTTAATGGCGAGTCAGTGATGGATTAAAGGTGACACCAGAGGAGCAGTAAAAAGCATTTTTCACTGTAAAGTCAGCATTATTGACTTGCTCTGACTGAGGCAATAGACTCTGATCTTAGAAACAAAATTATGACACAAGCATACCTATTACCAGCCGTCACCTCCATACAAAATGTGTCCAGTTTACAGAAACAACAGTCTCTCTCACCCATCTCTCCTGTCTTTGTTTTTCAATCTGCTTGAGGCCTTTGTTGTTCCAAATATTTGTGCCTGACAGAAAATCCATCTGTTTTATCAGTGCATGCGTGTGTTGTGCTGGCATGAGAGGGCTCTGTATACAGTGAGCGTATGCGTGTGCTGCAGCACTATAGAAAGGTGCATAGGTGCTGCTGCAGGTCTTTGATATACTGTACCGGCGTAGCTCCCTCTAATTGGAAATTCAACCTGTTCAGCGGAGCAGAAATCCGCCTCAGTCAGCAGCTTAGCTTTGTTTTCATTAAGACGCACACACAGCTCACACCCACCTTTGTTCCCATGAAGGACAGTAAGCCTGATGCTAATATTAATTGGGACACTTCAGTCGAAGTCACTACGACACATGCAGGCTGAAACATGACAAGAGGACACAGGACCCTTATGATAACATAAAAAGGATCACTTGTGATTTTTACTGCAGAATATTGTAACATCCCCACATAAAAAAAGTTTTCTATTCATGGTAGCAGCTTTCTAACTGAGTTAGTAACTCTGCAGTCACGCTCACTCTCTGGGTCTAATACACAAAAGGGCTGTGCCACTTTTTCCTCCACTAATCCTGTTCAAGACAAACAGAAATATGCAAGCATACTGCACTGCCATGTAGTCTATTTGTCACACTACCAGAAGTTTAAATTTCAATACTGTATCATTAAATGTCTAACAGTATTTTCCATTTAAACTTGATTAAACCAGGAAAGCATCATTTAGATTTAGAATCTCATTAATAAGTGTCCTGGCCAAGATGAGCAGAAGTAAAATACATAAAACAATTACAAACACATTATAAAATAGTATGATAATCACATTTGAACCAATCAGCTCATAGTTACAGAGCAGAAAGTCAAGATTCAAATCATCTACAGCCTGAAGCATCTTCCTCTAATGCCTGTAATCTGCTCTTAAAAAAGATTTATAGAGACCATCTATTTCAGTCCCAATTTTTGCTGCAGCAGATTCCAGTCTGCAGGAGCAGCATATCTGAAGCATTTTTGAAGATTGTAGCTTCCAGCGTTTTTCTCTTCAATGCAAATTAGTGTAGCCTTGTAAAAAAGGACATACCAATGATTTAGTCTTCGGGTGGCCAGTGAGGGCCAGCCAAGATCATACAGGATACAATGATAAGATAGCACTGTCAGATTTGTTATTAAAACTCCATGATAAGCTGTATCCAAAGATTTAAGATATTGAGAAGATGCATGCACATGTACATCATCACCATTATCAAGCAAAGGCATACAAGAAGCAGCAACAAGACACTCTTTTGCATTAAAAGGAAAAACAAGACCTATTTCTGAAGTAAAAGCCCGGCCACAGCTTCAATTTCTTCACAAGTTGCTCAACATGAAGCTTAATCAAGGTACTCATAAGATACAGACTCAATCACCATACCCTAAAACGTGACAATAGGCAGTTTCTGTGACTTTTTCTTTGAGTTTGTGAACATCATGAGTTTTGCCAGGATTCAACATTAATTTTACCTCACACAGACTGCCCTGTCCCGTATCAAAGGCCTCTTGTAAAAGACAGAGCCTGTCCTGTTTTGGACCAGAACAGTAAATAATTGTGTCATCAGAATACAAATGAAAATTGGCATTTGAAACATTTTGACCCTAACCGTTGATGTAAGCATAAATAGTAGTGGCCCCAAGACTGAGCTCTGTGGCACATCATTATTTATCTAAAGATATTTAGAGGAGAGGTCATCACTCTGAGCACAGTGAGATCTGTCTGATAAATAATGAGCAAACCAAGACTTCACCAATGTGGTGAAGTCTCTCATTCAAAATGGTGGGATTTACTGTTTCAAAGGCCTTTGTCAGGTCAATAAAAGGACTACACAATGTTCAATTTTATCCAATGATTCAATAAAATCAGGTCATTTTAAAGGCTGCTTTGGTGGTTGTGTTGTTTTTCATAACCAGACTGATATTCAATAAAAATCTTGTTGATTAAATTTTTTTTGAGTTGTTCACTCACATGAGACTTAAGAGTCTTGGCAAGTACATAAAGTTTAGAAATTGGCCTGTAGCTTTTAAAACAGGTGGGTCTCCTTCTTTTAACAGGGTAAAACAAAATCTGATTTCCAGACTCAAGGAATTTATCCAGAGGCCAATGAAAGATTAAAAAGATAAGTTAGGGGTGAAGAAACAGAATCCATTGCTAATTAAAAAAAAAGGTTTGAAATCTTGACCAACCAGTTTCATAATACCTAAAATTCTGAGCGCATTATGCACCTCAGACACTATACTGGCTTTAAAAGTAAAAAGCTGAAGATATCACGTCAACAAAAATGAACTCCTTAGCAGATATTTTTGATTTGCAAAACAAACTTTAGAAAGTGTCACTTGCATACACCAAAAATTGTGTATGGACTTGCTGTTAATTGAGATGAAGATGAAGTTGTGAGTGAGCCGTTTATTTGCGAGCTATTATTAAATGCAAATTGCCTGCAAATTTAAGAAAAGAATGGCTCAGTCAAAACTGTGAAGCAGTTGTCCTCATTCATTTAATAGAGCGGTTCAAAAAACTTGACTAATTCGAGAATATCACATCTCTCGCGAAAATTAACGTGGAAGTAGGTAAACAAAACAAAGCCTCTTTTTAGGGTTAGAAGAAGATAATATGAAGATAACATAACATAAAGGAGTCATAGCAAGCACACAGGACCATTTAGAGTTGCTGAAGAGTGTATCTCCTGACTGTAGGCAGAGACAGGCTAGCACTACCGGCTGACTTCCAGCGTTTGAGCTAAGCTAACTAGCGGTTGGTGATCTTTTTCCTTCTCTTCCTTGTTACTGGATGCACAGTCAAAAGAATGTTGTCTACCTGCTTGTCATGGAATCAGGAGTGAGGTAAGACAGGAAAACATCAAAAATGTTGGAGTGTTGCTTTAGAAAACCACTAATCAGTAAGGTTAACCAGAAAAAAGGCTTCAGTTTGCCAGGGAGCATACAGATTGGACTCTGGAGGACTGGAAGAGGGTCATGTGGTCTGATGAGTCCAGATTTACCCTGTTCCAGAGTGATGGGAGCATCAGGGTAAGAAGAGAGGCAGGTGAAGTGATGCACCCATCATGCCTAGTGCCTACTGTACAAGCCTGTGGGGGCAGTGCTATGATCTGGGGTTGCTGCAGTTGGTCAGGTCTAGGTCCAGTAACAGTATGCGCCCAAAGAATGAGGTCAGCTGACTACCTGAATATACTGAATGACCAGGTTATTCCATCAATGGATTTTTCTTCCCTATTCCAAGATGACAATGCCAGGATTCATCGGGCTTAAATTGTGAAAGAGTGGTTCAGGCAGCATGAGACATCATTTCCACACATGGATTGGCCACCAGAGTCCAGACCTTAACCCCATTGAGAATCTTTGGGATGTGCTGGAGAAGGCTTTGCGCAGTGGTCAGACTCTCTCATCATCAATACAAG
Organism: Cetoscarus ocellatus; assembly: GCA_037902135.1. Taxonomy (NCBI): domain Eukaryota; kingdom Metazoa; phylum Chordata; class Actinopteri; order Labriformes; family Labridae; genus Cetoscarus; species Cetoscarus ocellatus. The sequence goes on along the minus strand of JBAMNC010000245.1, from coordinate 46,794 downwards.
ATCTTGGTGAAAAATTAATGCAACACTGGATGGAAATAAATCTTGTGACATTGCAGAAGCTTATCGAAACAACGCCACAGCGAATGCCTGTTGTTATCAAAGCTAAAGCCGGTCCATCAAATTATTAGAGTGTGGGACCTTTGTTTTCTTGGTGGTGACTTTTTATTGGCCAGGCAGTGTATATTGTAGATCACGAATAAAAAAAAAATCCTTATGAATGTTTCACCTATCTATTCTTTTATATATACTTTTCCTATCACATTTTATGGTCATCAGTTGATGTGAAAAGATAAGAAGCTGTTTTCCTCTGTACACAGCAAATTAAGAAGAATTTAAATGTTAGTGTTGGTAAAATTTCTGTGAGTGTATTATTCTCTGTACCTATTCTCTGTATGGAGTCAAATCCCACGTTTTTCTTGTCACTTAGACATGCAACTCAACGCACCTTCTACAAATTTAAAGATATAAACATGAAAACTGCTGCGTCCCTTCCTGTTATGTCACAATCATCCTCGTTCTTTCTTTTTCTCTTTTCATTGTTCAGCAGGCTTTTCTCCCTCTGGTCCATCGATGATAACCCCCACAGCAAAGATTTCTTTTCCCAAACAATTGCTTATTGATTATCAATGCCATTAGGCTTCACATAACCCTCTTTCACTTCCCATTGGTATCTCCTATTTACACATGATATTGCATGTCAAGCAAATCTGTCATTGTTAGAGCAACATGAACGACAGGAAATTTCTTGGGGATTTCTCTGGCATGACTGGTCTTTGTTGTTGCATTGTTGCAGCAAAGCTTTAAAAAAAAAAAAAAAGCCGACCACACCAAGCCACACTGTTGTAGTTCACAGAGAATATTGATCTTGACAAGTTCTTTATTCCTGTATTGGGTCGTAAAAGCCTTTTGTACTTCAATGGAGTGAAGAATGTAGTGGTGCCCAAAGAAAGTTTCATTTATCTTCGCTGCAAATTAACTCGGTTAACCACCTGGGAACAGAGTGAAAGAAAAAAGTTTCTTTCAATTTGTGTGGTTGTGTTTCTTGTGGTTTCTATCTATTTAGGGCTGGAAGAAAATCTAACAAAATACACCTTTTTTTTTTAGAGATACTGTTTTATTTTTTCCATGCTCAACATTAACATAAATTGGACCTGAGGACTATTCAAATGTGCAAAAAAGAAAGCTTTTTTTCAGTCAGATGATAGCATCACAGTGATGTAACGCCTAAATTCATTCAACTCGACCAAAGACTAATTGTGTTTTATTTTTAATCAAATGTTCCTGTTTGTTCCCGTTATGCAAGTTTGTTCAGTTAGCCAGATCCACAAAAAATGGATGAAGCCCACTTTTGGCAGCTTCACTTCATGCATCGTATCCTCATTTGTGCATTTTTTCCAATCATAAACCGGAAAATATGCCTATGTAGTTTGGCAGCTAAGCAAGTGACTGTGTCGATATTGGAGCTATCCTTGTGGTTAATCAGAGGCTTTGCATAGAGGTTACAGAAGACATAATGAAACTCAGATAGTAAGCACAAGAGATGGATAAAAACAGGAACTGTGCAGATATGCATCAAAACTCCAGAATGAAAAGCTTTTTGATTAAAAAGAAAAAAAGGCAAGTAGAACCACAGGAGCTGATTTATTTGCTTATATCAGAAAACAGGGCTATAACACACATTTCAGCACCAAAGAAAATTTAACAGCAGAGGCCAACATGAGCGCACACAGATCCTCATATGCCCACATGATCTAATAATATAACTTACTATTAATCCCAAATGCCTTTTAAAGACATCCACCATATCATAGAAATTAAATATAACCCAGCCCAGAGATTAAATGCAACCATAAAGCTACTGCAAACACAGAGCTATCCATAGTCCTGAAGCCCCTGATCCTAAATGCACTTTTTCATTTGTTTAATCACTTGATTTTGAAACCCTGATATATTGTCCATAATCACTGAGAAGCTTTTTATGAGATAGATGTGGTTATTAGGTCAAAGTTGAGGGATGTAATTCTGCATGACCCTAAACTTTTGAGTGTGTTAAGAGCCTGTTTTTTGTTTTATTGATTAACCAATCTATTCATCTGAACATTCCAGATAATAGCAATAACGGCCTTCTTCACTTTAAAAGACGACAAATTTTACTCCACAAGTCGTTACATACATGACCTAAATATTAGTTATTGATGAGCAATATAGAGGCAGGGTAGCAAAGTGGTGCAGCAGGTAGTGCACAGGCCTCACAGCAAGAAGGTTGCTGGTTGGATTCCTGTGTCAGTCAGGGACTTTTTGTGTTGAGTTTCCATGTTTTTCCTGGTCACCATTGGTTCTCTCTGGGCACTTTAGCTTCCTCCCACAGACCAAATACCATGCTTGTTAGGTTAATTGGTGACTCCAAGGTTCCCATAGGTTTGAGTGTGTGCACTTGTCTGTTTCTATATGTGGCCCTATGATTGGCTGGCAACAGGCCCAGGGTGTACCCTACTTCTCGCAATGTCAGCTGGGACAGGCTCCTGCCCCCTAAACCCCAAAAGAGGTATGAAGGATGGATGGAGTATGGAGGCAAGGGCTGGGTATTTCCGGAAACCTCACTATATGATTAGAATCCTGATATAGAGGCCCTAACACTTCACTATGTATTTTACTGAATTCCTGACTCAATTCTTTTTTCTAAAACTAAGAAAACATTCAGGACAAGGTCTAAAGGATCCTGCAACTTAAGACACCTACATTCCAGATCTTTACTGGTGGTTAGGGCTAATTTAAAACTAGAAAATGTGCTGCATCACGTAGTTTGGCTTATACTGCCATCTTTTGAATTTTGTGAACTGCACTCAGTTGTATTTTTTAACAGCCATAACAGCATTTGGGGGCTGGATCACTTCTGTTAAATCAAATGGTGACACGTATCAGCAAGGACGATGCAATGCTATATTGCCAAATTGATTTTTCAACACAGGTCTATACACACAATAAGGATTACAGCAAGGCCTAAGCAGAGAAAGTAACATATGATTACAACCCTCTTTTTTGCTGTTTCACTAGTGAAACATTCTTAAACATAAACCTGACCAATCCTGTTGGAAATTTTAATACTAAGGCTATGCTTTAACACACATGAGGAAATGTAAAATGTTTAGTGGAACAGTAAAAAGGAAGGACTTAAAGCAGCTGGGCTGAAGTTTGGACCGAGCAGTTAAATCAACTGTGTAAATAACAAAACACCCATCAGCAGGCACACCAAGAAAAGACACTCTCATTGGTTTGATTCATGCTACATCTGAATAAACCCATGTACATATTATCAAGGCTCATGACCCATCCTCTATATGTGCCATCTAGGGAGCAAAAGAAGATGGGCACATGCCAAATAACTGTACATTATATGTTTTCAGACAACATGCTTCATGCTGTCATAATATGCACAATGTTGTAATGATTGGGGTCCCTTTAAGTCTTTTACATTGGTCAATTTGATCAATGAAAATGAGAGCTAAAGCCAAACAAGTATATATTTATGTGCCATGTATGATGTGATTGTAAGTTTAACAGAGACTGATCTATTTTTCCCTATTGTTTCTTAATAATTCCATTGTGAAGTTCAATCTAAGAAGCATTCCCAACTGATCTCCATCTAGCATTACATTTTGTATTTCTGAATCTTTCTGCATGCTCAGTATCCACCCTGTCTGGCAGGCCTATGATTACTTGTCTTTTTGAGTTCATCAAATTTCTGCCAATCCAGCCCCTCGGTCAGGTTACATGCCCACGGACCGTTTGATGTCTTTTCGCTTTGTGGTTCCACGCTTTCCTCTCAGACTTATATTGAGTAGAGGAGGCTGTGATGGTAACATCAAAGCAGTGAATCAAATATGTTGTTGATTTCTCGCTCCTTTCTGACATAGGATAAAAGCTCAGCAGTCGGTTGTCTCACCTGGACCTGGATATTTCTTGGTATTTGTAGATAAGTTGTGTCCTGTGTGCTTACACAGCCTTTGGACTCACTTATTTGTTATGACTCCAGTTCCAAGAAGACCCCATGCTAGTCATGACATTTAGGTTATGATGTTTGAAGAGGAAATTACATTTGTAGGACAAATCAGCCATGTTTCAGGCTCTCTTAGTACATTTTGAATTGAAGCATCGGACCATTTGGAGATGTGAGGGCAAAGAATTTGAATGTGGGTTGGATTGGGTTGGTTGTTGCCAGAACTAAAAGTGGGCTGTAAAAGGGATGAGATTTTTTGGAAATTGCCCAAATGTTTGGTTGTTTGCTCAAACAGACTCTGATGCAGACCAAAGAAACAAGGTCTGGTCTGCTTGTACATAGAGATCTTGGTTTGGAACAACTGAAATAATCATTTTCATCACTTGGCCCTCCACTTACACAAGCTGCACTCTACATGATTACACCACAATTAGTTTTTCTCTGCCAACACTGCTATAGGTGTCATGATATTAAGAGTTTTAGCATTAACTCGTGACCTCTGTGATTACCGTTGTCGACAATGTCAAGCACTAAAAGCTCCCTTGATGCACAGAGTTTAACTGTAATTTTATAGGGGTGGTGTCAAATATTTGACAGATCTGCTAATTTGTCAAACTGTTCATTAGAGATTTGGCCGCTCCAAGTTGATTCACAACCTCCCAACTACCATGCAGCCCGTCAGCGTGGCATTTGATGACCTACACGGAGAGAAAATCAGGCTGTGATGTAATGTTGCAAGGGCAGTCCTTCAAAGCTTCAAGTATTGGTCTGCTATACAATAATGAATGAAGCATCTAAAGCCACATTCACACATTGATGTTTTGGCCAATTTTTTGCCGATGTAGATGGAATCGTCAAGCCGGGTCGTGCTATGTCAGGCCACACAGAACTGAGTTAGCATAAGTTAAGCAATGCTGATTTTATGCATGCTTAAACATTTCTGACATTTGATTCAACACAAGAGTTGCCCTCAGCTTACCTTCACAGTTACAGCTGCTTTCATCTCTGTTGGCTTAAGCTGCTTTCTTCTTAGGACTGGACTCCTGTTGTACAACTTGAGGCACCCTTTTAAGGACAGCTGTCTTTCCTCCTCTAGGCACGGGACTGGAATACTGAGACCAGCTGTAGCTGCAAGTGGTGAAATGGCAGATACATCCACTTTATATGGCATTCATTGAGTGATGTCCCTATATGTTTGTACAACGTTCAGCAGCATCAAGCTCCATGAGGCCAAAGTTCACCTTAGTGGACATCTATGTTAGCTAATGTTTACAGTTAGTCAGAGAGCCAACAGAAAACATCACACTCCACCAGCGCAACATTTCTCTTCGCTTAAGATACACAGAGCAAAATTGACCCCAGAACTGCACTATCACTGAAGTTTTGATGATTTCTCATGTTGGTCAATGTCAGCTAACAGATGCTGACATGTGAATGTGCCTTAAAGGACAATTCAACTGTCTATCATTCCATAATCCAAAACAGTGCAAAGCAAGCAAGCTGTAGGTGTGAAAGCACCTCTAGAGAAATAGGTTGCGTGTTTGGATCTGGCACACCCTTGAAGATAAATAGTGTCAGATTGATCAGTTTTGTTGTAGTGTGTGGCATGCCACAAAGCGAGGGATATAGCACACCACAAACCAACCCAGTCATTAACCAAAAGTGCAGCGCCTCTGCTGATCTCGCATTATGAAACGTGACTATAATAAAAACAAACTGGCGGACAACATCCGGAGGCTAAATGCAGCTAGTGGCTAGCTTCCTATAACGTCCGTAGCAGTTGTGATTTCTGTCCAATTCATCTCCTTATCAGTTTATACTGGTTAAGCCTTTACTCTTCCTGCTATGTCAAATTTTGCCTCCTACTTCAGCCAGCTTGCTTCCTAATTGGCTTTGCTCTGGTCCATGTAACAAAACACAGATGTGCTCGGCTGTCTTCAGTGCACTCCATACAAATAAGGATTTCTGGGTGTATTTATTGAACATGTTTAATATTTACAATTTAAGTCATTTTATCCTCTTCAGAGAAGGATAATGCTCCATGAGGAGAATTGCCCATGTGTTTTGTCACATGCACCATAGCAGAGCCTGTCCTCTTCCAAGAGCATGAATTGACACTTAACAGACCTCACACCACAGAATACTGAGGTAAGATAATCATTTTGACCTCCAGATAATTGGGCCTTTGCTGAATTCAATCAGAAATGGGGATCTAAGCTGAAAGTTGGCCCAGTTGTCTTGTTGTGTGAACCCGCTTTAGATGGTTTTTGCAGTCACCAGTTTGCTGAAGACTATCCTGCTGGTGATTGCTGTGGTGAAGAGATGAACCAATCAGCAACTAATTGGTGCTTCTTTATCTGCAACTCTTTCTCTGATGGCATTTCTTTTCATCCTCAAACCACCAAACCTGTGGTCTCCCTGATTTGTTCCAACATTTAGCCTGTAAAGAGTGCTCTTGTGTTCTAATGATGACACTTCTTGGTCACCTTTACATGTGTATGGTCATCCCTGGACATTTATACAAAAGGCTAGAGATGATTCTACCAAAAGCAGATCTGAATGCTCATCTGCTGGCCTCAGGCTCTCTTGCTCTTGATGTAGATGGGGTCAGCTGGTCGTCTCTGATTCCAATACTAGTAAAATAACACAAAAGAGACTGATTTTAATCAGGCCCCTGTTTCCAGCTCTACTCCTTTGTCCCCCCCCATGGACCACTGCTTTAATCCCTTATTTCCCATCAGCTTGTTCAACAGTCCTTTTGATTCTCCTGAAATTAGTTTTGAGCCGATGAAGCAGCTTCAATGAACAAAGGTCTACTGTGCACAACGAGTTGATTTTCTCCAAAGTGATGACATGAAGAAAGACTGCAGTCAATACATTCAATCTACAATCAATTATGAGCCAGTTCTTCCTCTCCTGGCCTCTTTCTCTGTCTCTACATCTCTTACTGATCCCTATGTCTTTTATTCAGTGTCAATAGTGATAGCAGTTGTAGTCATATTATCTTACAACCATATAAATCCAGTCAATATTGAGCATTTTCAGTGTAAACTAAAGACAATGCTATTTTTCTCCCTCCCCAAACAATGAAGTGGCCAGAGCTGCAGTTTCTTTTTCGACTTTCAAATTCAAAATAGTTTGTTGATGCAACTTTGTTTAATAAAATCTCATAGCTTTAGTTGCTCTGACAGTGATGTCTTTATGTTCCTCAAGGATTCATGCTTTCATGTTGTTTATACCAAACCCTGACCCTACCTGAGTGTCGTACCAGAAATCAAGCCTCATTAGACCAAGCAACCTTTTTCCAATCTGCTATTATCTATTTTTTAAGGCAGGCAAATTTTAGCCTTAGTTTCCTGTTCTTAGCTGACAAAAATGGCACCTGGTGTGGTCCTCTTCAACTGTAGTGCATCCAGTCTGTATCAAGTTTCAATGTGTTGTTCATTCAGAAATGTTCTTCTGCATACCTTTCAAGTAACATCCTCTGTAAAACCTTAGGATGCTCAGGATTGAACTCCAGCAGGTTGTATTTACCTTGTTTTCAAGCCTAAATGTTCCAAGTTGCTGCCATCTGATTGGCTTTTTAGCTATTTGCCTTGCCAAAGTATTGAACACATGCATTGAAGTGGCTAGTGTGTGCAGATAGTCAATTTTATGAACCTATTGTGACTAATAGAACCATGTGACTTATCAAAAGAAATCATTGGATTCTCTAACATCCTTGTGGGTGGCCTTACTATTGACACTTGACACACTCCCTGTCTTCCCAAAGCCGGACATACACTTAGCAATATGTCCTGAAACAAGGGGAAGGACACATACCACACAGACATTTTTGTTGTCCGACATCTCAAAAAGATAAAGTTGGAGGATCAGCATATAGTTGCTCCCATTGTGAGTGTTAATGCAGTTGTATGACCAAAATGTCAGAAACATCAGAAATCCATCCAAGTGGTCAGCGGCCATTGGCCAAACTCAGGTCCGGCTGCAGTCTGCTGCTGTGAATCTGTGTACACTGCACAATAAATGACGCACAGTCAGGCTGAAATCTGCCACGATCTAAAAGGCAGTCATGTGGCTTCGACAGGCCGGTCAAAATCTTAACGTAATCGCAGAGTGTGTGCCCAGCTTAAGTCCCTCTCTCTGTCATAGCTGTGATGACCAAAAAGTTTGTTGTAAGCTCAGTGCTTAACAATAAGCATGTTTGCTTATTTGTCCAGCTGCTTACTAAGCATAGCTGCAAATATATTTGGCAAATAACATGTAACTGAAGGATGCTTGTCGAATCAAAGAGATTTGGCTGTATTCAACATCCTGGTAACGTTGATAGACTCATCAGGCTTATGAACAGAGAACAAAACAAACATCATCGGCACTGTATGCATGCCATACCTACAACATTTTCCTCTGTGCTGGTGTTACATTTTAACAAGTCACCTTGACTGCCGTTTCCATGAAGCTGATGGAGTTCCTACATATTGTCACACTTGTTTTCTAAACCAGAAAGACTCCTCATACATGTCACTTTGTTTTAGTCGTCAGAATATCCTCATGAGATTTGTAATACATGACAACCTAAATATTACAAATTTACACATTCAGCAGAAAGTCATGGCCACAGTTTAAACCATTATATTGTTTTAACATTCTTTCAAGGCTCCAGGATCCAACTGGTCCTACATTATGGTTAGTTATATTTATTATACACAAAGTAGCCTTTTGATTTTCAGTGGATTTCTCATTATGTTATTACCTTGGCAATGTGGTTTAATGTCTGTCTGTTTCACAATTAGGAATAGGAACTGACAAGAAACTACTGATAACAAAGCCATTATTGATTCTGCTTCTCAATCCAAGATCCTTAGTGTGGACAAAAGGTTGCCTACATGGATTTTCAGTGGTAATATTGTCAGTCAGACACATGGCCCTCCTATTCAATGCTTTGTTCTATAGATGAATGCCTCTTCAAATTGCTCGTGTGTCCTCCCACTAAATGTTGTACTGTTAATTCTATTTTGTTGAAAATTAAGCCACAGTTTAGACCACTTCCGCCCCCTGTCACCCATGATTATCATCTTGGACTTTTAGGTAATTTCTGCTGACTACCTCTGATGAAAGTGTGACGTCCTTGATTTGCAAAACATGCAGAACAAAGTGGAGGGAACTGATAAAGAACTGTTAAGGACAAAGTCTAGTTACATTGATTCCTTGAAGGAGTTATCTTTTTTTAAACAGGAATTGGTTTTATAGTCCCATGCCATTTCATAAGTAGTTATGATGATCATTTGAAAGGTGTAAAATTTTAGCAATTTATTTGGTCCATATCATGTTTGTGTAATTTGGAAACAGACAAAAGCTGTATGGCATGATTATAGATTTGTGTACATTATAAGCGTAGGAATCAATAAATTTAAAGGGATGTTTTGTGTTCTTTTTAAGTAGGAATGAGCTTGAATAAGTAATATGAATAAGTAGTCTACTACCAACAGTTACTGTGGTGTATTATGGGAAAAAATGACCCATTATAGCAAAATAGAAAGAAACCCTTGTTAAGCAGAGCCCAAACACACTACAGCAATAAGAAAACACCTCTAATTTCAAAGAGTAATTGTGTTTGTTTTCTTTTCTCTCCACCTGCCCAGTTGATCTTAATCGCCTGTATAATGATGTGAAGCGCTACAGCTGTACTCCCCGTAACTACTCTGTAAACCTGCGCGAGGAGCTGAGGGCCACCAACGCCGTCTTCTTCCCTCGATGCCTGCTGGTCAAACGCTGTGGAGGGAACTGTGGCTGTGGGACCAACGATTGGAACAACGGCTGCTCCTGTCAGGCCTCTAAGACAACGCTCAAACTACACGAGGTAAGCTAACAGCATGGTGAGGTACTGGGTGACCTCGGTAGGCCAAGTTAACTGTAATTTCATATCTGGGTAAACATGAATTTTAACTGCATTTAGTTGTCATTCTGAGTTAAGGTCCAATATGATCCATCTAAGACAGATCCACAGATTAAGAGGTTAAACAATGTGAAGTTTATTTGCTGGGTTTGGCAAAATATCCCAGAGTCAGCACTTCCAACTTCCATTTCCCACAACAGGAGAACATCTACATGCCTGAGCTAAATGTAGTTATTCATTGCCCTGGTTGAGTAATCACAAGTAAGTGTAACCCAACAAAGATGACACCTTTATCAACAGTTTATACAAAAAGAAATCTGCCAACTACACTGTTTCTTTCTATCAATGTGATTCATTCATAGTATTTCATTTAAATATGTGTTGTAGAGCACTCTGGCATGAGGGCAGTAAATAAGACTGAAGCTGCTCTGCCTTATAGAGGCAGGTGGCAGCATTACAGTTTAGAGTTTTTTGTTTGATTGTCGTTTCCATTTTTGGCTTGTTCATGCCTGTGTTTGGCCAAAAATATGCTTCCTGTTTGTCCAAATGTGTTCACATTTCTTTTACGTTGGCATCATGAATAATAATCAACACTAGTCCTCTACACCTTATTAATATAGCTGTGAATGTTAATATTAGAAAAATCTCTATATTTATGGTTGTTATTAATCATACCACCACAATAACTACCCTAAGAACCATGTAGAGAGGAGGACGCTCTTGAAAACAAGATGCCACATCTTAAGGGACTAACCTCTAATCAGTTTCAATTCAATAGAGATAAATATGATGAGGAAAAATTTATGGTTTGGGCTTCCATGGATTTGTAGCTATCATGCTATTTTAGTCCTTTTGTCTCTGCCCGCCTCCGCACCTCCCACACAGTTTCAGTGGATGGCTGTTCAACATGAGTCTGGTTCATTGCAAGCTTGGCGTGGTTGTTTGCACTCAAATCAAGGATCGATCGCAATGTTCATATATATTCAACTGAACCAGCTAAACAGGGAACTCCTACTTGTATTGGAACAACCCCCCCAAACAATCTAGGTGTGAAAACTACATAGGTTTACTTTGCCCTTGGGAGTGCTGGTGGTCAAATGGGTTGCCTCAATGCACTTGTCATACATACATTTATTGGTATAAAAAAAAGTTTCAGAGTTGAATAATATTTAGCTAATCTTAAAATTTAGAGCTTTGTTCACCCAATAGTATTTCCATATCAGTACAGCATATTCACTCTTCTCAATCACCATACCTGTGTAGTATAGCATTAATTTAGTGCATTTCAGGAGAAGTAAAAAGACAGTGAGCAGCAAGAGAGTGAGTGAAGATGAGGCAGAAACACAGAGGGAGATGGGATGAGCAAAGCCAGGTGCTGCATCAACAATGAAGCAGCACTGCACCACCAGCAGCCTCACACTTTCCCCCTGCTTCACTCCTCCATCAGTTTCCATGTCGGCCCAGTCTCCCGTTTCCAATCTCTCCTCATCTCCAAGTTCATTGTTAGCATACCTCTCTTTCACTCTCTTTCCCCCTCTGTGGGCTTCCATCATCCTTTCATTCCTCCCAATTCCCATTTTCAATTTATCCCTTTGCAATGCGCCATTCTGGTTCCTTAAGCCTGTCATTCATTCTTTTCTCTCTCTTTCCCCTCCATCTCTTTGGGCCTTTGTTCTTGAATAGCTTCATTATTGAAACACAGTCCATGGGCCCCCTCTCTCACGTTTAAAAATCATACAATGGGAGTTTAGACAAAAGTAGGATTCGGGATTTAATTGTTCTGTGTGTAAGTCAGTGTCTATGAGAGCATGAGGTTCGCTGTATATGAGATGTCATGACTTTCTGGACACAACTCTGATGTCTGTGCAGGTTTTCTCACTTTTGTCTACTTCCTTCACTAATTCAACTTCTAAAGAAACACTTCATTACTCACAGCATTGTTTCAGTGCAGGAAAGTTCTCTCATGATTCTAAGGTAGCCTTTCTCTCAATGAGTTCCATGGAAAGGAGTTCACTGAATCAATTTTGGAACAATTTGTTCTTCCACCCTACAAGTGTCATCTGGGCACTGTGTTGTAATCTGCAAAATACATCAGTTTAAGTGAAACACTTTTCCATCTCATGGCCATTTCTGTAGTGTGAGTGAACAAAGCCATACAAGCTCTCTTGAAAACACTCTATTTCGAATAGATCTTACTTTTGTTTCTAAACTTTAACACCAAAACGTTGCTTTTGTTAAAATATGAACAATGTCCCATTTCATTCTGTTTCACTGTTTTCAAACAAGCAAAAACATGTTACTTTTACAACTTAGCAAAGTTGTTTCAAAATTATTCTTACAACAAAGTTACTTTTGAAAGAAAGACTAATAACTTACCCTTTTCCACAGAGAGGCTTGGTAACCTGCTTTCTGTACTATGTAACTTTGGCAGCCAGAAGTGCCTGCTGCTGTACTGCTCTAGTTCACACAGCGACCTTCACCTGAAACAAGGGCAATTAGCCCATCTTAATATAACAGCTGAAATTGTGAGACAGAAAAGGACAGTGACAGATGATGCTAAGAAGTTGAAAAGAGAAAGCGACCAAGCAAGAAGCCAGAAAATAAGTAACAATTTACTGGCAAATTGTTTATGTTATGACAGGATGTGACAAGGGTAGGGTTTCAGGTACAAATTATATAGATTTCATTGATATTTATCAAATAGAAGGTTATGTGTAACTATTAGTTTATTTGTATTATTTTTTATTATTAGAAGAAAAGTGTGGCATGCCCTTAGGTCAATTTTAGGGATGGAAATCGAAAACCAATCCCAGTTGAGGATCGTTAACAGCTCCATCAAAGTATCGACATCATGAGTCTTTCTGCTAATCAATTCTCTTATCAATTCCTTCCACTGACAGGGTTCAGAACCGATCAGAGTTGTGGCTTAAACCCTGAGTTGCTCCCACTGTTGCGTCAGTGGTGTGTAACTTGGTATGGAAAGGCGTGGATGTGTTAGCTGTTAACTTATGGACAACTTTAATAGAAACTCAATACCATCAGTGAGTGAATGTGAGAGTGAATGGGTGTAAATGATGTGACTTACAATGTAAACGCACTTTGAGGAATCAGGAAGCCCGGAAAAGCTCAAATCTATTTACCATTTATCTGTGCATCCCTAGTTTTTAAACAACCTTAGTATTTAGTACATGCAGCAGTTAACATACTTCATTCTGTCTCCCATAGGTGCTAAAGTACGCCCCAGAGATCACCCTGTATCAGCGCCATCGGAGGCCGCAGGTGCGCTGGGTCATAGGAGAGATCTTCCTCACACACCATGAAAAGTGTGAGTGTGTGTGTCCCTCCCAGCCCCCTCGCTGAGACCCTCGGACCCACATGAGCATCTGGACTGTTGGACAAGTTATCCCTTTATCTATTTTGCAGACAGACTTTATGTTAAAACAGCAGCGCAGCGACACATACAGCAAAGAAGGCAGTGACAAAATCACAGAGAAACCAAAACACTGCAACATAGCAGCAATACTTGGGAGTAAACCACGTACCCTCTGATGCACACAGGCTAGTTTTTTTTTTCTTGTCTATCTCAGCACAGGTTTTGACCCATTTTCCCAGAATGTTTTACCATCATTTGTGCACAATTTTCCAAAAACTTGTACTTTTATGGGTGCCAACTTGATGAAAGAGATATTGAATTTCTCAAACCCCTCTGTAAACTGTTTTTCATTCCCATTTCATTTTTATTCCCTTTGCTTGTTTGTGTTTTAGTCTCTTCGCGTTATGATAAGACTGTTTCTAGAAAGTTCAGTCTCGTCTTCTGCCACGAGCATGCCAAGATGAGCGAGCACGAGACAGGAGGAGGGAGGAAGAGGGGAATGGAGGAAGTGTAAACCAAAATAACACTTTATCTCGATGTGAAATTAGGCTAACCACAACCCTCAAGGTCTGAAGAGCACACTAACGCGCACTGAATCCAGGCCTCAGTTTCTACTCTGAGATCAAAACTGTAGCTCTTTTCTTCTTTGGCTTTTCTTATTTTTGTATCCATTCCTCTTTGTGCTTCCTCCTATCCATACCCTTTATACTCTCCTGCCCTTCATCACTGGCTCTGAAGCACATCAAAGTACCCCTCAGACCGGGCACCTCCTTGCTCTGCCCAGTTCGATGAGAATACCTGGCATTCCAACTGGGATAAAACTGATCCTCATACACGCTAAATACACAACAGGAAAGCAGAAGGGCCACTTGGGATCAGAGCAGGAGAAAGCGGGAGGGAGAAGTGTTTTTAAGGGAGATGCAGCCGTCTGAGAGAAAAAGGGACAATCAAGCCGCCTGTTTGTAGATTACCAGCACTCCTAGACGTGAGGAGCCACTTTCAGGATCCAGCACATGAAAGATTGCAGCTACTTCAGTGCTTTCAATCAGCATCATGTTCATAAATTCAGCAAGGCCTGATTTTTAGTCATATAGCTTTCTTGTTCATGAGGATGCCGATATGTAGCACAGTCTAAACAACTGCTTTACAAGTGTGCAGCAGTGCTATGTCTTGAGAGCGATCCATTGGAATGAGAGAGATGTTTTTTTTGTCTCTACTGAAAGAAACTTCAAATCTAAGAGAGTTTGTTTGTCTAATTTCTGGTCAAAGTATCTGAATACAGTCATTTTACACCACAAGTGAATGACTAGTAAGATGAAAAAAAATCTGTCACTTAGGCAAGCAAAATTTACTTGAGTGTTTTGAAATTTGATGTTTAGAACTACGGCCGAGCAAACACTGTGATTTCAAGCCAGTGATGCTCACACTGTGCAACTGAATTGTGTATGACGCCCATTCAGCGCCTACGATTTAGGTGCTGACACTCTACCAGATAGTCCGAAACAACTGTGTTGCTGACACCATGAGAAAGGGATGAGTAAAGCTTTTACATCTTAAATACGCAGACAAAAATGCTCTCACTGTGGCACACACTTGGCATGACCAGAAAATCCACTTAAAGCTGATTTATGCAATTCCTGATATGAATTGATGACATTTATCACATGCTTGTTATTTCTAGGGATGCTCCGATCAGGCTTTTCTTGGCCAATACCTATCGCCTGTTTGTGAGATCGGCAGATAATACTGATCATGTATCGTTTTATCAACTGGTTAAGTATTTGCTCAACAAAGCAGCACAAAATGTTCTCAAGAAGATATGTAATGTAGCATCTTATAGTAAGGAAATCTGAATTACACAATGTAATGACTCATTACTTGCTTTTTTTTTATTTGTGTGAATTAACACATTTATTGGCAGACTGACTAAAACTGTTAATTCAATCCAACAGGCAAACAGTGCAAATAGTTGAGGCAACACTTTTCTAAATATTAACTCCATTACAAAAGTTAACTGATGTAATGGTTTCTTATTGCTAAAGCAGGGTACACACATAAGGATTTTACAAATCTGAAGAGATTTTTTTATCTGTTAGATTCCTCACACATGAAGATAAAAAAACAGGCATTGAACAGTTTTGATCGTACTATGTGTGGTGTGTCAAGAGGACATACAAGAAGAGGGAATGATGGTGGTCTTGGGACTATTTTTGACGGAAAATCGGGAACTAAATAAAAAAAAGACTGTGGAAAAATCCTGGAGACTGGGTGAACACATGAGCTGGTCCTTCGTTTTTTAGGTCCACCGGACTTTATGATTATGTTTCAGGTTGGCCATGCTTGTTTTTATTTACGCCTGCTTCGTTGTTCCTCAGTCAGCTTGCTTCTCGATTTGATACTTTCTGTCCTAAGTCACAATTCACGGAGTCATAACTCAGGAGTTATCGGCTTTCCCCGCATACATGAAGATTTTTGGTCGTAAACATTGAGCAACTTTAATATTTATAACTGTCTGCCCTGACCCTTTACAGAGACGATTTTCAGGACAAATTCACTCTTAGCACACCTCAGACCACAAAATAATCTGAGAGGATAGTCTTATAGGACAAAAGATAATCGGGCATTTGCCATCCTTGGTCGGGAAGGGGGAAAGTTGGGACAAAAACAGCCCGATAATCTTTATGTGTGTACTCCGCTGAAGAAAATAACGGCAATATGTCAAACAATGATGTCGCAGTCTTGCAAGAGGCAGTCAATGAAAACTAGGGCTGAACGATATGGACAAAATTTCATATCTCGATATTCATGCCAGATATCTCGATATTGATACGATATGATATGACTACGGGTTTGGTGAAAACCAAGCATTTTTCAGAAAAATCAAAACATCATAATGCAAAAGAATGTGGGAAGTGCAGTTTTAGCGCAGGGGAAATCTATATTGTTTATATCGTTGCTTTTCGATATTAATATCTCAAATTTTCATATCTCTATATCGATGCGATAACGATATATTGTTCAGCCCTAATGAAAACAACAAAGAGTTGGAAAGAATCACAGTGGACAGGAGACAGAAGAGGTCCTCTGGCTTTATTTTACATAATATGATGCCAACAGCACTAGGTGAAATTTTTACAGCTGTGTGATTAAAAGTAAGAATAGACACACGTGCAACCTATTGAGACATTTGATAAAGCAGCATAGCATTAAACATCAGAGATGCCATGTCCCAGACATTGTTGACACCAAAAGCTGCTATAGACTTACTTTTCCACACAGAAAATCACAGAATTTGATCAAGAATTTGATTGATATGTAGAGTTGATAATAGTATTGGTGTAAAAAAAGATAAATAAATTCCCATCCCTACAATGCTTGGGCACAGTTGCCTGCTATCTAGTGCAATGTGGATGCAAAGGAGGGACAGTTATGCTTCTGAAATTACTATGTGTAGTCATTCCTTTACCATTTATCAGAAGTGTTTACTCACTACCCAAATGCAATCACAACTCCAAAAGAAAAGCCTGATATGCTATTTTTAGCCAATGGAACTAAGTTGATTTAGTTATATTTGGAATAACTGAGCATCTGTTCTGTGTTAGTGTACTGTCAGACACACTGGCTGTAATTCATTGTTTGTCTCAATCACAGAAAAAAAGAAAATCAATTTGGACTGAGTCTCTGACCAGAAGAAGATACAAGTGTTTCCTCATTCATACTCATTATACTGATGTTCTTTCTGTTTGTAAGAAGACAGCTTTTTCTCACCTGCCGATTTTTAAAATCTTAATTTACTTGTGCAAGTAAAAGCATATGGTGCAAGGGTTGTAGGCCCATGAATGATGAGGATAAGTACATCCTTTCATATGATTAAATATGTAATTGGCTTTAATAAGAAGAAACCAACATAAATTTGTCTTTGTTTTATCATAGCCCTAGCCAGCTTCCCTATTGCTTGGGTGACTTGTAGGAATGGGAACTGATAAGATTTTATTGATTATTATCAGTTCTGCTTATTAATCCAAATTTTTTAACAATTCACAAATTGATTCCTGTGGATTTTCTGAGTGGAAAAAAAATGGCCTGCATTGGTTTTCAGTGGCAACAGTGTCAAAAACGTCACTCCTTACATTCAATGATGTGCTGCATGGATGAATGCTTCTGCAAATTGCTGGTGTTTTGACTCACTAAACATTGTGCTGCCACCGTCACTTTGTTGAAGAACCAAATCAAATCATTTTTGATAAATTCTGCACCTTGCCTGCCATGATTACATATTTGATGGCCTTGCTATTTTGTGATGAAAGCGTGGCATCTTTTATTTACAAGGCATGCAGAACAAGAATTATCCAGCAAAAAGACAAATTATCTTGATTTCTTGAGGAAGTTATTGATTCTCAACTTGAATTGCTTTTGTTGATTCCTATCCTTTGTGACTTGACCTAGTGTGAGTTTGCCCCATCTTAGTTGCAAAATATTTTTTCAAAAAGCATAATCAAAATTTGCTCCTCCAACTGTTAGGCGTCTTTACTTCTAACAAGTAATTCCAGCTTTATATATATATATATATATTTAATAACTCCTGAAATAAGATGTTTATCCAGATTTGTCAGGTATTTGTGTCTTGTATAAATGTAACTACAGATTTTTGACTCATCAAATTTTGGCGAATACATTTGCTTAGATCCAAGTTTTTGCCATTATTGTGTGTTCCTGCTCAGGAAACAGTCTTTTGTTTTAGGGGTGGAGGGTTACCTACAGTCTGTGAGAGCTGGCAGCACATCTCAGCATGTGACTGAGCATGAAAGTGTGCGTGCCTGTGAGTGTAGGGAGCTCAAGTATCAAAGAAACAGAGGGAGATTTCAAACTTATCTACCCACACATGCACCAGCTGCTAGAAAAATAAAAGACACTGTCATCTGTCATCTCCCCATCATCATCAGCTCCCAAGACTCTCCCCGTGACACGCTCAGGCTCTCCGTCTCACACAGGCTCTGGATTTACACACAGAAAATGGGATTTTACACACTACTTTTGTTCTAAAGACAGACAAAACAAAGACTGGGTGGACACTGAGACGATTTCATCGTCACGGTGAAACCCGATCAGCTTTGTGCTGCTGGCACTTTCATGTATTTGTGTGTGTGCATACTGTAAAGTCAAGGCTGTTATTTGACAGGTGCAGGATATAAAACACTGCATGAGCTTATGAGGTCAAGCTGTAATGACAATCCATGTCATAGAGACCATTAAGTGTCCACGCATAAAGACAAACAAAGATGCTGAGTGATGAAAGAAGCTATTTTTTCTGGTGTTTTCTGCTAAGTTAGCTCTCATTGTGTGATTTGTATTCTAAAACACAAACACATATTTCACAGATGATGGGTGATAAATTACTCTGCTTTATTCTCAGTTGCTAACAAGCCAGATGGTTATTAGGTAACATATAATTTCCAAGACGCTTCACTGAAAATATGTCTATACTGTAAAAACAACAATGTAAGAGCTTTTATGGATCCTGCTGCTTAAGGCTGATATATTGCTGCTTGTATTGACCATGTGAACAGTGTGTGTTTGTGCACATCCTGTGTCTGCCAGTTTAGTTGGCGTTATCAGCACATTCCATTGTTGCGTGCTCCAAAGTGACATTCCTCTTTTTCCTCATAACTGCTTTGTGTTTCCTTCCAGTTCTTTTCAACAGAACCACATGTTCTTTGTGTCACATGTTTAAAGCTGCTTCTGGATCATTTTGGTTGCTAGTGTTGTTTGGGCTATTCACATCAAATTGACATCAAAACCCAACACGTTAAACTTGTAAGAAAATGTCACGCTTTCTGTAAAGTTTGCTTCAGAATCTCTCTTCTCTCCAGGGGGATTCAGGGGTTTCATGGTCATGTTTTCAACTCCAAAAGGTTGTGTCATCATAGTTTTAGCATGACTCGCTTTGCTGTTTTCAGGTAAATATTCATGAGAAACTGTATGCTTTTCTGAAATAATTTATTGTGCCTTTCTTCATTGTTTTATTTTATTTTAAATATCAGCTGGTTGTTTTTGTTGAATAAAGTGTTTTTAGCATAACTGCCTCCGGTGCTGTTTCATCAAAATGTTTATTCAGTGTGTGCGACTTTACACAGTGATGGTCAAGTTACTCGTAAAATGTAGGGGTGTCCCGATCAAATATTGATATCGGTCCGATATCAGCAAAAAAAACAAATATCGGATTATATCAGCCTGCATCTGAAATCTCCGATATAAGCACTCCATTCTAATTTATTATTTATTTAATTAATTCAGTTGTAGAATATGCTTATGTCTAAGTTAAACACAGTGGCTATTTTGCAATTTAAAAATATATGTTTTTGTTTTTATTGGATTTATTGAGGTTACGTTTCAGGGTCTTCTAATTTATTTTTTTTATTTAATTGTAGTATATTCTTATGTTTAAGGTTAAAATGTATTTAACCCATTGGTTAATAACAAATGGGTCAGTTTTTCCTCATACCTACTATTGCTGACTACTGTTCTCTGGTTGAGCAATCTCACTTGATCAAGCCTTTTTCTTACAGTCCATACTACAAAATAAGTGACAAAAGTATGTATGATTCCTGCTGATATCATATCGGATCGATATCGGTATCAGCCAATACTCAAGGCTGCAATACTGGTATTGTATCAGAGGTGAAAAAGTTGTGTCGGGACACCCCTAGTTAAATGTAGTGAGGTAAGTTACAAGCAACTTTTAAAAACATCAGTTTTATTACACTAAGGTGGTTTTCCCACCCGCAGCTAGTGTGTGTTGTTCCGATTCATTCAAAAATAAACACTACACATTTGCATATTTCCTTCGTTTCATGTCCAAGGGCAGACCAAACGGACCTTATGTCATTATCTCACAGCTAGCATTCCTATAAATATGGGTCATGCATGGAAAAAAAGCCAGCAGGTTAAAGTACCCTAATATTATTAAGTAAAGTATAATAACATTAAATATGGGGGACACACTTTATGATTAATTAGTTTAAACAAACTCTGTGTACAAAGAAGAGACTTTTAACACTCGTCGGGGGACCATGGATGGTACCAAATAGCATGGGAACTCATTACAATGTAACACCTGTAGTCCACAGAGAAATTGTCAGCAACTGTGGAAAAGGCAGAGAACTGCTTTAAAAAGGATTAATTCTTCTGCTTGAAAGATCTGGATTAAATCCAGCAAAGTAAACAAGTTCTTAAATAATTCGATGTCTGCTTAAGAGATTGTGAGTAATTATAACCTGTTGTCCAACAGAAACTGACTCTGTGGGATCCCCTGTATTTTTCCATCAGCCTGGTTGCTTTGATGCAATAAGTATTGCCACTGCTGAGACTTAGACTACTACAGCAGTGTGATAAGTTAACTCGTCATACTGTTAATGTTGGTTCCTGGGCCAACTGTGTTCTCACTGCAAACAAGCCGCTCAAATGGTCAACTGGAAATGAGCCGAGGCCACCTATTTCAGATGACTCGTTTGTTTGTGTTGAGACAGGGATCAATTGCTGTTTTCATATATAGCCAAAGAACTGTGCCAAGCACTAAATGCCCACTTGTATCAGAACAACTCTCCCAAACAATTTAGGTTTAAAAACAAGCTTCATCTATACCCTGGGGAAAATTAGCAGGCTAAGTTACACCAACATGACAAAAGTAGCTCACTATATTTAAGCTGTGTTTTTTTGTGTATAAATAAGGAGGACAATAATGATAATGATTAAAATGATTAGTATTTTTAAAATAATCATTTTAATAATGATTTGATGCTAATAAATTCTCAATTCACCTTGGTAAAACAAAATGCATGATTTTGGAAACCAGGCGTCAAACCTTGGCTATAAGATCAAAATAAATGAAGTTGAAATTGAAACTGTGTCCGACAATAAATTTTTAAGTGTAATGATTGACAATAAATTGAATTGGAAATCTCACATAAACCACATTACAGCCAAAAATGTCCAGATCCATTGCAATTCTGTATAAAGCTCAAGATTTCTTCAACCAGAAATCTTTATGCACTCTCTATTATTTACTCATCATCCCATACATGACATACTGTGTAGAGGTTTGGGGAAACACTTACAAAACAAATACAAACTCTATTTTCTGTTTAAAAAAAAAACATACGAATTATCAATAAAAAAAAAAAAATCTACCGTGAATCAACCAATTCTGTATTTTTGCAGCTAAATATTCAATTTATGTATTTATTTATTTTTTAATTCATCTCAAACTTAAAAAAAAAAACAGAAAAAAAACAGGCAACAATTAGTCAAGGCAACATAATGCATTTGTACATTGGACATCTGAACATGTACTACACTAAACTTATACACAAGAATACATACACGTGTCACACAATGCCCTGTTTGAGAGGGGACAGAATGAAGCTAAAAGCTTATCTAGTCCTGCCTCTTCCTTACAAATCAGATCCATTGTTCTGTTCTAAACTAACATTTTATGTTACTTACAATAATTAATTGCAGATATTAATATCGATCAGTGTTAATATATATACTTAAAACTGACTAGATGGTAACAAATTATTTATGTATAGAACCAAGTTATCATTCAATTACTTGTATGAATCAAATAATACTTTCCTATAATGTAATTTAAATATTTGCCTATTACTGCACATTTTTAAAGTGACATCCAGGCTGTTAATTTTCAGATGTAGTTGAATACAGTACAATACAATGTACAAAGATAAAACTGGACAATTACCAGAAAGTATCCTGAAGTTGTTTATGATGAGAGACAGTCAATAGAATAGAAGAATATTTATGTTTCAAAAACCCAAAATACGTACAAATGTCAAATCTCACTGTCTGTCAGTTACAGGGGTAAATTTGTGGAATTCTTCTTCTGAAAAAATAAAAACATGCACAACATTGGTAAGGCTCAAAAGACTCTATAAGAATCAACTGGTTTTGAAATACACCATGGCTTATGTGAGTTAATATGTCTATGTTAGTATGTATATATTTCTAATGAATGTAAACAACAGCAATGCATCAGCCTTGCTCTTGCTGTATTTTTTTTTCCTTCCTGTGATAGTTATGTTTTTGTTGAAGGGGTAGGCTTAAGTAAGCTTTGGCTTCTGCCCACACCCTTTCAGTCACCTTGAAAACTTTGAATTTTTACTTTGATCTTCTAAGTTGTTTTATTGAAACTGCACCGAAATAAATTTCATTCATTCACTCATAATACAGTTGCCTTGTTAGAATTATAACTATTATTAACATTGACAAACCAATTCTAACAAACGTCAGTGAATGCTGCATTGCTTTATCTTTTCAACCTTACTTTTTTATGAAATATACTTCTTATTTAATGCATCTCTTGTTTTTGTTTTTAGAAAGTTTTTTTTTAAAACTGTGTAGCACTAAATGAGGTCTGCTAACAATAACCACTTGAATGAACTCCGCTAACTTATTTTGTTACCCTCTTGCACTGCCCCTGTCTCACTTTCTCTGATACCAAACTTGTCCATAGTGTCCTCTTGTATTGAGCACCGCATGGTCGGCTGCTGACAGGATACAAGCTTCATTTTTCTGGGTGCTCTGGTGATACTTAACTTTACGTTTGTTTTTTTCCTCCTTTTTTTTTGTGCTCACGTTTATCTGTCTGCAGGTTTAGTCTGCTTGGCAGCAGCATGGTAGAAGGCTGTGAGAATCAAGCTGCATCATCATCATAAAATAATACACAGTCACTGTCTGCTAAAGTCATCATCTTCTCATGTGCACTGGGGTCAAGCTTAAAGCATGTTTTGGGACTGTTACGGGGGAAATGTAGCCACAGCACTACTTCATCAATAAATTGGTTAAGCTACTGAAAAGCTAACTGAATCACATAAACACACTGCTGCCACAAAGCTACTGGTAAATGTATAAGCTTCCATCCTGACCATTTCTGTACACACACAGAGCCTATTTCTGTGAAGCAGTGCAGCTGGATCAGCCTGATTTATTGTCTATAATCAGACAGATCCATCTTGCTAAGCTCCAATCTATGACAACTGCGCTCGGCCTAAAGCAGCACAGCCTAATCGGTGTCCCCCCGAATCAGGACGAGGTGGGAACTACATGTTAGATGACAGCAGGACGTGACAGTTGTACAGAGATTAGCATGGATGCTAACGGCTTCAGTAGTAGTTTCATCAGATCGAGGCCGCATTTCTTTATTAAAGGTGCAGGTTGTAGAATTTGGCATTTGAGCGACATCTATCGTTCAGATTCTAGAATGAGCCCAACTGTAACCAAAACGTCCCATCGCTGAGCAACGGAAGCCTGTGAAGACCAAAAGGGATCGTGAACACGGCATCATTTACTGAAGTGACAAGGTTTTTAACCATTATTTTTATAGATTATAGGTCGGTTGTTAGCTGCCGTCCTCTCTCCTCTTCTTCGCCTGCATTCCAGGTAGATTTCAGGACAGGCAGACAGATTCGCGTTTCGTTGTTTTTGTAGACAACATGGCGGATCGTTATGTCGGCCTACATAAACGTGGCCCGCGGTAATGTAAATTTTTTGAAGCTTTTTCTAACTAAATAAAAATAAAACAAACGTTTTATGGGGATGATTGTACTCTTATTTTGACGGACTTTACATACAAATAGAAACATTATATCCTATATTCACCGTTTCTGTTCGGCGAAATGCTGCCAAATTCTACACACTGCACCTTTAAATGAAAACAAATAATATTTAAAGCATTTCTTGACAGGAAGGATAGTTTTCACACTGCGGCAGTGGTGTCCGCCTGCTACATTATCCGTTTGGCCCATAATGTCTGTGATTGATAGAATGATAGTCCAACCACCTGCTGGATTTGCCTACAAAATGTTCTGCCCTTTCCATCTGGGTGTGTCAGGTTAAATATTCAGGTCACTGCTATGCACCTATTACAAACACATTTCAGAAATCCCAAAATATCCCTTTAATCTGTGAGTAAACACATCAACCCATTTATTCATTCATAAATTAGTCTATTCTTGACTTGTTGAATTTCCTAAACAAAACTGGTAAAACAATTAAGACGTAAAAGATTCAATGAGAAATGTTGACAGTATTTCAAGAGAAAATTATCTGAAGCATTAAATATAGCTGGAATTATAAAGCAATTAGAAATAAGCAGACAAATCAGAACGAAAGACAAATATGTTTCAGGAGAGTTTAAGGCCATCATTCCTACAAAACTGTCTGCAGCGTCTTATCTTTTCCCCTCCATACTCACATGGGCATGCACACAAGATGTCCCTCGTTTGTTCCAGAGATTATAGTAGTCTGTTTTTTTCTATAAAGTGCATAAATTTAAATACGAATACACCTACACATGTACATACTGTATATGCAACCCTAGAGGCCCCTTTTTTACTCTTTATTCCAGTATATTTTATCATCCACTAAGTCTACCCACTTCTTTTTATTACTAGTGACTCACTATCCCACTAGTACCTTGCATGCATATCAAGTATCTGCTTTTCCTATTGACTTTTCCTTCTACCTCTCACCTTCCTATCCCAAGATGCTTTCTTTGTGTATTTTTTATCAGGACCAATCACCACCCTGCTGTTACCCAGGAAAGCAGGAAATGAAACCATAAAAGATGGAGGGGAGCATCTGAGGACCTTTATTCAAACCCGTCTCCATATCTCTCTGCTGTCTGCCTCTATCTTCTTATATATTTTATGTCCCTTTTGTCATTTCTCACATTCCCCTCTCTTTGATGGAGCATGTCTAGAAAGAGAGTTAAAGGGACTGTCAATTTCAATCTTACAGTCCTGTTGGTGACAGGGGCTGTTTCAAGAATATAAAAAGCCTTTTAGTGCTCCCTATTCTTCTCAAATCATTTTCAAAATGCCATGTTAAACCAGCTTTACTCAACCTTTAACCACACGTGGCACATAAGCAAGACGACAGGGAATACTAAGGGAATTCTGAGTGTAGATGAAAGCTATAAAAAGAGTAAAAGATGCCATGTTTTGGCATCACCTTGTCCCACAGCCTGCATGTCCTTCCTTGAGCAGCATTCTGATAAATTTACAAGCTCACTTTCATTTCTTACGTCACTACATCCAAATAAACATCAGCCAAACTAAGAAAAGTTGAAAGACAATCCTGCTGACCAAGCACAGAAATTTTCATATTAATGCAGTGCGTTATTCGAGCTAAATTTACTCCCTAAACAAGGAACTTACAGGATGCTTTCATCAAGGCTCTGTATGACGAGAGCTGAAGACTGCTGAGACTCTTATAAAAGCTGCTGGTATCCTCTGATCCTCAAATATCCCAAAGCAGTTTTTCACAGACACTCTTATTTCAATCAGTTCGTGAGCAACAGGTTAGAGTTTTTCTAGTCTTTAGAGAGATCAACTAAATTAAATAAATGGTAGTTCCTCTCCAGATTATATTCATTATGGATATTAATTTTAATATAAGATAGATCTCTCTAAACATGGTTGTATTGATGATACATCCATGGTAACTATCTTTACAACCACATAGACATGAGGACCCTCTTGAAAATCATCTCAAGGGGCTTACCTTTAATAAATTTATATTTAAAAAAAGACAAATATGGCGCAATACAAGATTGATTGACTCAATCTATATTCAGCGGAGAAATGTGATGAGGACAGATTTATGGTCTTAGAATCCATGGTTTGTCACGATCATAAATTCTTATTTTAATTCCCTTTGTCTCTGCCTGGATGGATAAAACTCTGGATGTATGCATGTGTATACACACACACACACACACACACACACACACACACACACACGTGTTTATCTATAAACTAAAGAGTATGGCTTCAGCCTGCTCTATTGTAAAGTGCCTTGAGATAACACCTGTTATGAACTGGCGTGATACAAATACACATTGATTGATTGTTCGATTGATTGATCGTCATCCAGGTCCCAAAGCGGTTTTCTCCAGTACATGGTGCCAAGTTTTTGGTGGCACCATGTACTGCTACCATCAGTCCCTGGATATCTCCCCAGGGAAAATGACAGCAAGTTCATTTACTGGCATTGGCACTAATAATTACAGTGCCACAGGCCTCTAGCAACCCACCTGAGAAACCCTGAACTATTCCTTTAAGACATAAAGCTACTGTTTCACAATATAAAGTTAAGATCAAGATATCAAATACTCATGGGCACATATTTAGTTCTGAAAGATTCAAAAAAACAAATGCTTGTTTAAAAAATGTCTTTTATGAAATATAAAACAGCCATTAATTCAACTTCCTGCCCACTGAATGCACAGCTCTGTAATTTTTCTGGCTGCTCTCAAAACACTGTGTTATCAAGCAGCCAGAAAAAAATTGTTGTGTCAGTCTAACCACAGGAATGTTGCAAAAGAAATTGTTCAAATGTTGTATCCATGTGTTCATCACAGGCCTGACTTCAGGTATTTAGCCGAAAAGCTATTCTGAAATCCCATTAACTTTGGGACATCGAACGATGCTAACTGCACTGTCTGACTCATTCCTGCACCTCTCAGACCCAAGGTTTCTACAAATCACAGTACTCCAAAAACCTCACACCTCTGCCCTTCTTCTTGACCCACAGCTTTTACTGCCCAGCAATCCTTTTACGGAGGCGCTCCACAGTCTTCTCAGCTGTTTAAAGATATTTTTTGGAGTGCCTAGTTTAGCTGAGGTTGGACTTGGCCTCTCTAAACACACGTTCTGCATCAAAACATGAAGCAGGGATATTAAACGGATGAAAAGCTGGCAAGATAAAAAGTAAAAAGGATGATCAAACAAAAGGGAGAGGCTCATCACAGATAATCAGTCTGGACAGCGTGAGGGATAAACGAGGATGATGAATGGACTAAAAAGACAAACCAACACGTTGAGAGGGATGTGAAACTTGGCAGGGAAAGGTGATGCTGGACTTTGATCGGCGCTGGAGAAGAGAAGCTGTAAGACAGAGAGGGGAATGTAGTGACACAGACAGACAGAAAAAATGACACACGGACAGACGATGAGGAGGTGGGGGATGCTGATGAGGTCATTTAGGCGTGTTGGTAAAAAGGGTGAGAATATGACCCAGAACTGTGACACGATGTAGCGAGACAGCACTGCCCTGTAGATTCCTGCAGGAAGTTTCACAATTCATAAAGTACTTCTTACATGATAAGATATTTTGCTTCACGACATCTTCTTCTGAAGATTGTGGATTTTGTTTAGGAAAGTGAATAAGGATTTGACACCAACATCCACTCATATTTCTCTGTTTTGACTTATTCTTTTCCACTTATCCATATTTTCAAATCTCACTACAACATCATTTCTCAGCTCTTCCTGACCTTCAGCCCCAACCGCCCCCTCATCCTCCCCTTGCTCCCATCCTCCCCCTTTCTTTCACACTACATTATAGAACAGCTTTCATTTAGGTATGAATATTAGATATTTCTTCTGAATAATTAAAAAAGACTGTATGTGAGGAATCTGCAGACATAAGGAGGAAGAGGGACAGCCGTACTCACTCGCACATTTAAAATAGTCCAATAAAAATGACATTCTCAGATCCAAACTGTTCCATTAAATAAATGATTAACTTTAAGAGCAAGACGAGGACTAAGGTGTGCGTCTTCTTGGCATGGTGGTTCTAGTGGTGACTTAAATACTGCAGTGAATGGCTGCAGTGTATAAGGGTAATGTGGCTTTATACACCGTATACTTTATGACCCTTGTGTTCATGACACAGCAAGTGCATTTACATGATCACATTAACCTGACAAATACCAATGATCATGTGATATTAACAAGTACTACACTGATGTGGTATCAGAATAAAAACTTAAAAAAACACTCTTGGTCTGACACACCACACAGATTTGAACACCATGCTACATGCTGTATTTGTCTGAATAAAACAACAATGTGAACGCCTTACCCTAACCCAAAGACTAAATGATTGCAAAAATTATTTCAATCCTTTCAAGCATGAAAACACAAATTATAGTCTCAAAATTCTATTATTTGGAGACGAAATGTTTCTTTCACTTTCTGCTGAAATCCAAAGAAATCAAAATTTCCATAAAATTGAACATATATATTTTTTGTATCTCATTAAATACATCAGGTGTTTCTGCCAACTGTAAATCCACTTGAGGACATTTTATCATTTATCTGATTGTATCCAGATTTTGTTTTAGTTATTTGTTGATCATATTGATTAGATAGAAATATCATAAAAATATGTATCAAATATGATACAACAGGCTTTCAGGGGTGAAATTAGTCCCTCTACACCAGAGACTAAACAAGGTCATGAACCTTGGAGACCTTTAGGAATTTAGGTCTTATTTTTAAAATCAAGCAACCTTACACTTTAGGTAAGTTTATTTTTCAAACTTAGGTAACACTGCTAAAGCTCAATCTGTACCTGATATTAATCCACATTTGAAACAGTCTCAAATCAGATTTCACAAGACAAGTGCTGCTCCCACTGTTTTAAATTATCAGATCTGAATAAAATCCAAAGCTTATGCAATAAGGCCCCTGACATGATGATTTTTAAATCATTGTTAGGCACAACTTGCTATTTCACTGCCAAAGTATTCTGCAAATTGTTGGATTGAATCACATGTTATCAGTGGTGTACGGGGATGCTTGTAAAATATTACATAATTTTCTCTTTAAAATCCATCTGGAACGGTTTCCAGCCTTATAAATCTATTGTATGATCAGGGAAAAGGTAGGTAAACTCTCAAAAGATCATGTGACTGTTTTTTCCTTATCCCTGCTTGGTGGAGGTGGTGGTGTTACAGCTCTACTTGAGCTGAAACCATTTCTAATTTCCCTCGCTCACTGTCCGTGAGTCATTTAAGTTAAACATGACGTCTAAAATGTTCGTCCAAATTCCTGAAAAGTCAGGGTTTGGGGAAATTGCATTTTCAGCAGCATTATATTGAAAAAGAAAGAGAAGGGCAGAAGGATCAGAAGGAGAAAGGAGGAGAGAGAGATGCAGGAAGAAACAAATAACATGAGCCCAGAGGCGCTGGAGTCACTTTAATTTGATGGAGCTGATTCACTGCAGAGTCTCTGAGCATGTGTGTGTGTGTGTGTGCGTGTGTGAAGGCATTAGCAGTAAAAGACTTTGTTCTGGCAGCAAAGGAACCTCACGGTGCACTTTATTCTTACAGACTATTCAATTACCTGAATTACCTGGTGCACAGGCTTCAAGAGCTTACACACACGCATGAATTCTCTCCTTTTCTTAGCCCATACAGACCAACACACCAACAGCACAAGAGAGCCTTACAAGGAGAAAAAACATAAACAAGACTGCAAAACACAGACCTGGAATGAGATTAAGAGCTTCATCTCTCAAGAGACATGATTGTTGGGTTTGCTTTGTGAAGCTAATGGTTTTTCTCATGTGCAAAAACACATACATGAAACACATAATGCAGCTGAGTGCCAGTTTAGTGGATGTTGAGCCATGACTATGAGCGAGGCAGTAAGCATGATTCCTGTTTATTCTGTGTGCTTTGATTCCACTTATATCAACAGGAAATTCAATTTCTCCACTAGACTAACCACAATTTTCTCCCCACAAACCATTCTTCACACCCCCTTACATCAGTATATTATAACGTTTTATTACTTTTCCATTCATTGGCTTTGCATTAACATGTGCAGCATACAGGGTGCTTGTGTGGCTCAGTCAGTAGAGCAGGCTACATTTCACTGGTAGCAGGTCTGACTCCCACTCTCCCTTGATCACAGTAAAGTCTGTAAAGGAGGGCTTGCTTGGGGGGAAAAAAGGCAATGATAATGCAGTTTCCTAGATTTAAGACATCTTCAACCCCTTAACCTCATGCCGTCATGATTTGTTTGGATTTTTGAGCTGTACAAAGTACAAAATGTTAATAAAATTATCAATCAGGATTTACAAACATCTGATCTCAACATTACTAGGTCAACCATCCTGACACTGACCCACTTGGACCGTTCAATATACTACACTTGCCAATCTAGAAAGAGCCAATAGAAAGTGTTTGGGAATGGGCAGAACTTTTCAATAGCGTATCTCGCAGGTGATTGGACGACATTCCATCAATCACAGTCATTACAGGCCAATCTGATACTGTAGCAGCTCAGTGCTACTGCCATGTCGTGAGGGATAGAATGTAATGTACTTAGTAAACCAAACTCTTGGCAAAACATGTCTGAAGTGGAATGAAACTGTTTTTCTATAGAGAAGTTTTTAGTGTTGTTGTTTTTTTTTTTCATTTAATAAAGAAGCGTGGTCCACATCTGATAAAACTGCCACTGAAGCTGTTAAATGGACTTGAGCTTAGAGATGTTCCGATATCATTTTTTCCCTCTCGATACCGATACTTGTGCTGTCGGTATCAGCCGATACCGAGTACCGATACTGAGTACCAATCCGACACCAGTATGTTCGAAAAAAATATCATATTACGCCTGCATGACTGTGATATTATTATCATTGTGGTAAGGCCTGGCTCAGGTTAAACCCTTTGTAAAACGTGTATAAATACAGCAAATTCAAGCCATTCATTTTAAAAAACAGAAGCCTGAATCATCATTTATAATCGTATTAAACCCGCTCAGAATAATTATATTGACTACATTATCCAGAATGCTTAGCGATAAAGGGAG
Organism: Cetoscarus ocellatus; assembly: GCA_037902135.1. Taxonomy (NCBI): domain Eukaryota; kingdom Metazoa; phylum Chordata; class Actinopteri; order Labriformes; family Labridae; genus Cetoscarus; species Cetoscarus ocellatus. The sequence continues at coordinate 15,847 of JBAMNC010000245.1, read as the reverse complement.
CATGCGCAAAGCGGCTCTCCACCGTCCACCGTAGTTGTGGAAAAAAGAGGAAGCATATAATACAACACAAAGTACAATGCAACGCTATGCAATGGATTATGAACCAAATCACCGCTTACCCCCAATCACGGATTGCAAACACGCTGAGAGCTCCAACCAGGCAGTGTTACACCCATACGGCTAATACACCCATACGGCTAATACATCCTTCCGGCTAACATCGGTGGCAGAAGACGAGCATGCGCAAAGCGGCTCTCCATCGTCCACCGAAGGTGTGTAAAAAGAGGAAGTATATAATTCAACACAAAATACAATGCAACGCTATGCAATGGATGTTATTCACATGAATGCTCGAAAACTGACTGTGTTTAATTTAGGTGAAAAGTGACAGCCCTGTCCCTGCAGAATTTGTTTGTTCCAAATTGAGAAAATCCAAATCTGTTTGAAAAATCTGTTTTTGATATGAATTCACCTTTAAAACATTCTCAAATCTGATTTAAAACGATCAGAATATGTCCTGAAAACATGAAGGTTCTCTCAACATTAGTGATAGGGAAATTACTGTAGCAGTCATTAGAAACAAATGTATTAAACCAAGTTAAGATGAAATACTGACTCTTTAAGCAGAGAAAAATAAAGTAAAATCATTAATTTAGACCAACTTGCACCCCTTGATGACAACTGAGCTCCCTCTTAACTGGTTTCTTTCATCGCCTTCTACAATTTTTCTTGTTAAGTAAAAACTTTTGTTCAAAGAAACTTACAGCACCACGCTCTGTTTTGTGTTTGTGTCCAAGCATGACTCATCAATTTAACCTTGTTTCAAATCCACCCAGTGAAATAAATCTAATGACAATGGTAAAAGAAATCAATCCAACTTTAGAGTAAACAACTTTACTCTGCCAACAGAGAAAAAAAAGGTCTTTCAAATGAACAATCATTTGAGAGAAACTTTCAAGTTTTCTAACAAGGATTGTAAATCATGATAAATGTGCTTCTTTTACTGCCATATAAAGATAACAAAGGAGCCTAAGCGGCATTTGTGTAAAAGAACTGGCACAGTTTGTTGTAAAGTGGGAGGGATGCAGAAAGACCTCAGAAAAGTGCTCCCTGCTCCTGCATGCTGTGAGGAAATAATGGCGACATAATCACCTGCTTCCTCACAGGTTCAGTTCCTGGCAGCAGTGTGTTTGGCTCTGCGTCTGTTACAAAGACAGTTGGCAGCGTGACACTGACAGTCATCTTGTGGTCACTGCATGAATCAGTCTGCAGGTCAGTCAGGACGCCTGTTCAACAGGACAACCTGCAGTAAGAAACCCAAAGGTGAAACTTTTCAAACTGAATCCAGTGAACAAATAGAAATAGTGATCTGTTGTTTTTGACTCTTGCCCAGTGTTTTGTATGGCATTGAAAACCTCTTAGGGCTGTGGATTGAAAACCATTGCATATTCATAGCCTGTGGCTGGCCTGTGACTGGTCCTATTGTGTGGACTTTGTGTGCTTTTGATGGAAAATATGGGCATCACTTACTGGCAAAGAGTTATGGTAAGATTGAGGATAGCCTAGGAAAAGAAGTTATACTAACACCTGCTTTATGTCTGTTAATTTGTCTTGAAGGTAACAACAGAATTGGTAGGCTCCAAGCCTAGTGGCTGAAGGTAGCCATCACTACAGCCAAAAGGGTCATTTTGAGACACTGGTTGACTCAGAACATTCCAACATATTCTGAGTGGTTTGTAGCTTCATCAGAAACGGCCTCCTATGAATGGCTAATCTACAAAATAAATGGAAAATTAGATGTTTACGTAGAATTATGGAGTCCTTTTTTGACACAGATTGGGTAGGCTCAGACCAAGGAGATCTAATTAGAATCTAATTCACAGCAGTGCCTACTAGGGTTCGACTGGCTTAGGGGAGGAAGAAAATGTAAAAAATGTTTCCCTCAAGATTTGTCACTCTGCTTGATGTTCTGCACACTTGTGGCTTTGTTTTAGCGCATCTCATTTCTGCAATTGGTGTGGCTCTCATGAAGTGGCCGTTTTTTTAATACATATATTTTGTTCTGAGTTTCAGATATGTATCCATTGTTTTCACTGTTATCACCTTTATTACTATGATTGTTGTTAGCATTGTTATAATTTATCAATTTATGTTTTCCCTACTTCATTTCTAATATGTACAACTTCCTGGATGCGCTATACTTTTTTTTGTTTTATTCTACAGTTTTCATTTTTTATTAATATATATAGCTGTGCAAGACGTAGGGCTTAGTGCAAGGTACACAATACAGAACTGGCTTACATACCTTTGTGTATTTTTGTATCACCTCGTCTTGGCTCCCTGGAGCAATGAGTGAATTATTTTATGTAACGATGTTAAAATGTTTGTTCTTTTTGAAGGAACCAATAAAATCTAAATTGGAAAAAAAATATATGGGCATCCGGCGATAATGACTTCAGAATCGATGGCGTGTTGGATATCGTCAAAAATCTGGGATGTCATGCTCAAATGCCAGAAATGACCATGAGTCCCTATGTCTATCAAAAGCTTATCTCCAAGTTCTGTTCAATTAATTTTTTTCCAATCAGAAAGGACATTTGTGCAAAGTTTGACAGGAAGACCTCAATTTTAAAAAGGATGGGGATCCTAATGCCAGTTGACCTTTGATCCTATAACCCAAATATCTAATCAGTAAATTCTTAACAGAAAGCTCCCAAAATGCTCTTGAGAAACTGGCTTCACAAGATTCAAGATTCAAGATTCAAGATTTCTTTATTGTCATTCAACTTTATACCAGCAGTACACAGTGAACGAAATTCCGTTGCATATGGCTCATGATGCTTACAGCAAGTTAAAGATATTTACATAATACACAGAGACTTTTTATATACAGTGAGGTAGTTCTGTTTTTTGAGGTCCTAGGACTGACCTCTTGTGCAGAGTAGCAGCGGGTTTTCTAAAGTGAGGTGTGCAGTCGCAGTTTAGTGCAATAGAGAGCAGTTTAGTGCAAGGGACCTGTACGTCCAGACAATATATGTATTTACATATGTGTACTAACTTCAAAAACTCACATGCATACTCACATGTACTCAGTTCGGCACACATACCCACAGATAACATACATACATACTTTTACCTCTTCCATTCTATATACTGTATATAAATATATATCTATATACATACACATACACGCACTGACATGCCAGCACATCCATGTACCATTGTACATCACTCAGTTAGGCATCTGTCACTCTATATACATATGTACCTAAATATAGATGCCCTCACTTACATTTCTGTTATTGGTTTGGTTAATTGCGGGTGGCTAGTTTCTGTGAGTTCACAAGAGGCAGAAAGACTCACAGATGGACAATCTGGAAATATAATGTCTCAGTCCTGGACTACAAAAAAAACATATTCATTCAAAACAGACTATTTACACATAGCCCTCTGACAGGCCCTCTCCTCCTGTCAACATGTTACCATAATCACACCCCTTCTGTCGCAAGCCAACTCCAAAATCTTTTTCAAATAGTCGAAACCCCAGAGGACTGAAAAAATACCTCCAGATCCCACTCATTCGCCACCTCAAAAAGACACACACTCCACTATCTCTTGAAATAGATTTGAGGTAATGCAGTGAATCAAAAAAAACAACATGAAAGGAGGAAATAACAGCTCTTGGAAAACAACATTTCATGGTGACACATTTAACCTAGTGACTGCTCCGAGCAGGAAGGTGTGCAGACTGTGGTTTGTCTGTGAATCATAAATTATTTTGTGTCCTGTTTGTATGCGTACAAGAACAAGCTGTCTGAGAGATGTGGGGTTAGTTAGACCAAAAAAGGTGCAAAAAACAGGAAACATATGGCAGTGAAGGCTGCAAAGACCATCTGACACTGACACACATATACAAATAGACACACTAACATGTTTCTGTCATTCTGGGGTTGTTATAATCTGTATCAGGTTATCAAAACAGGAAAACAATTTGTCACTAGAGCTTTTTTTAGTTTTTGTGGTTTAATTTAGGAAAAACTTGAACAACAACAAGAAAACCAAAATGTACAAAATACTGCACCTCACGGCAAAAAGTATAAAGTAATCTAAAAAGACAGCCAAACTAATATTCATCTAAAAATACATGACTTTTCAAATACTGATAAATGATAGGAGTGGGGGAAAAAAATCGATACACTATAGTATCATGATATTTTACGCGCCGTGGCAAAATATCGATATTATATTAGCCTATGTTGCAAATATGAAATGTAGTCTTTGGTACTTGTGAATAAAACTAAATCCATTCCTCCATCTGTCCACTGGATGGTGGTGCTGAGCATTTTGTCAAGTGAGGTCGGAGGTGACAGTCGACGTGTAGAGGAGATAATACACTAAAGATGGCAGATCAGGAGAGGGACTCACACCACAACCCCGCCGGGTATCATACTGCAGAGCACTTCGCTCCCTCTCTAGTCTATCAGAGCACTTCCACAGCCGCGCTCTGTGGCTCTGCAGAAATCCCCTATCGCTCCAGTTCGGCAGCGGCGCGTTGCTGGAGCAGCAGTGCGCTCCGCTACACTCGAGACACGCTGCAAGTCTGTTTTCAGCATGACCGCTGCCAATCCTCGTAAATTTACTGTCGCTCAGAAAGCACCAGAAAGGGAAGTCAAACGTCTGGGTCATCCGGTACTTTCAAAATGAAACAATGCACGGACTCCAGAATGTATATTTCCTCAATAGGTGGTCATTACATTACAACCAGAGGCACAAGCATCAGGTCAACGGTCAAAGTTAAACATTGAGGTACAGAAATACAACATTATATAAGACACCAAACATCCTTTCTACAAGGATATAGGCAGATGGAAGTGATAAAACTCAGAGCTGTATGGCTGGGGTCAGCAAAGCGACCTTAGAGAAGCGAAGTGATGTGCAGTTAATTTCTTTTCTGTTTATAACATGTTTTCTTGTTGTGTGATATCGCAATTATAATATATTATAAATAACATAATATAATAATTTATAAATCGCAAAAAATCAATATATTATATTGCAATACCGTCATATCACAAAATCGCAGTACTATCGAATCGTGACTCAAGTATCGTGATAGTATCGTATCATGGGGCAACTGGTGATTCCCACCCCTAATAAATGACCTGATAGGTTGTGTTTCATACGTAGCTCAAGGTGAAAATTTGAGACAACCGAGTCAGATGTTCAAAAGTAACTGAAGTCAATTCCTAAAGGCAAACAATCATTAAGTCAGTTGTGTAAAGTGGTGTCCGAACAATGACTGAAACCCAAATCAAGACCCTATCTTAATGCACAGCAGGGCTAATGGTTAAATGCCAACACTTGTATGCTAGCCTGAAAATATGTAAATGGTTGATCAGTTCTAATATTGACAATGGATGCAATATAGACAAACTGGATGTATGACGGCTGCTGTATGTGTTGGACCTGACTTGTGATGACACACCTTTCTGAACATGTGCATGCTAGTTTTTGGCTGCTTCTGCCTGCACCTGATTCACGATTCTCAATCAAATCTCTTATTGTTACAAAAGGTGCTTATATCAAGGTTTACAACAATCTGTGTGTGCTTGACATTGACAGACAGCTCAGAGAAAAATGCTGTAAGACTTCAAAGTAGAAAAATGTGTTTTTACCATAAGGAGTTAATAAAGTATGTATTTTTCTTCTTGCAATGATTGAGTAAAATTCTGCTTTTTATTGAAAAATATGCTTCACTAGCTATTTCCTGAACCTGAAGCTTCCATTATCTATGCCATACAATGGGGAATTTGCCAGTCAAGAACTGGTCAAAAAGTGTATTTTTAAGCCAAAATCACTTTTTAGGATCCCCTAACTTAGACCTTTGCAGAGTCAGGTTCTGTTCTTGGGACAGTCTTGTCTTCAAATTGAAGGAATTTTTGCACATAAAACATTACCACTTTGGAGACCAACAACTTAGAAACTAGTAGAGATGACAGTTTCTGATGACAAAATCTGAAAACCTGGGCCCAAATTGCTGAGGAAAGCAAATTTGTGGCCAGAAATGTGGCTACTCAGTAACAGTTTGCAAATGTCAGAAACAGGCACAACACCTTTTTTTTCCCAAGGATAGTTCAGAAATCCCGTGTTACATGTATATACATATCTGTATACATGTATACACATATATGTATACATGTATACACATATGTATATATGTATACATATATACATACATAAATATATACATACATACATACATACATACATACATACATCACTATCAAACAGTAATAAAGTCTCTAACTCTTCAACCTCTAATCTGTTACATTTAATATTTGTTTCTGTGTTGTGTAGTGACTGTTGTGGACAGAGAAGCCACTTTTTCAGCGGCATAACTAAATCAACAATTACTCAGAAATATCCACCTTAACCAAGAGACCATTATGTCTCCCTTTCTGTGCTGCATGACTCATTAAGTAAATGTGAGACTTCTCTCACAAAACCCTATAGACTAAATAAGAAAAAAAAAAAAAAAACTCTTCCTAAACCACAGCAGGGATGTCTGTGGTATGTGCACAAGTGTGCACACTCACAGTCCTTATCCTGGGGTACTTTTTTAAAACCCAACAGCATTCCAAGGTTGTTTCCCTGAACTGCTTGATAAACACACAGCCACTTATGTTACGAGAATCTGATTCGCCATAAACAGCCTGTTAAATTTGAAGTTCCCACTGATGGTATTTAAACAGCTGCTAAGTGGCAAAAATGCACCCAGCTTTTTAGTAAAAACTCAGTATAATGGTGAAGTAAAGTTTCAGTGAGTGTTAATTAGTTACAGATGCTGAAGTTATTTAAACATATTTACTTTTCCAAGTACTGAAGAGACTTATAGGCTTAATTACACTCCGTCCATGTGTTCAGTCTGGACTATCTGTACTGAGAGACATTAAGGCTTCACTTAAGGAAAAACAAACTTTTTCATGGTTTTATACAAAAGTGTGGGTCCATGAACAGTCCACAAACCTCAACATGGCAAAAACAGTCCTCTACCTCTGTTTTCATATGATGTCATTAGGGCATGTGCTGCTTTCCTCAGATGGAAGACACCCCAAGTCAGGTGTTTGTCCAGTCTACAGTTCACTCCTGCTAAATGAACTAGGCATGTCTCGGCATGCCTGTTCACCCAAAGTACACATTAGAGCACACCACTAGAAAGCTAAAGCCACATCCACTTCTTAAAAGGGGCATGGTCAGATACATCTCATAAAGGTTTACACCATGACAGACTACTCTTTGCCTGGGTAAAACAGAGAGCTTTATTTTTTAAAAAAATAACGTATCTAAATCAGTAAAATATCTTAATCAATTTGCCTCGCTGCGGAGGTGATGCATTTGCTGACATTTGTTAGTTTGTTTTTTGCTAGACATCTCTTTAAGTTATGGAACCAAACTCAAAGTTTTTATCAAGTGCAAAATCTTTAAGGGGTGCCCTTATTTTATTAAAGTTCTTACATTTCTGTCAATTACTTCTGCTCAACCCACAAAATGGTCCTCAATTATATCACCCCTAAAAAACTATCTTATACAGAATAAATCAGGACAGATCACAGATAGATAGTCAGCTGATAGAGGTTTTTTTTTTCTTTCTGAAAATATAGACTTAGAAAAAAAGGGAAATTACAAAGGTGGTTGTATTGTAACATGGTGGATGCCAATAGGTGTGGATCCCAGAAATAATAACAAAAAAAACAAGCTAAATGCTATAAAAACTCTGGATATTAAAGCTGTTTGTTGGTGTTAAACTTGAGTCCTGGAATGCCAGATGCCATAAAGGACCGACTATACATGCAGAATGTCACTCGACCTTGGAACTTGATGTATGATGGGGGCAGACACATTAACAACCACTGTGGTCATTCATCATATTAGGAACTTCATATGGACATTTAGACAAGGTTAAAAGACTTTCTAATCATGAAAATGGGTCTTTAAGTGTGGGAAACCTATGTATCAAGTGACCTTAGCTTCAATAAAATTTACAGTAAAAAACAAAGGTCACAATTATCTTAATACTGTTTCAAAAAAAACATCCACCAATTTAACATTTAACAGCATAAAAACATTTTCATACGGAGTAAGTAAAAGTGAGATAAATTAAAGCTTTTACTATAACCTGAAAAGATATGTTCTGGTATATCAGTGCTTTTATTAAAGAAATGCCTCATCAACAATTGCAAAGGAGCTCACTGTGTGCAGCACAAATCAACATAAAGTCAAACTCAGTCTAATAAACACAGAAGGGTCAGGAGTCATCTTGGTTAAATGTCAATAACAGTGCGTTTATAAAAAAGCTTGAATATGTATAAGAACATATAAAAAATAAAATCCAAGTGAGAAAGAAGCTTTAACTAACTGCATCAAACTAGATGAACTTTAAACAAACTAGTATACCTCTTTTGTGTTCATGAATTTGTCTTAAACCATGATGCAGTTGCACTTAATAAATGATACCCCTTAAACTATGTTCCTTTATCACTCTAACGTGTTACATCTACCAATAACAAATATTTCATCAAAGTTCACCAGTAGCTGTCCCAAAATATTATCAATATCTTCAATTTAATTAGAATTACGAAACCATGCATAAGATAAAACTTACAGATGAAGTTTTCACAAGCCTGGACAACAGGATGGCGACAGATCCACATGCCTGCTTCCAGGTGGGCATCTGGACAAAATGGCTGCCTTTATGTAACAACTTCCTGTATGAACAATCTGCTGCCTGTTTTAACAAAAAATAAATAAATAAATAAATACAGTTGAGCTCTTTTCACACAGAAAACCCTGATATTATGATAACCTACCCAGGTAACTGCCTGAACCTCATTGTTCATATTTGGCCCTTGATGGAGGAGTGGGGGAGTGGAGCAGCAGGTAATTTACAGGATAATTCTAGGGTGAAAAAGCTTGAAGTTTGCATTCACACATGCAGCTCACCAAGGTATTTCAGGATCATTTAAGAATTTTGATGCAAGTTTGAATGAGGTTTTAGCTATGCTTCAGCACTGTTTACAGCAGTGAACTGCCAAGTGGTTTAAGAACTACCTTTAGACAAACCTTTGCCCAGTATAATTCAGGCACAGTTAAGGGGTACCATCTTAATAGAACAAACTAAGAAGAAGGCCCTACCACAATTTCATGAAACACAATCAAATACATCAAATCACAAATCTGCTAGATAAACTATAATGCAGCCATTGTATACCAACAGTTTCCATCAAAGTTGTTCAGATGACCGAAGTATCAGAAACTTGCATGTGCATTTTTGTTTATATGTCTCCTTTGCTTGACAGAAATAAACTACTTCTACAATTTATGTCAGCACAGCCAACTAAGAAACAAGTTTAGGGGTATCTGTAAAAAGTTTTTATCCTATGGGCATTTCATCCTCAAGGATCCAGCGTTTTGGGAGCCCAAAAACACACATTTTTGACAACAGATCCTAGAGTGAATAAATCCAAAAAACCCGCCCTTGCCTTTCCGTGTGTACTACAGATATGCTCATTTTCAGAATTTATGATCTCATAGCCCTGCCTTTTCCTTAAGCCACATGCATTAACCTTGACAACTGTAGGAACAATGGCTGAATACAGTGTTGTGTTTGTGCTACAGATGCCACTGACCTCGTTATGACTTCACAGGAAAACCTTCTGCTCTTCTAAACAACAGGTGGACATCGAGAACAGCATACGCCACATTTTGTTTTGCTTGTTTACATTGCACAATTTATGCTTCTGCTCCATGTCTTCTCTGGTTTTGGTGTATGTCTGCAGCAGTATTAAGGTGCGTTCACACCGAATACGACTTTGCAACCAAGATCGCGTCGCAAACCCAAGTCCTGTCACCTGTTCAGAGCTCATTTTGTCGCCGTCACCGTTGCTCAGTGACGTCACGCCCGCTCGAGTTTCACCCCGTGATCATATCATATATCATATAATAGGATGTGCTAGCTGACATTATTCCAACTGAATCTTTTTCACTCACCCACCAACCACAAAACACTGCAGCTGATGGCCCTGCAGCAGCATCTTCTGTCAGTACTCTGCGGTCTGTCAAGGCGGAACTAATGTACTCACCAACTAATGTTCCCCACACGGACGTAGATTATCACTCTGTGGACCGGAAAGAAACATTTTGTCACGGGTGTCAGTCACGCACCCACACAACGCTGATTGGCTCTCACGGCGCGATGTCGCCTGAAAAGTTAAAATATTTCAACTTTGGCGACGCAGCACAGCGCCCTGCACCACGTCCAAACTGACCCCAGAGTTCCCATCTGCAACAACAGGGGCGCCGCCCCCAGGTCTCCAAAGATGCGACAAAGTCACCCAGAACGCGTCCGTCGCCTCGCGTGAGATCTGGTCCCGTGTGGTCGTGGCTGGTGGCTGTACATTGACTCTGCATGGAGAGTGGTAGCCGAGGTCACCCAAGTCGCGTTTGGTGTGAACATACCTTTACAGTTATAGTGCCTGGTTACCAGTTACGACACATATCGACGTCTATTTTTAGTTTTACTCACAGAAATAACAGAATTGTTGCCGTGTTTCAATTTTACTTCTCACACGACCAGTGGTGAACAAAGTACTCAACTCCATTACTTTAGTGAAAGTATAGATACTCCTGGTCATATATTACTCCAATACAAGTGAGAGTTGTTCAGTGAAGTTTTTACTTAAGTTAAAGCATTGGAGTACCTGCTTTTAAAAAATACTTAAGTATTAAAAGTACATTTTCGTTTTAATGTCAACGTGTTATTGTATTGTAGCCACAATGAATTTACAGAACCTAATGACTGAAACAACCTACTGAATACATTGACGTGTTTATAGAGCCTGTAGCATTAAAAGCTTGTAAAATATGTTATGCTATGCCTATAGAGATACCTACTGAAACATGACTGAATCAACAAAAGGACAGCCATTGCTGTTTCATTTTTAAAATTTAATCCCCCACCCCCCATCCCAAAACAGTATGGCAGTATTCTGACCCAGCTCTGGCAGTGTGTGTGTAACTTACCATACCTCGACAAGCTTTTTCAGGTTGGATATCGAGTTTTTGAAGCCGGTGATGAAGTTTGTGTGCGGCAAACAAGCCCGAAACAAGCGACCTCCAGCTACTCTTTTTATTTTTGTAATGCGATATATATTACTTTTTTAAAAAGAGAAATCTACATAAAGTGTGTTTTAATTTTCATCTACTTTACATTCCATTTCACAGTGACATTTTTTCTTATTTAGCTCTTAATTTACTTCTTCAACATCCTTTTGTTTAGAGGTGGAACATCCTTTTGTTTATACAGAAGTGAAGGGAGCGGCTACTGTTATTTACAACTCTGTTATGTCTAACCTTGATTTTTGTAACCAAACAGACATAGTCAGGCTTTTAGCAAAGTTTTATGTTGATCCTCTACAGCAGTGGTTCTCAACCTTTTTGGGGTCCAGGACCCCCTGGGTCTGCCCCCCCCTAAAAAAAATAAAATAAAAAAACAATAAATAAATAATAATAATAATAATAATAATTTAATAATTAATTTAAATTGCAGTAATGAACTAACCCTTGCAGTAACTTTAAAAAATAAGAACAGGAGTGAGATTTCTTATCAAAATACAATAAATTACACTTTGAAACATGTAATTAAAGAAAAAGTCATGTAACCCTCTGTAGATTAGTTAGATTAAAGTCTCAGTCACATTTGAGTAAAATAATCTTATTTTTTTTTATAAATTTCATCACTATCACTGTAATTGCAAGGACCCCTTGCAATTTCATGACGGACCCCTAGGGGTCCGCGGACCCCCGGTTGAGAAACACTGCTCTACAGCTTTGTTATGGTGGAAACAGTAATCTACATTAGGAATAAATGTAATTCCTGCAATAAGGGTTTCTTTTTGGTGGAAACATCACTTTTGCCTCTTTTTACAGTCAAATTTACATTTGTGCTTAGAGAGGGAGAAAATGGTTTGTGTAACTTCTAAATTGAGTTTATTTGGGTAGTAGAGAGTGCATAAGATCCCTCCTGGGTTTGGGGGCACAACAAGTCCAATAAGCGACTGCACTTCTGGAACAAGCCAAAAAAACACAACCTGCAACTGCCAATATTTACAAGCAACTTTAAAAAAAAGAAGCCCAAAGTCACTTATAATAAGCAGACCTGGAAACTATGGCTCGAGTGTAATTGTAATATATGTTCTTATATGTTTATTTTACCTGCTGTTTTGTGTGTGTGTGTGTTTTTAACATTGTATATGTGTCGGGTTGCCTTCAGTGCCCAAGTGTAGATGGTGTTTTTAATTTAATCAAGCCGTGACAGAAGAAAAATTTCTGTTTTTTAACTGAAACAGACAATAAAGTAATATCTATCTATCTATTTAGTGCATGCGCCGTGTGTGTGAGAGTTTGTTTGGAGGTGGACGCGATGACCAGGAAACTCTACTTGTACTGTACTTCTGCTGTACTTGTGTTTTGCTTTATTGTCGGGAGCTGGGAGATAACCAGGGAGAATTCACAGAGACAGAAAAGCAAGCCCAAACAAGCAACTACAGGGTAAAAAAAAAAAAAAAAAAAAAAAACAAGCCCTAAAAACACGCCACCCGTGACTCACGATATTTACAAGCGACTTGAAGAAAAATCAGCCCAAAGTCGCTTATAATAAGCAGACTTGGCAACACTGCTGAGCAACGTTAGCGCCATACGTAGCCTATATAATGTCTGCGTTAGCTCAGCGTTTACTTGCCTGATCTCAGTAGCGCATGCGCGAGGTTCAGGTACGGCATCGCCACTTGAAAAATATCACAGGCGGATCGCATTTTGGAAGGGAAAAGAAATTTCATCCGTTGACTTCAAAGCTATACCTAAAAGTAACGAGTAAAGAGATCCTTCATAGAAATGTACTGGAGTTAAAAGAACAGTATTTGTGTTTCAAATGTAGTGGAGTAAAAGTCAGAAGTTTTCCAAAAAATAATACTCAAGTAAAGTATAGATACACAAAAAATGTACTTAAGTACTCAAGTACATTTACTTCGTTCACCCTTGCACGCGACAGGTACTTGTATTCAGTCCGAGGTCTTTGTGAGCCCTCTGGTGGTGTCCTCCAGTGACATGCATCGCTTTGGGCAAGTATATCAACAAAATGCTCAGGACGCCGATGGATGCAAACACAAACACAGTAACAAACTGTGAATAAAGATCTGGACCTAAGGCCACCATTAGTAGTTGTAGTTTCTTCCTGTTTTTTTTTTATTAAGAAAAAAATATATATTTATTACCTGTGAGTGGTCAAACATTTTTCATTGCTCTTTGCTTTGACTGAGAAAATTTCTGACAAATTAACCAAATAAATACTTTGTAATTTGACACTTAGCAACTTGCAGGCATTTGAAAATAAGAGCTGCTAAGAAAAGGAGAGAAAGACAGAAAAATGCAAATTTAGAAAAACTTGGCTTCGTGATGAAACCCCCAGGGAGTGGCAGGAGCAAACAATGATGAGAAGACTTGGAAGACATGCAAAAGAGCTTTAAAACTTGGGACAACAGAATCAATGCCCCGGGGACCAACATTTCAAAGTGGGGAGCAAAATGCTATTATTGCTTTTTATTTCTGTCTTGAAAAAGATCTTAAAATGTGTCTGATTTTATGTTTTGTTTCACTTCATTATATTTTTAAAGGGGCTATACACACTAATGCAGCCCCTGACTTTTATTCAGTGATGTACCTTCTGATTTGAAAAAAGAAGCTGCACTGGTCAGATGAGGACATTTTATTCACCTCAAGTCAAAATTGTTTACATTCAGCCACAGCATAATCAATAGCCTGAAATCAAAGCAACCATCAGTACATGAAAATGTGCCTTTTTAGATCTACAGATGGGTTTCACTTATTTAATTCAAGTCAGAAATAAAACTGATTTGGACTTTAAAGTTACACCTTAAAAAAAAAAAAAAATGTAAAAAACGGTTAAAACACTGGTAGCAAAGTTTCCAAGAGGATACTGTGAAATTACAGTAAATAATCATATCACAAAACTATGTACAACTGTGAAAATAACAGAGTAGATTTTTACAGTCAAACTTCATTAAAATGTGGTATATTATAGTTGATAAATGTTCATTACACTGTCAAATAACATACATATTATGTCCACAACAGTACAATCAGATAGTTTTCAGATTAATCTCTATAATATCATGTGCTACATTGTTTATTTTAGGAAACAAGCCAAATCCATCTACAGTAAATCCATGTTAAAATACTATTTTTTTCCATGTACAGTAACAAAGTTAAAACATATAAAACGAAGTAGGTTCATAAAACTGAAGTATTTACCGGTCATTATTTATCATTTTAGAGAATAAAAATATTAAAAAACAACCATGGGACAGTGGAAAAACAGGCTAAATACAAGAATACAAGGTATGAGCCAAAAAACCTTACTTACTTAAAAAGAAAGTATAAGCATACAGGCTAATACATCAAAAATAGCTATATTTAAGGCAAATCCCTGTAAATTTAGGATGATTAGTAGACATTTCATAAAACCGCCTTGTCTATCTACTGATTTGCAGCATAATTGTGGTATCCCCAAGTAAAAAAAAAAACAAAAAAACAACGACACAATGTATAAACAAAATATGCACATTTACAGTATTAGTTATTTTAGAGAACTGGGCAGTGGCAAATTAAACACTATAAATACTAATACATTAATAGGTATATTTAAAGATAATATCTGTAAATTTGGTAGTAATTTGAACAAATATTATTAAAATCTTTTGCGTAAAAAACAAGGATAAGAAGATATTACAATACAGAACCAAGAATCAGGACAGAAATGCGAGACACTGACACCAGTTAGAAGGCTTAAAGGGTTTAATCAGTTTCAGAAAAAGGTTGGTACACAGTAGAGCAAACAGATCAGACAGAAGTGTCCAAAAAACGTGAGGCAGGAATCTAGGTCAAAAACAAGGCTATGGTAACAACAGCAAGACAAGACAGAAGAATGCCGGAACGAGACTTGGAGGTCCTAGGAACTGGCAGCAAGACAGGGGAAGACATGAGGTTAAATACATGAGGTGATTGGGGGTGATGAGACAACTGGGGAGGAACAATCAGGGATCAGGTGTGACAGAACTAGACAGGAAGCAAAACATACAGGAACAAAGAAAGACGGGTGAATTTTCAAAATAAAACAGGAAGCACAAGACAAACATGAAAGGTGAAAACATAAATGGGAACTTCAGTAAAACTATCATGAACAATGGCAAAGCAACCCAAAGAAGCAGATGAGGCAGGTCCAATGTGCAAAAATCAAGGTCTTTAATGACAGTCTGGGTTCAGTACACAAAGGCGGGTTCTCAAAACAGGCAGAGGTTGGCAACAGAGGTGGTAGTCAGACTAACTAGGTTCGGTACACAAAAATCAGCAGAGCAGGCAAAGGTATCCAAAAAGGGCAAAAGCGAAAGACTAGGTCTATTAACAAAGAAGGTCGAGAACAGACTGTGACTAAGAATGAACGCCTAGAGAGTGACTTTACAGTTCTAACAATCCGGCAACAAGACAGGGGAAGAAGAGGGTTAAATACAAGAGGTAATTGGGGTAATGACAGACAGCTGGGGAGAAACAATCAGGGAGCAGGTGTGACAAGCCGGAACAGGAAGTAAAGCCTGGGGAGACAAGAAAACAAAGTGAGTTTCAAAATAAAACAGGAAGCACACAGACAAACATAAAACAAGAATACAAACAAGGTAACTTGACAACAAAGAACAGGATCATGACATAAAACAGGATC